>CM026199.1:8214528-8576909 GCA_014839995.1 Xenentodon cancila
GAAGGCAGCAGTGAGTTGTGGTCTGCAGATGTGTATGACTGTTCTCAGGATAGGAAACTAAACCAGAACCCTTCTGATGTGGCATCAGCCATATGTCTAAACACACACACACACACACACACACACACACACACACACACACACACACACACACACACACACACACACACACACACACACACACACACACACACACACACACACACACACACACACATATCTATGCATATATATTAATATATGTATATATGTATATGTATGTGTGTATAAAATTGGCCTAAATACATTGAAAGTCATCAAATTAAAATTAGGGACTAATTGCACATAAACTACAATGTAATGATTAATTTTATATCAAATTCTGTTAAAAAAAACTCTTTATTTTTTAGTTAATTGTTTGTTAAATATAAATGGACAATGTCACAAATTGGGAACTATTTGGCATTTAATCATTACTTAAGGATGTAAAGATAACTCATGGACAAATAATAATAATAATTATAATTATAATAATAAATGAAATAGCTAGTCAGTCTTGTGCCATGCTGGAAGTGACATAACAAAGTGTACTGTGGATGTTTACTTTTAATAATTATTCATTTGCTCACAAAGAGTAATTAATGCTTAAATAACTAGTAATGAAGACACTACTGCTAATATTGAGCATTTTCCTCATTAAATTCAGGATCACTCATTAACAAAAAGGTCAGCGCCACAGGAAATTAAAAAAACCTATGATTTGTTAATATAGAAAATGATCATGTAAGCTTTTTCTTGTAAATGATTACTATCTAATATATGGGCATCACTAAAAAAAAAAAGGAAAATTTGTTATTAATCTTATTTATGAATCATCAATTATTAAATCACTCACATTAGTTCCTCACTTAAACCTATTCACATTAAGCCAGGTAATGATTAGCTTTTAGTTCAGCATTAAGTGATGGTTCATTCCTTTGATTTGAATATGTTTTGTGCACGACGTCTTCTCCAACTGAATGCACGACTGTCTCTAACGGGACTGAAACAGCCGGTGATTTTGTTCAAACCAAGTCAATCAATATTGTCTGTAAAACTTCACAACAGGTCTCACAGGGCACCGATCTGTGGAGGAACTCATTTCTGCAGTGTTTCAAGCAAGGATGTCTCCTTTATTCTAACTTGGAAGAAGTTTGAAATCAGATGGTTTCTGAATGAAAACGTAATGATTTTATACTACAGTCAATACAGCACTCCTCCAATAATGAATTTATATTGTGGGACTAGTGTTACCTGGGGACATGCAGTCATTCTGCAAATGAGATTAAACCCTGTTGTAGTTGCAGGGAATAAACCAGGTCTGTGTTTTACTGTAATTTGCAGACATTCATCTCGGTATGTGTCATCAAGGCATTGCATTTTGTTTAGCAATTTCCATTTAAATAAATTGAACTTTTAACCATGGGATGAATCCACGGCTCGTTTGGAAACAATTGTGTGGAAAAGTTTAGTTGAAAACATCTGATCACGCACTCTTAAACTGGACTTCAGTGACGTGTTTGGACAAGTGACAACCCTGAAAATGACATATGTGCTTAAGTTGCCACGGTAACAGTTAACATGTAAGTTTCTTATTACATAGCAACAGACTAGAGTTTGAGTTTGATGTCATCCATCAGGGTCTGTGTTTCTAGCTTTTTAGAAGCATCCATGTGAAGTTTGATGCAGACTAATTACTTGATCTTCACATGAGCTGGGATGCACGTTTCCACAGGATTAAAATTGCTTCATTACCTCTGCTTGCTGAAACAGTAAAACATTAAATCACATACATGGCACATTCACACTGGACTAATATTACAGGAGTCTGTAATATTGTAAATATTAGAAATCAGCGCGGGCCCCGCGGTACTGCTGTTCTTGTGTGAACAGGGCATCACAGTGGTCAGAGTGCAAGACGGATGCAGAAACACAGAGCAGTCACAATGAAAAAATGTCAAGAGTGCTCAAAAAGCCTTTCCGTCTTGCATCTGAAAGGCACACTGATCAGATTCCCAGCAGTAGGTCCACTTTAAGCCCCTCCCAGATGACTGTGGGTGAGTCCAGACACTTTCCAAAGGAAGTTAATTGTGCTGCTCCCATCACTATCTGCAGCTCATGACTGTGGGCGAGGAATATAATGTAGGTCGACAGGTAAATCAGCACCTTTGCCTTTTGGCTCAGCTCTTCCTTCATCACCACAGAGCAGTGCAGTGCGTCCATCACTGCAAGTGCTGCAGATATCCATCCACCAATCTCCCACACGGTTTGACCCCCACATGTGAACAAGACAACAGGACACTTGTTGAGAATGTGCTAAGCTTTCTTCTGTGGAGTAGACGTGATGGCAAAAATCAGACAAAATGTATAAATGTGTTTTTTTGCCAGTGAAAAATGCATTAGAACAAAAAACAACAGAGCAAGCGCCTCACAGTGCTCTCCTCTACCTCCTCAGCCATCCAGTGACACTGCTTCGTGCTCTGCCAGTGGGCTGACAGGAGGACCGATCATATCAGATGTCACGGACATGTCTCAGGCCAACATGGCCCTTCAGATGCAGTCTACCGAGACCAGGTGAGCGAGGCTGGGAGCCACAACATCAGCTGTGTCTCCATCATCAACTTCACAGGCCAAAGGTTTTTGGTTTCTGTAAACTTTGTTGCTTCAGTATTCTGAGAATATGTTTTGCTTATTTGCTATTCTGCTTGCATTTTATAAGGTTCAAAGTCTTTTATTGGTAACTACATCAGCTGTCTTAACTCTTTTCCTTTAAAACTTTACCACTTCCTCTGGGAAGCTCCATATTAGTTTCATGATCAAATCCTGACTGACAGAGATCTAGTTTTGCTCTATTACTTCCCTGCTTTGATCACAATTTGTGCTTGACACCTGTTTTTGAGGGCTGACCAAAATGTCCTGATTGTATTAAGCTCTGGAGAGCTTAGTAGTCACAGATCCTCATTTTTGCCTGATGACATACTGTAATGCTCCATCATTTTACAGTAAAACACAGATTCTGCTTTCACATTAAACCATCATATTTGGTTTCACTAACAGGGAGAAGTGCATGATGCTCATCAAAGAGGAGCCTGTCAGTCCGGGAGTGAGAGGAGGAGGAAAAGGCGGCAGTGTGGGGGGAGGAGAGGTCATAGGGTTGACCTCCACCTGTGAGGTGTGCTCCTCAGAGCCTCCCGTACTCCCTGTTGCCATGGTGCAATCTGTTCTGGAGGGGAGGAGTTCTGCAATGGTGGAGAGAAGAAGTAAAAGACCAACCCTCGACAGGTAGGAGCCGATGGCCGTACATCCTCAAAGAAACTGCACGCCGATGGTGCACGTGCTACTAGGAGTGTTTGTGTATGCAGAGTGGAGGTTTCAGACACGGTGGAGAATGTGGACATGAGCCTGGAGGAGCTCCAGCAGCTGCTTCTCAGGAGCCACCAGCAGAGCGCTGTGGAAGGCGGGAGCAGCGCTGTTGTGGATGTCAGTAGATCCTGATATAAGCACAAATAAATGAAAACACCATGTCATGTTTGCCTGATACTGATCCGGATCTGTACGCTTCTTTGTCTCTCTGCAGCCGTTCAGTTTAAGCCTGCCTCTGGCTGAGTGGAATTTCACAGAGATGGAGTCCAACCTCAAATCAGTAAGTCTAACAGAGATAACACATGAACGGACGCTCCTTTAATTGGAGCGCAGCACCTTCATGTGTCGACCAAAATAATGCACCATAACGTTATTGATTAAACAGTAGTGTCGAAGAGATGTTTTGGTATCAACGCTTGTGGACTCTGGATTTGCTTAAGAGGTCCAGTGATAAGTTAGTTCCTGGAAGACATGGACAGAGTGTTTTTTTTTTTTGCTTGTTTGCTTTGTTTTTTGTTACTAGCAGATTCATTTATTAGAGATCCCCTTTCAAAGCGCAGGGATTAGAGTAGTTAAATGAATTGTGCAGTGTGATTTACTAATGTGCGCTGCAGGCAAATCTCTGCAGTTTGCAGCATTTATTACCGAAGCAACCAGCACATCCGTGATGGATGCTGCAAGAAAGATGAACTGCAAAGAGCGCAGCGCTTGAGGTGGAGGAAAGAGAATTTCGCCATCATTTTTCTATAATCTATTCAATTATTTTGAACACCAGAGGAATAAATTATTAAAACATTTTACTTGCCGAGACAATTTCTAGAGCTAAACTAAGATGACTTGAGTTATAAACTAGTTATACTTGTAAATTTTATTAATTTTATCTGCTAAAATGTTTCTTAGCATTAAGTGCTTCTCACAAACAAAGAAGACCAGATGGGACGAATAAAATGTGAGCGAAGACATAAAGTACTATTAAAACCACTTTGTTACTACTGCTTGTGTTGCTTCTACAAAGTTTAAATTCCTCTTTCATATTAATGTTGAAACTGAAAATACAGCAGCATTATTAGAGATATGCTGATTAATTGGTTGACTGATTAATCAGTTTCCCAATTATTAGCCCGTTTTAATGATTTGGTCGATCTCTAGAAAATATGGACATAAAATAGTTCAACAGCAACACGACTCAACAATCAAAAGTCATTATTGATTGGACAGTAAATAAGAAATTCATTATGCATGTGAGTCTTATAATAAATCTTAGGTCGTGGCCGTTTGATCCCAGTTATTTTCAAATAACCCAGACCCCCAAAAGTGGGCTGTGTGGGTGCAGAGTGGGTTTGAGCCTAAAACAGGCAAATAACAAGGGTCCCATATGGTTTCATCCTAGCTGTGAAGGGACAACACTAACCACTTCTGCCTGCCAGCAAACACGTCCACTGGAAACCCCAAAATATGTCGTCTACAGCCAGTTGGTTCCTAATGGAAATGTTAGCTTGGTATGTAGATTTTATTTGATTTATTTTAGCTTTTCTACCAAAAACAGCTGCCGTGCTGTATTTTGTTTCACAGAAGTGACTCAGTTATGTCAGCTTGGAGCTCTCAGAGGGAGAAAAATGCTGTTAAAAGTGTATTGGGCTGATTATGCTTATGACATCTAACAGTACGGATGCATTTTTTTCCCCCCAAAGACACAACTGTTTTGCTTCTTTCAGGCTGGATAAATCCTGCTTGTGTACAGCAATCACAAAACCCAAACTGTCATTCAAACTGAGCTGGGTTATGACCTGACTGTTCCAAGAAATGTTATAAGTGTCCTTAAACCACTCGAGAGCTTCTTTGGCAGCAGTCTTAGGGTCATTGCTATTCTTAACAGTTAGTCCCAGTCTCAATTTTCCAGAAGACTTAAAAGGCTTTTGTTTAGATCTGATGACAGATCTGATCAATCTCCCAGACTATTTCAATGAAAAGCATCACCACAGCATGATGCTGCCATCTCAGTATGTCACTACTTGGGAGATGTTCTCAGATGACAGTTTTTTACTTTTTGCCAGACTTGTCTTGTCTTTTTTTTTTTTTTTTTTTGATTTGCCATACTGAACAGAACCCTTAAGCGCCCAAGCCTTTGGTAGAAGACCTAAGCTTGAAGGGGACTTCTGACAGCTCACCACTTTATTAGGTATTCTAGGAGTACCCTCTTTTGACATGGTATCTTGGATGTGTGAGCTCTTGGATCCAAGTAACATCAGATGACTCCATCATCTTTTGTCAGGTTCCTTCTGGGTATCTCACCACCAGCTTTCTCACTGGTGAATAATCACTCCAGCTCCTCAGCTGTGAGCCACAAAAGCTCCTATAGAAGCTCCTCTCTAAAGATCCATGGCATCAGCAGATCAGGAACCACCTTAGTTCCATGATTGAAGACCGATGTTAAAGTTCAGTAAATACTTCCGTAAACTGCTTAATGGGAAATATATGAAGCTTAACCACAGTTTATGATAAATTTTAAGCAGATGTTTACTCCGGAGTGATTAGTACTAACTGTGCTTGTGCATCTAAAAATGATGGTGTTGCAAAACACAACAGCTGCACTGCTGTTCCATCTCCAACTGTTTCACAGCGAAAGTGCTTTGTTTCCAGTTTTCCGTAAACATTAAAGAACTGGGGTGCAAAAATCGTCATATTTGTCAGTGGAAGACTCAGCTATAAAATGAAAACTCTTCACATCATGTATTCATGTTTATATGCTTCAGTTTGAGCTTCTCTCACAAAAAAAGGAAGATTATTTCTCATTTAAATGATGGCTTAAACACTAACCTAAACAATAAGAGAAACTGGTATTTGAAATGTCCTGTGCAAATAATGCCTTAAAGGCCAAAACCTCTTTTTATTGACCAGTGCAGTTATTGGTTAGGTTCTCTGAGCCTTCAGAGTGATTTAAGAGTTTTCATTTGCTCTTTTTTTTCTTGCAACAGCTTCTGAAGAAGCACATCATAACATCAACAGCTCTTGCGAACCTTTTAAGTTATTATTCTCCAACTTGCTGAGCTGTACATATCCCTCTAACAGGCAGATTTCCTAACACTTGGTGAAGTGTTTCATCTATAAGAGAGCTGATTTCACCTTCATCTCTGTTAAGCAGTATTTGCACAGCTGACAGTCAAATCTGCAGTAATTAGAGCTAACTGCAGATATTTACGCTTCCAGTGACTATGCGTGCTCCCTGCTCCCCTGGTTTTGGGTAATTCACCTCACACTGTGATATTTTACCCAGAATCATGCCGATTCTATCTTCAGCAAACGTAGTACTTCAGAAAAAAAAATCAAACTCTTGTTCATTTTATTTTGCAATTCTTTTTTCTTTTTTTTTTTGGTTGATACCGAAGCTATTATTAGCTGCAGTTTTCTTTAAGAATGATCTTGACATTATATGATCATTTTTGTTTTTTGTGTCTGCAGGAAGCTATTCTTTGACTTTACACCGTTTGTTGTCTTCTATTCAATTTATTTTTAGTGTGAGGATCATCCCAGGAGTCAGACCAGTAAATAAAACAGGTCTCCTTTTTTCAGTGTGTCTCAACTTTACCTATCTATTTGATTCTTCTTCCCAGCAATACTTTCCACCACCTTCTGGAGAAATGTCCATGTAAACTGATATCGACTCTATGCTGGGAGTAGCTGAAAAGCATCCTAAGAAAAGCTTCAGGGATGGCATCAAAATCTGATCCCTGAACAACCCTGTAGTCAGTCTCATATTGCCAATATAGTCTGAAATTCGAATAGAGAGCCACTCGAGCTCAGAAAATATTCCTTAAGCCAGTATTACGTTCCCAGTATTCCAGATGTGCCCTCAGCACTCCAGCACTGACCTAAGTCCGCCACGTGTAAGCTTGTGAAGCATTGGCTTCCTCATTAATGTTCATAACGCTTGTTGTGAGACATTAAGGAACTTTTGAGACATTAAATAAATTTCCATCAAGAACTAGACCAAAATCCAGCCACACATTGGAGTTTGTTGGAGCCGCAAAAAAAAAAACAACTAAATTTGTACAATTTCTGGAAGTCACTAGCAGATGCTGATCACTCTTATAGCTGTTGATAACTTTCACTTTTAAAATGAACATTATATCTTAACAATATACCAGTTATATCGTTGTTTGCCTGTGACATCATGATATGTTGGCAGAAGCTGTCCTTCTCCACATGGTCCGAACCCGCTGCGGTAGAATTAGCGCAGTCCCCACCTTTTAAAAGCAAAAAAAAAAACAAAAAAAACATCTTGCTCCATGTACATCTCTAATTTTGAGCTGACGATTTCTGCGGTAAAATGTGAGTCCACCAGGCAACACTTCAGATAAGTCCAAAAACATGGAAAGGATGTCACGTTTACTTGAAAAATGACAACAGATATTTCCGAAACAAGTTGATCCACTGGAGATTAATCTCTACGTCAGCCTCATGGTCTTTCGGCTACTGAAATGTCCCTTTAGAAGATCTCTCCATACTGGCAGGGTAACAATATTTGTTTGTTTTTTTCCAGTACATGTTCCAGAACCAGGAAGCAGAAGCTTTTCCAGCTCCGAGCTGTGAGGAACAGTGACTGTGCTGTGGACAGCGAAAGGTAACAGTACTGTGACTTTCATTGGTATTATATCTACATATTACTTGAGATGCATATATGTGGGGGATCATCAAAGTATAAATACACACTCGGTCATCTCTTCTTGTTTCTCCCCTCAGGCCACAGAAGCTGCTGTTACACTCATTATTCTATCTGCATGAGTTTAATTTCAACGCCCTGCCAGGCCGTTTTCCACACGTGGCTTTATTTTAACTCATTTACATATCCAGATGGCTTCAAAATTAAAACAAAAGGCATCTGCAGATAATGTGGGTTTTTTTTTTCACATTTCTTGGTTAGCTGGCTGCTAATGGATCTATCAGACCTGTGGGCGCCGTAGATGCCTACATTCTTGGTTAATTAACCAATGAAGTTTGTTATGACGTGATTATGACTCTGATATAAAGCCAGCAGGATGCACACAATGCATTCTTGGCTCCTGCACTTTAGTCTTTGTGTGAGAGGGAGTTCCTGCTTGGAGAGATTCATTTTATTTCCTATAAGAATCTATGACTGATGTATAAATATTATTATTTTGTATTATTCTAGCCTTAGAAATACTATATCTGTACTCAAGGGCTAAACTCTGGCAAATCTCTTTGAAAATCAATCAATGTAATATATTTTACAGTTTTATTTTCCCAGTCTGTGTAAGGGCTCCTGAAACACTTTATGCATCTCAAATTATAGTAATTGTTACCATAGAAGAGAGGCATGTTAGCCTATGTGATACAAGTGGGTTTTTTAAATCAGAAATAGGGATTGAAGCTGCACTGATATCCATTAAGAACCTTTCATTTTGTAAGAATATCACAATAAGATGCACAACCCACCCAAACACCTGTTTAATGTGACTTTGCACAAATCTGACATGTAGCCAGAGATCAATTCCTTTTATGTCCATGTAAATGTCAAGAAAATATGACAAGTTGAACTTCTCATTTGACAAAAGGATGAATACTATTGCATTTTTGCACATTCTCACAGTAGTTAGTACGAATCATGACGACCGGTCATTTATTATGTGTTTGTAGAGGACCGACACTGTTGTGCTGTGCATGCTTGTCTTAAAAGGCTTTCAGCCTCAGTGGCAGGGGTATCTAAGAACACAGCCGTGGATGCAAAATGTCACCGAAAGTCACTGCAGCTCCGAAAACTGCTCTTTGACTTGTTCATGAGTACCACCGCCACCAAAACACAATGACTAATAAATCCATCAGTTTTCAAACTTTTCACAGGAAAAAGAACATCTAATGCTCAACTGTCCAGGAGCCAGTCTTTCACCTTGGTTGACTTTGTTTTAGTAAATGTATTGTGGAGTGGTTAATTGAGATTTTAATTTGTGATAGAACCATGAATACCTGCATATTAATTCTGATAATACTTAAGAATTATTAATGGTTGATAATGCCATTTAGTGTAAACTATTAGTGCTCAGTGCTGGTTGCAGGCAACAGTTTAATTTTGAGCAAAGTATGACTATGGGAAACTTCCTGCATTATAAGTTGAATTGTGCAATACTGTACAGAACTGTGACAAAACTGCAATAACTGGATGACCACAGGAATGTAGGAAACAGTAGCTGTGAGAGCTGAAGCGGGATGCGCCCCAAGTAGATGCGCTGCAAAAAGCTCATGTTAGCCTGTGAGACTGGAGGCTCCGCCCCTCTGGGGTTACTGGGTAGGCGGGGAGGTCCATGCCAGCTGCATAGTAGGGTACAACCACGACCCAGCACCGACCCAGCACCGACCCAGCACCAACCCAGCACCGACCCAGCACCGGCACAACCCAGACATGACCTGGCCACAATCTCTCGCTTCATTTTGTGGAAGCTACACTATAACCTCTTTACACAGAGTCATTCGTGCCGCTTTCGAGATGCATTTTTGAGGGACATAGTTGTAGATTTTGGCCCCAACATGGATGCTAAAAGCCTTTCTCGTTCTTTAAACTTCAACAAGGGTCAATTCTGCTAAAAGTTTCCATTACCATTATAATAGGTGCCCATTTTTAACAAAATGACAATGAACCTGGGTTTTAAACTGTGCGACATCACAAAAATCCTTAGATATTGGCAATACAAAAAAATACATCTTTGCTTTTGTTTGAGTTACAAGAGGAAAAAAAGCCAAATATCTGGAAATAGTAGTTCTGAAGAAACAAAAGACTAAGTTGAAATTTTGGGGATTTAACCAAAACGTTAAAGATGATGCACAATCTGCCTCCAGCAGGCTAACATTTTAGTGGCAGTCCCTCCTTTTAAGTGGATACTTTGGTAGAAATGGGGAAAAAAGGTGGGCAGTGATGCATAACAAGTGAAATTGCACTAAAAATCACAGTTGTATGATATCTGAGAGTATACATATTAGACATAGCTTTTATTCTTGTTCCTCATGATAATATGAGTGTAAATGACTTTTCCAATGAGTGATGAATACAAACAAACATTCAGTTGCTGTTCTGTTCTTCATTTATTCTGTTTTCCATTTTAGTCACTTGCACTGGAAATGAACCCATGTGTGTTGAAATGACATTTATCCTCGTCAGGATTGCAGATAGATAAGGAAGTATTTTTGTTCAACGAGTGGAAATATCACTGCTGTAATCAAGCCTGGCATCCCAAAAGCGCCTCTGCACTAGAAATTGTTAGTAATAAATCTACATGGAACGATACCCTTTCTGTTATTACAACAACACCAAAAACAAGTCTGCTGTCAGTAAAGGCAGGCAGGGTCTTAGTGCTTGGATGCTTTTGAAAGTGGGCCATAACTTGCTGAAAATGTGAATTGTTTTAAATGGATTTTTTTTCTTTTTTTTTTAAGACTAAAGTGTATTGTTACATAGAGTCAAATAAACTGAACATGTATTCCACCTATGTATGAAATATTTAAGTGGTTTATGCAAATAAAAATAAAATAAAATTACAAGCAAGACACTGGATTTTTTTTGTCTTGGAAATTGTGTTGAAATTTTTTGATCATTTTTTGTTTGTTTTGTAAAAACAAACAATAGACATCTGATCACTTTTATAGCTGTAAATGTTTTCCTACAGAGCAGTTTCTCAGCTTACCAACAGGAAAAAGCTGTGAGCACAGAGAATAATTGTTGCCAGGCATCATTATAGGAGAGGTTATAGACATTTTTGAACAATGTAGAGTCCATCGTTCTACTGTGATAAAGACTAACCAGGACAGTTAAAAATCAGTCTGAGTTCACCTCAGTATCAGAGTGTAATACTCAGGGAAATTGTAAACAATAAGAAAGAAAAATAAACCTCTGACTCTATGAGTTCATTACAGTCTAATTTGGAAAACACAACGCAAGTATGATTTGTTTGAAAGGGTTGCTGGATGTTGGTGCCATGTTCTGAAAAAAAATGGCACCAAGGTTTTGAAGAAACCCCTCAAGATTTCTGAAACCGTTTCCTTTGGGCAGATGAGAAAAATGTTTGGCCATAATAGAAAGTTCCACGTTTGATTAAAACAAACACAGCATAGAAGCACAAACGCCTCACACCAGCTGTGAAGCATGGGGGTGGAGGGGTGATGATTTGTGTTTGTTTCACAGCCACAGGATCTTTCTCCTTGACGTTATTGAGTCAGCCACGGCATCCCCTGTATACCAAAGTAACCAGTATATTCAGACACGGGGCCGTTCCTCTGACAACTAAAAACTTGGCTGAAATTGGATCATGCGGTATTACAAACACGCCATCCCAAACACGTCAGAAAATCAACATTGGAAGAGCTGAGAAAGAAAACAATTTAGTGTTTCAACGGGCACATCAAAATGTTGGGGTGGGACCTCAAGAGAGGTGGTCATAAACAAGTCTGCACAAGGTGTCTGACAGAGAAGAGGCTTTAACAGGCTCATAACGTCTGAACAGTAAAAACTATCTTTTTAGATGAACCTGCCAACAGTCCTCATCACATGGCTTCCACATGTCAGGACACTGCATGTGCTGAGCAAAGATTTCTTAACAAACACTCAATTTCAAAAGCTAAAAATTTTGTTACTTACTCTGAGAGTGAAATGTGAAAAAGTCCCTTTGAATCTATTTATACATCTCTTTAATGTTTTACAACAACACATTACAATATTTTGAAAAAGAAATTCATCTGGAATTTTTTTTCATTCAATTTATGTTTCAATTCAATTTTATTTATAATGCGTCTATTACAACACAAGTAGGTGCTTTCCAGAGACCCAGAACATGACCCCGAGCAATTATTACATAAACAACGGCATGTAAAAAACTCCCCTAGTGGGAGAAAAACCTTAAGCCAAACATTGACAAGGAAAAACTCCCCTTAAAGAGGGAAGAAACCTTGAACAGGACCTGGATCATAAGTGGGGACCTTCCTGCCGAAGGCCAGCAGGGTAGAACAGGAAGTTAAGAGAGAAGAGAGACACAGACACACTGCCAAAGGTACAAAAAACAAGATGTATTAGTATTTATCCTCATCTGGAGTGTTCACTTTCATTACTGATTATCTTTATTAGATTATCTCTGCTGTTCTTGCTATAACTGCACAGTTCAGATCACAAAATAATGTTTACATAGATAGAGATATATAAACTTTTCAGGGTTTTACAACAAATATTCATTTCCAAAGGATTAAGTGAAAGAAACTCTAACATCACAAAGACTGAGTTTTGACACAAGCTGACAGGAAGTATCGTAGCTGGAAATGCATAAATACACACTCCCTTGCCTGAGCTCGTAAGCCTCTCGGGTTCTTTTAATCCCTCTGCGTCTCATGAGGTTGAGCTGCAGTCCTCTCCAGTTACACCTCTGATGTAGTACATATTCAATTTGTGAATCTCCCAAATTAGATTTCCTCCCTTTCAACCTGACATTAATCTGAGACTTGGTGGTAAAGTCAGCCTAAAGTTTTTCCTCAGTGGCAATGTCAACAAAAAAATGATTCCTTCTCTGATCACCACAGAGTTATTCCACTATGTCACAAATAATAACTTCTTTTTTTTTATTACTGCTATATTTTAAAGAACCTTATACCTTAGAACATTTGTCATTTTAAATCTCTTGTAGTGTTTTTTTTTTTTTTTTGTAAGGTCAGGAACACTTCTTATCTTGTTATAAAATCCAACATACAAATAAGAAACCCTACATCTTGGAATTCACATGGATGTTTGACAGTGACAGCACTCCCCTACAGTAGCAGCATCCCTCTGGAGGACTTCAGTGGGCCGCAGAAATACTGCTCAAGAAGAGCTCAAAAACCACAGCAAAGATTATAAAATATTCACCTGGACTCGAAGTCCCCAGAAACCAGTCTGACGGGATCTGATGTAGTCTGCTGGAAGGAAGTCCAGTCCACAGAACCTGCATCATGGTCGAAGACTCTTCAGGACGTCTTTAGATGCTCTTTGTCCACTGGTCTCCTGTGGCAGAATGAGTATGATCAGCTTCTCTTTATTAGGTTAGTGGTCGTGAAGGCTAATTGATGCATTTTGTCTTCTTTTAGCAGCCTGTAAGTGATCATAAAGGTTTTTTTCAAGAATACTAAAATTCTTTCTGAAAAGCCCAAAAGATGATATAACAGAGAAAACTGATGCATGCACATCCAAATTGCTGGAAAGTACTGGGAAGGTGTTTTTATTTTTTTTTTTAACCTTTATTTAACCAGGAAAATCCCATTGAGATTAAGAACCTAATTGGCAATGGAATTCTGGCCGAGATAAGCAGCAGCAAGCACAAAACACCGTTACACTGTTACACCGTTACACCGTAACACCGACACAGGCACATATAGTAGGATCAGCCTCAAGAAATCCGTTTGGATTTATAAGCACTCAGTTAGACTTTCTGCAACATATTCCATGCAAGCTGTGCAGGATGGTGAAATGCACTTTTATCCAATTCAGTTCAGGGAGAAGGAACAGCAAGCGATCCTGAGAATGAAGGGAATAAGGGTCAGCACCTCTCTGTGTAATTAAGGCACACATATTGGTGGGCTGTAGTCCAAGTATTTTCTGAAGCATACCAATGACTGATTCTTTCTCACCTGAGAATGTAACTCACAGCGCTGTCTCAACACTTTACAATTGGCTATGAACCCCAGAGAAGCATAGTAAACAGTGACTATTACTCAAAGAAGTTGGGTTAAAAAATTTATACTCAAAAGATCCCCATAATCCAGGGCCGACAAAAACGTTACTTACATTGGCAGTTTTTAATTTAGTTTAAGTTTGTGCGTGATGTTCAACACACAGATGCGATGGTGCTACAATACCATGAGAAAGTGCAGGCTGCATGCAAGTGAATAGTGTCTCAGTGGCTTTGTTGTATGTCAGCGAACAACTTGAATAAACATGCAAAGCAAGATCCTTCTAACTGTAAAACAGTTGAATTGAAATCAATATCACTTTATTAACCCCCAAAGGGAAATGATGTCATTGCAGTGGAAATGACACTGGACAATAATGTAATGTAATGTAATAATGTAAAAAAAATAATCTGGTTGAAGCCCCACAGATCATCACAAGTGCAGTAGAGCCAGTTCAGAGCCAGTAGTTCAACATCTGGGGTGCAGAGGTGCTCCTTCAGAGTCACACATCCGGGATCAGACCATCCATTGGTAAAAAGCACCCCTACCCCATTTAAAGATTTTAAAAAAAGGTAAAAAGATATACTTTATTGACCTCCCAGGGAGAAATTCCTGTATCGTAGCAGCATACAACGGAATAGAAATATAAGTTTGAAAAAATAAAATATATAAATAAGTATATCCCTCCATCTCTTTACCCCCTTTATCTTTTGCAGGGTCACAGGGGTCTGCTGGAGCCTATCCCGACTCATTACAGGCAAAAGGCAGGGGTCCACCCTGGACAGGTTGCCAGTCCATCTCAGAGCCACATAAAAAGACAGACAACCATGCACACTCACACCTACAGGCAATTTAAAATTGTTTAGAAACAATTTAGCGTACATGTTTTTGGATTGTGGGAGGAAGCCAGAGTACCCGGAGGGAACCCACGCAAGCATGGAGTTTGCATGCATGCAAGTATAGTATACATACAGTATATATACACACATATTCATTTGTATATATATATATATATATATATATATATATATATATATATATATATATATATATATATATATATATATATATATATATATATATATATATATATATATATATATATAGGCCTCCCTCAGTTTCCTCTTCAGCTCCTTCTTAGCTCCTTGTGATCTTTGCCCATGAAAGCCCTCTTCTTCCTGTAAAGACCTTTAATGTCTTTATTTATCCAAGGCTTATTGTTTGAAAAAACGTGAACCTTTTTTGTTGGGACAATGTTTTCCTCCTTAAAAAGATCCCAGACTTTGACATTGAAGTGACATTGAAGCACTCCTGCAATAGTTCCTATGTGTCTTTGGACCCAAACCTTTACAGTCCTTGTACCGGCCGCCTGCTGTTCCACCTTCGGCCTGTAGGCGGTGACCAGGTGTGTGAAGTTGTGGTCCGAGTCACGGATAAGCAAGTGAACCCATGCTGCCAGGTCTCCTTGAGGCACATCAAGCTGCCCTCCCTGTACACATGCTGACCGTCTACCAGAGCTGCCAGCTCCTCAGTTTTGTTGGCGAGTAATCTCACATTTCCCATGCTGACCGCAAGAAGGGCTTTAATCGTCAGTCTCTCTCACGATCCTCTCTCTGACCTTAGCGCCGGCCTTATTCCACGGTGGGCGCCTCCTCACAACTCCTCAGGAGAGTGAATAGTTCCTCACGAGAGTGTGTATGCATTCTCGCAAATTAGTACAGCAACTAGAACGCTGCAGCAATTAAACAAAGAGCTGTAGAAAGCTTAACTTAAAAAACAAACATAACATGGGTCCGAAAGGACAGAGCTCAGATATGATCAACAAAAAAATCAACAAATCCGTCTGACTGTCTGAAGTCCTTAGTCCACCTGTATCAATGGTATTAACCACCAAGCCCATGCTGCCTTGCCCTGGAGCACTGTCTGCAGAGTATAGAAGCTCCCACGCTTACTTCCTACATACAAGATGCAGCATCATATTTTCTTACATGCAGAGACTTTTGTATTTTGTAGTTTATGTTGATATAACAAGGGTATTTTGAGTTTTATTTTGAAATGTATTTTGTTAAATTGTTGCCCATCCCTGAATGTATTCCCTTTTTTTGATCTTGAGCCTCAGACCTCAGTAGTTCCAAACCTTTCAAAGAAAATGAAAACCAAATCTACCCCTGCTGTGCCCAGGGGTCCCTGTTACAGCACATGATTTGTAGAAACTCTGAGTATGTTAACCCTGAGCTCAGAGATTTCCGTTTCACAAAGCAAGGTTACTTAACCCCGACCATGAGGGCTCGGTCGGGCCGGTTTCAGAACGGGAGGCAACACTGACGCTGTTACCTACATGACGTTTTAAAGTTACATTTCTGTTGTCCATCTGAATTCAGTTTTATAGCCTGCTTCTTCCTCAACTGCTTCAATATTTTTTTATTTTTGCTCCCAGGATGCACCTACATGACTAGTTGAATATTCAGAACAATGTAGGGCTGCATTCATTTGTCATATCTGAGCTCCACTGATGATTGCTTTTTATAGTCGTAACTCTGAGTCAACATACTGCTGACTGAACCACTTCTGAACACTTGTTCTGAAACCCAAAACTCAGAGTAGTGTTCAGAAGAATGTCAGAATTTACAGCTTGAATGTATGATATGCTCTCTTATTTGCACAATATGCAGCCATTTTTCTAAATGTGTGTTTTAACCATAAGAATAAATTAGACATTTACCACATTTATGCGATATTTGCGGTTAGTTCTGGAACCAAATGTAGAGACTGAAACGGGAGAAGGAAAGTGAAAACGGTGATCCAGGCAGAGGGGGTCAGAGAAGTAAGGGGTTCCACTGGTGGCGTGATGAGGAGGGCAGTTAGTGGCGTAGGATTGGTGGAGCTGCGGGCTGAGATCCCGGTGGAGCGGCGGGCTGAGATCCCGGTGGAGCGGCGGGCTGAGATCCTGGTGGAGCGGCGGGCTGAGATCCCGGTGGAGCGGCGGGCTGAGATCCCAGTGGAGCAGCGATCATGCGCGTGGCAGGGCTGACGGTGCATCCAGGTAGGAGTAGAGGCTGGAGAAACTGCAGCACAGGAGATTTGTGGATGGAAAGAGAGATGCTGGTGAGCACAGAGACCAAACTAAGACTGAACCAAGTTCAGACAGCAGGCCTCGCTACCAAAAGGGGTTAACAGTCCGGCAGCGAGCACACCAAGGTCCAGGGTTTTTATGCCGCTCCTGATCAGGATCAGGTGTGCCAGGTACTGCTGAGCCACCTGGTCAGCCACGCCCAGTCTGGTCAGCCCAGTTTATCTTATTTGATGGTAATTTCACATAGTTCAGGAGTAGCAGGTGAATGAGGACATACCAGCTGAAACAAGAATTAGAGTAGTTTTATCCATGTGGAGAAATACATCTTTTATTTATTTTATTACATCCAACTTAATATTAAACCATTTTCACTTCACCTCTTGCATGGAAACCTTCTGTCATTGGACAGAGGACAAAGCATCACCTCCATGCGTCTCCAGGCCCGGTCTTTGTTGTCTGAACCCAGAGGTGAATGGAAAACTTTTCCTTTGCTCCACTTCTGTTAAAATGACGGTAAAAATCCCGGTCTCAGTAAAAATGATCCTCCCTTCACTCTCTCTGTTTTTAAAGTTCACCATGTCCACAGTTGGACCTGAGGTAGACGTGCAGGTCGATGGTGCTCCTCACCCCTCCTTGTAGTGGTCCCTGGGAGGTGATTTACACGGATGAATAAGCACCGGCAGCACGCTCAAACCCTGTGAGTGATTCCCATTCATGAACCCACACATTTACAAACAACATTTGTCTGAAAGTCACATGGAGAGGTGCAACGCTCCCGCAGCCGGGCCTTTGTAAACCCATACTAGACTCTATTCCTAGTATTTCTGTACATGTCACATGACTCTATCCGCTTTATTTGCCAGTAACCTCACATTCTTTGTAATGAAATGAAGATTTCTCCTATTTCTTTCCATTTTGCACCTGCTCTACATCCAAGGCATCTCCTGTTCAGTGTGTGTGGGTTTGGGGTCTGATTCTCCACCTTCATGGAGAAGCTCAAACAGCTGCACTCAGAAGTTAACAACTTTTCACAATGACATTTTTATGGTAACAAAACGTTTTGGGGAACGTTTGTGTTTATAGATACATTTGGGAGTAAATCTACTCACAAGTGGTCATTTGAAACAAATGCTGAGTTAAGATGAAATACCAGCCATGACCTTTACACGATAGCGCTGTCTCCATACCATTACATCACCAATGGTAAAGGCAGGTTTGAACACTACTTTGAACATTTTGTGCAGTCTACAATTTAATCACCCTGCTGTTGGTGTCATGTTTTTGATTGAGTCGTGGGCGTTCAGATTTCACCTTTTGTCTTCAAACCGTACTGTTATTTTTATGACAGTGAACCTGTCCGTGTTCAGTCTCGGCTGCTATTTCAATGCTAATAAAACATTTGTCATGCAGGCCTCATCCATCTACAGCTGAAGGTCGTTTTAACAATCAGTCGACAGAATACAGGAGTCATCCACAAAACAGCCGCGCTCGCGGGAGGGCTGTAAGGGGAGGAGTGAGAGCGCGCTGAGGAGGGAGACGTGCCTCGTGGTCATGTTTAACGCTGCTCTCGCTCAGACACGTGCTTATTTACAGTGTGACCAAAAGACACAATTGTAAAACTAGATGTGTATGCTGATTTGAGGTTTCTTGCAAAGAGCACGATGGTCAAATTTGCCTTTTAAAACGACTGAGATGTTATTCCAATTTCATCTCCATCAACTGGAAAGCAGGACGGTATCTAAAGTTATCGCACATCATTATACATGATTATAATTATAAAATATATATTATACAATATTTTTGAGTGCATGTAAAGTGGCCAGTGAGTGATTTCCATACGCACTTTATTATTCTTTATACTTTAACATGAAGTTTCCATCTTTTGTTGGCACCTTTCTTTCCTCTCCTGACTTCACTCTGTTTTTTTTTACTTCTTCAGTATCTGGTACCATTTTAACAATCTCTACTTCTACTTAACTGGTTGCTGCTTTATTTCTTCTGCATCTTCTTTTTTTCTCCTCAAACTACCTCTTCTTCCTCCCACTCCCACATAATCTAGCTCCCACCCTCTCCGGTAACTCTTCCTCGTCTTTATCTCTGCCCCTCGTCCTCCTCTCCCCCTCCTCCTTTCTCCACGCTGCTGCATTATTCAGGCTGAGTGCTCTTTTGAATGGCCTGTGTTGTCCCTGAGTACCTCTGCTTTAATTCTGCTCCATAGAGCATCGTTTTAGTGTAAAACCTCTCCCTGCACAGCTCTGCCTTCATCAGTCACTCCCCCCTCAAAAAAACGTGTATCAGCACCTACTAATGCAGATCCATTAATCATGTCAGACTCATTTAAGCACAAATATTCATTTAGAGTTTCCCTCACAACCTGACGTAAATGTTTAAAGTCGCTTTTGGAAGCGGCGTCTTTCTCGTTCTTCCTCATATGCTGGCCGGAGCTCCACAGAGATCACTTAAGCAGCAGCTGCAGGCAGATGAGGGCCAGACTACAATAGAACAAAATGTCTTTTATTTATAACTACCAGGAGCTCAGAGCTGAAGCACTTGAACTGCAGGCGCTGCAGCCTTACAGCATGAAGCAGGGACAAGGCCGTGAGCAAATGGAAAACAAAAGGGGAAAACAGAGACAGGATAGACAACAAAAACTAAAGAGTTAAAGATTACTGAAGATAATCTTCTCTCGAATAAAATCTTTCAAAATAAGCCTTTAAATGTTCATTTCTGGTCATTTTGAAGTAAACAAATTCAGAAATTGCAAAAATGGAATTTGCATGAATGTTATTTTGGGACTTTCAATCTATCTGAAAACATTTGCTGATCAATTAAACTCCACACCATGTCCAACACCCATCACAGAAGTAATGTGTGATGTGGCTCCTTAACATCAGCCTCCCACAGCAGCTGCCCCAGCAGGTCAGTAGTGGGTCCCTCAACAACGAAGTTGAATCTGAGGTGTTTATCTGATTTAAAAATTCCCCAGATACCAATTTGAAGGGAACTGTCGGGATCTATGAGAAGCAATCCCACCCCACAAACCACAGTGGCCCAACGGATCTGATGCAACGCTCCAGGACTCCCTCAGATGTTTTTCATCCAGACCCTGACTGGTCAGAGCTCTGGAACCACAATCACACTTTTGTTTGCAGTTGTTTACAGTAAATAATTTTGCTTCATCCTACACTTACAAGTAAAGCTTTAAAACCATGACGCAGAGCTGTCTGATAGGCACTGTGGTTGATATTTCACTATCTGATGGCTGACTTTATATAATCAAAGCCTTTATATAATCTGTGGACTCTGCTTTCCAACATCTGCTGAGGGCAAGAAAATTGTTGAAATTGTTCTTTATTCCTGTAATCGCTTTAATTTCACAGAAATAACACTCAGATGCAAAAGAGTTGTTGTGTTTCAAAATTTAACTAAACAAAAACTCACTAAAATCTAATGTAGTACAAGAAAGCCAGGGCTCTAGCCAGTTTACGTTGCTGTTTGTACAGTTTATAGTTTTAACTGAACAAAATGCAGGAATTGGCATATAAATGTAGCGGACACGTGCAGCATGAATAGAGATGCAAGAAAAAGATTAAAATTTGCTGCTGAAAGGAGCAATTGTGCATATTTCTGAGAAGAAATACTTCAAAATCAAAGGCAGGAACAGAACAGTTCCTTTACTCAGTTTTCTGTTTTTGCAGCTGAGTGGCTTCTGTGGCAACTCGACTGTTTTTCGTACTGACACAAGCTCTTCTTTATCATTTTGGCCCAGAAGCAATGCATGTAAACTATAGGATTCGCAAGTGAAAGCAGCAGGATGTGGACTTTCACGGGATAAAAAGGCAGATTTGACAGTGTGACAGCAGATACGGTGATGACTGGGGCATGAGGTTTGAAACGCCGCTGCATTTTTCATGCAAAATACCTTTTTATAGCCCTGCTGGAGCTGTGGGGATGTGAACGGGTTGGTGGTGAAATGGATTTATTGACGTCAAACAAGAGCAGAGTACTGAATCAGTCATGGCTTTTACATACACTACCTTTAAATGATCATGAACTAAACTCCTGGGATGCTCTAATGTTTAGTAAAGTATGAAATGTTTCCCCTGCATTTATTGTTTTCAGTTATTTCTCTAGATTATGGTGCAAAAAGAAAAAAAAATAAGACTACAAGACTACGGAGAAGTCGGTAAAGCTCCATCTTTGCTATTTAGCTATTGATCTGGCGCATCATAAACCAAGGGGTGGCAACATCTGTCCACTTCTGTCCTCTGACCCTGCATGCAAACACATCAGTGAACGGTTGGCAACATAATGGCTGCTCTTCTGCATCAAAAGAAGCAGTTTGGGTGATTCAGCCATCTGACTGGGGGGCCTACCAATCCCCTCACAGTTCAGATGTTTAGACTATGTCCTGCCAGGCTTGAGACACGAGACATTCTGCCTTTTTGATGGCTTGATTTCCCTTCAGTGCCTCTAAGTTGGAGGAACTGGGGAAAGAAATATGGAGGGAAGAACAACTCCACATGCAAAAATGTTATCCCAGAAACACATAATCACTCATAGAGGTGTGGCTGGATGGAGCTATCATGATGTTCACAGCCTGTCTAAAATAATCCATAAAAGGAAAGTGTATACTATGTAAAGAAGCGGTATGTATGACAAGAAAAACATTGTTTATTTCTGAGGTTAAAGTCTACAACATTTCCAGGCGTCTAATGAATGTTAGACCACCAATTATCACCTTCATTCAATCTTTAAGCATTTTTATTCTTATTTTTCATGTTATTTTTGTTAGTAAAGATAAAATGTGGGAAAATTCTTGTGCCTCCTGGAGCCAGTCATGCTCAGGATGTTGGGCTGCAGAGGATTTATTGTCTGGGATGAAATACATCTCTCCAGGAATAGTGCAATCAGTGCATCTCCTGCAGCCATCAGCCTGTCCATTGCCAATAACTGACAATAAATTAGAGGATGTAGTCAGCTGTCTCTCTCACACAAATCTCCTCCTCTCCCTGGAGTGAAACAAAGTCCCACAAATCCTCTCATTAGTAAATAAATGATTGTGTACTTCCTCCCAACAGGAACAGGCTTTTCAAATGTTATTCAGACTTCTAATCTTTAGCACCAAAACCAAATTAACTTGGCTCCATTTCTCTCCCACCCTTGTCAATCTTTATTCCATATCAATGGGCAACCGAAAGACAGAGACAACTTGACAACGTCTGAGTTGATTCAGCAGCACTGATCAAACTAAACTGAACCAATGACAAGAATCCAGAGGAAAAGAAAAAAGAAAGAAAAGAAATATTTAACAGCTGGGAACATTCTAAATAAAAAACTCTACAGCAACCCCTGGTTGCATAAGTCCGGACATCCTTTCACAACGGGAGCTTCAAATGTCTTTAGAGGTGAGCAGTGACATTCAAGTTAGGCCTGCTGGTTGGTGGTGGCCCCATGCGGCCCGGCCCGGTGACCATCGCTGGGGCCGGCCCTGGTGCCTGACCTGCAGCTGGGGGAGGGGGTGTCGGCCCACTCGGGGCCCTGGTGCCCTTATTGTGGGGGGTTCCTGATGGTGGGGGCGTGTGCTGGTGGCCAGGCTCCCTGTGGCTACCCCAGGCTCGCTATGCGGTGCACCCTCTGGTCCCGACATGCCTCCGTCTCCACTACCCCCCATCGTATATTCCAGGAAAATATTTTAAAAAATAAAATAAGCAAATTTAAAGGAAAATAAAAGGAACAAAACACATGTTTCATGCAGGGAATACCCACCCTGCACGTCACGCCTTCTTTTTAATGCAGACATGTATGTATGTATGTATGTATGTATGTATGTATGTATGTATGTATGTATATATATATATATATATGTATGTATATATATGTATATATATAAACTGAACCAATGACATATATATATATATATATATGTATATATATATATATATATATATATATATATATATCTATATATATATATATATATATATATATATATATATATATATATATATATGTAAAATTTTCATTTAAAAGTACAAATATTAACCCCCCCCCCCCTTGTTTGCACAAAGAAATAAGGGTAATAATGTGCTATTTAAGGAATAGAGGTGGACACAGGACAATAAGGTGTTAAATAAAAAAGAAGACAGAGAAAAGGGGGAGGAGCATTCTATTCACTATTGCATACCTGAGTATTTGGGGGTGTAGGGGCAGTTTTTAAAAAGTTATCTATATAATAATATGCATCAAAGTATTTAAGTATTCACGCATGTCCACATATATCGGATATAAGGAGACATGTATACAGTTAATACCTATTCATATACATTGTAGGCAGAGAAAGCAATAAGTAATTTGTACATCTATGCACACCCACACACACACACATATAACAAAGATCAATGTGTGGACATCTAAGCATCTTGCTATGCATGAATGTAAGATACATATGCACAACTACATAGTTATACATACATACAAATATACACCGATACATTCATGTGCACATGTGTTTTTTAGATACACGTATATATATGTATATATAGAAAAAAGACTTTTCAAATAATATACCTACACATATCTTTGGATCACTGCATATATATATATCCATACATATATTCTCGCATGCATATACACATATATCCACATACATACATACATACATGCATGCATGCACATCCACATATAGATATACACAACATACACACAAATATACATATATATATATATATATATATATATATATATATATATATATATATATATATATATATATATATATATATGTATGTATATATATATATATATATATATCTATATATATATCTATATATATCTATATATATATATCTATATATATATATACATATACACAGTAAGTTATTTATTTATTTAATTTTATTTTTTTTCTGTTTCCATTCCATACACACCGAAACTGGACCTCTGCTTTTAACCCATCACTCTAGTTTCACTAGTGAGCAGTGGGCTGCTATCCCAGCGCCGGGGAGCAATTGGGAGTTAAGGGCCTTGCTCAGGGGCCCACCATTGTTGTTTTTTCACTATTGTTGCCACCCAGGGAACTTGAACCTGAGTCCTCCAGGCCCAAGACCACCACTGTAACCACAAGGCCATCACTCCCCCTAAAAACAAAAGGGGGGAGAACGCGAACGCAGTCCCCCACTACCAGAAATAATGCAGTCGAGATTCCCACATATGGGGAATTCGCAAGGGTCAGCACAACCGGAGTGCAATTGCAGTGCCTCACCTTGGGTGAACCACCTTCTGGATCATGGTATTATGTACTCTTAGATAGATGTCTGCACATTGATCTTTGTCATATATATGAGTGTGTGTGTGTATTATATATATTATTTTTGTATCTATTTTGTTTCTCTTTTCTCCCTTTTTCTCTCTTTCCACAAAAAGTTGACTGCATATATTAACCATTAATATAAGTGCAAACAAGAGGGGAAAGAAAAAAAAAGTTAGGTCTGCAGGTAAATGGCATACACCTGCCATCAGTTAAAGGGATTCTGATTAAAACAACGCAAAAGTCAGCTGTCGCTGCAGTGTTTTTTTAATGTTTGGAGAGCCATGGGCCACGAAGAGTTAGTCTACGACACTTAATTGTTGAAAAACACCAAACAATACAGGGATACAGAAGAATATCAATAGACTCACGGTCAAAACCATCAGTGTGTGGAGGGAATGTGGCACCACGGAAACTCTGAAAATCAGGTTGACGCTCCAAAGTTAAAGAGGAGAAGTATTTTCTGAGAAGCTGCTTGTAGGCCAACAGCAGCACTGAAGAAACTGCAGGAATTTCTAGCAGCTTCTGGTCACTCCTTCCATGTGGCTACCGTCTTCGGTATTCTGTACATGTCAGGGCCTTTGGTACAGTGGATTGGGTGAAAAAGTCGCCCCAAAACCATCTGGGGAAATCTCACTGTTTGACTTAATTCTAAAAGACATGAGTAATATCCAGGGAACACCATGTCAATGTTGAAGCGTGATGGCATCATGCTTTGGGGTTGGTTCTCTTCAGCTGGACCATGACATTTCTCAACATAGAAGGACAAACGAATAACTAAAAATCACAAGACACAAATCCCTCCGTATTTTGTCAAAAAGCTGAAAACAAACCCAGCAATTTCACATTCCAACATGACAATGACCCAAACACACATCAAACACAAAGGACAATCAAAGTCCTGGAATGGCCCCAGTTCCTTCTTACCTAAGAAGATCTGTACACAGGAGATCCCATCGCCGTTAGAATAAGTGGAATAAACATGTGTGAACAGAGACGTTACAAGAACTTGATGCTGTAATACAGCCAAGGGTGCTTCCACGATTAATAATAAAATGAATGAAATAATAATTAAAATGTTTGTTTTTTTAGCTGTAAATTTGATATGTTCCTGGAGTAAAAGGAAAAGGGCTTTAATGCATTCTACCCTCTTGGTTGCGACTGCAGACTGCTCGTGTTTACATTCAGCCGTCTGGCTCTTGTCCATCGGTTGGTGGTACGATCTCTCTAACAGAAAAGAGTCTCTGCGAGGGTCTGCTCTGTCTCAGCAGTTATTGGCAGTCACCATATTTGGAAATTGTGTTCCGAGGAAAAACTGTGACAGTGTGCTGGAATTTGCCTTCACCGCAGAGTTCATTTATATGCAGCACGTCTGGGATGTGTGGCTTCAATTTCAAGAGTCAAGACATGAAGTTAAACATATGTAGAACGGATGCAAAACCAACTTTCTTTAGATTCAGGTACCATTCGGATAGGAAATACTGATTGTTACTGAGCGTGGGAGAGCACAGCGATTACATCCGTGGACCAGTCCATCTGCAGGGGTTATAAACTGTATGTTTAAAAAAGGAGCTCTGGCTTTCGTCTGTCTTGATTTTATAAGTTGATCATCCTTCTCGCTGAAGTAGTTTTGCACTTCCACAACTGCATGTTCAAAACCGTTCACACCCAAGGGGATATTATGTCTGAACGTTAATACCCCCGTTTTTCTTTAAGATTTTGCAACAGTGATCTGACTGATCTGAATCGAGTCACAAACTAACAAACTCGACTGCTGCCGTCACATCAACTGGCAGACACACCGCAAAGCAGCAGTGAGTCCATGTGACATCCAGTTAGCTGCTCAGAGGAAGCTGACAATCACATTATTTATATGAAACAAATAGCAGGGATGTTCATAGTTTCATGTACAGCTGCAGCAGCACATGTTGTTTTTCTCTCAGGGTTTATCAAAAGAAAACTTTGAAAGTGTTTGCACTGCAGCTGCAGTCTCTGCTTGTTGTCAGATTGCCGTACATTTCAACCATGTTCCCATCCACTATAGTTTTCTTCCTGTGACTGATTTAATGAGTGCAATAACTTTAAATTAACTCTTTTTGGGAAATGGCATATTGTAGCTATGAGGAAACTCTGACTCTAGAAGGACTTACAGAGTTTTGTGTGCAGCCTGGTCTCATATATCACTGGCATGGAAACCGTGAGCTCAGGTGACATCAGTTTTAATGTTATTTATCCTTATGTTAACTTCCATTTCATTTCCTTTCTTCTTTTGAAAAAGTCAGTGTTCAACAAGCGTAATAGAAAACAGATTCTTGGTTTTGTTCTCGGCGTGGCGACAGCACCTCTACACCTGTGTGCTTCACCCGACTTCCCTCTAAGACCTGAATTTGTACCGATTGTGAATTCAAAACAAACTGATGTTCCTTGCTATACATTTTGTCCCTTCCCTTTCTTAAAACTAAAGTTACACAATTGTCGTTGCTAAATCCTCATTTTGACGAAACGCATAACAAACGAGCGTCCCACCACTTCTCCTACATCGGCAACATGGCGATCATTGAGGAAAAAAGTGTCCCGCTCTCCACACTCAGTTTTCCGACCACCATCGGGATATTTTCAGTAAACCACACAATAAATCTGACAATGTGCATTAATGCACTCCAATAGTGTTAGCGCACCAATACACAATTTGAACATCGTCCTCGTCTCAGATATCGGCCCTGTAGCGCCTTTTTTCCACCTAACTGTCCCGTAAGAGAGGCGAAGTATCTCGCATCGCTGCTCTTCACAACAACGCTCGCGCCACCCACACGGTCCTGCAATGCCTGCATGCTGTGTGAAATCACACAGCGATGTGCCGCCTCTGTTTGGCCCGTGTGAATCATGGAGGGGAGGAGCGCTGTGTGAAAAGGGCCACTGTCTCTGTGCACTTGTATCACTTCTGCTCTGTTTCATCTGTACGTGTTGCAGCGTGCATTTGTGTCCCGTGTTGTTAAATCACTCCACAAAACAGTTTCACATTCTCTGTCTTGCCACATCTATTTTGGTCTTTTCCATCTAATCAAATATTCTTGAAACAAATTAAACACAGTTTAATAAAAGTAAGTAAAAATCAGTTTTTACAACTAATATGACTTTTTTTCTTACATTTTTAATTGAATATAGAGTTTAAAAATGTGTAATTTTTACTGTTCCATAATTTCAACAGCATCTCAACGGCAATGTATTCATTTTCTCCATGTTTTTTAATCTAAAATATCCTTTCCGGAGAGTTTATTAAAATCTCTGCACATCATGATGTTCATTACATTAACTTGAGGTTGTCATTAAAAAAAGGTGCCTCTTATGTAAGTGCACTTTTGTTCTGACGCTTGTTACAAGCTCAGTGTCATACAATATTCAGTTTGTTGCCTTTCTCATTTGACTGAGCCTCCTCAGTCTTTCCATCACTGCTTATCTTAACAGGGATTTTTCCTCATTTTTCCCAGGAGCCATTCCTCAGAGGTCTGCGTACTGTCCTTCATCAGCCAGGGCCCTTCGCATCACTCACTCGTCACTTATCTGGATCTAATGGCTTCAGAGTCAGCTTTACTTGCTGATAATGTTTTCTGAATGTCAGGATTACCTTACGAAATGTTTCTATGAGTAAAAGCAATTTCACGAGTGTCATATAGGATTTAAGTCAAAATGTGACACTTTAACCACACGTTGTGCTGATCTAACTTGTATTTCTGCTGTTGTTTTATCCGGATGTGCCCTCCATCGCTAACAGACCAGTGATGGAGAATGTTTTCCTCAAGTTTTATAACATCCTTCCAGGGTTAAACTGAATTATTTAACGCCTCTCTAAAGCTGTCTAAAGTGAAAGCTGAAGCTGCTTCTTTTTGCCAGGCGTCTGATGCTTCATGTTTGGGATGAGGATCCTCCTCGCAGCCTCACTGCTGCTTTTCCAGGTTTCGATCTGTTAGTTAAATGTGAAAATTATGCTCTTTTTTTAAATTGCTCTGGCTGGTAAAGGGAAGGTTATTTTGCTTGGTTTGCCATTAACAACATAAAACTTAAAAATAATAGTAAACATACAGCTTTTCTTTTTTTTTATTTTACCCAGAAGACAGGCAGAATACAAGGTTGTTCTTGTATGCAAAAACTGCTCGTTAGTTAACTGTGGTGGCATTTAAAGATGCGTTTGCAATATTCTCCCTGCATTTCCATCCTGCACTCAGCGAACAGGAGTAGGTGTGTTGTTTTTGAGGGCCCACACAGTTCGCTGCCCCTAAATCAGCCAGAGCTTTGGAGCTTAGTTTGATTGTTTACCAGCCTAATAACCACTGCTCCGTGCTTACATACAGAGAGGGAACAGTTAGCCCTTCCTCGGTAGTTTTCCAGGCTTTCCTGCTCAAGCTGAGGATAAGTCTAAAGCCCTTCGCCCGTATGTTGATCAGCAGACGTTCAGGAAGAATTCCTCAACATTAAAAAAAGATCAATATAGTCTCACAAAAATATATGAAATGTTTACAAAACCAATATATTTAAAATGAGGATTTTGTGTGTTTTTTTTTTTGTTTTTTTTTTTATGGCCTTCAACTTCTGCATTTAAAGTGTGTGGTTTTATATGTCTGTTGGTCTTGTCTCTCAGTTACCTGTGAAGAAGATTCGCGGAGAACAAATGGCCAAAGGATTGTTTCACAACGTCCTGGACGAAAGTGTTGCCATTCAAGTGTATGCAAACCATTTCAGAGACGGGTATAGACCAATGTTACATGTGCTGATGGCCGTGGATAATTATTATCTATAAATTAATTATAACTCAAATAATAAACAATTCATTTAAAATAATAAAAGAGATTATAAGCTATCGTGTGCCAGGTCAGCCAGAAAACAAGTGTGGCAGCCAAAACTCCCCCAGTCCTCCGATAATGAGGATAAAGGCTTGTTCTTTTCATGAACATTTCATGGAACGACGTGAAAGTTTATTCCCACGAGAGATCAACTGTGTGCGCTCATGCAAAAAATAAAATAATGATAAAAACTAAAATAATAAATAGAGCGAAAGCAGTGTCCAGACACATATCAGTAGATTGTGTTTCCTTTGATGAACTGCTGTGAGCAGCTGTAAGAGTTGTGGTCATTTTTTTTAATACTTTTATCAGCAAAAGAGAAATGCATTCATCAAAATGAGCAATTATTTATTTGATAGCCCCAGATATAGTCATGCAAACGAATAACAAAGCAAAACGTAAAAACAATATTATTTTTCTTGAAAGGGTGTAGTTTAGTTTAGCAATTCGGACTCCGGGTTAAGACTGGCTGGATGATGTAAGCAGGGTTCAAGTATCTCCGGGTCGAAATAGCACTTGAGGGTTTCAACTGGGTGGGAGAGTGAAAGGCAGATCTGGGCGTCTTCTGCAGTGATGAGCACACAGTATGAGCCTGTGGTGAAGGGAGAGCTGAACCGAAAGGCAAAGCCGTCAAATTACTGGCTGATGTATGTTAAAATGTTGACAAAGCTCCCCTACGAGTGGCTCGCCTCAGCCGTCGGGATAGGGGGATAGGGTGAGGAGCTCATCTTTTCAATAATGTAAATGTGGTATTAAAACACACTAATACTACTTGTCTGGATTATCACATTGTCCATGTAGAATATTACTTTTTAATGTGTGTGCATTTGAAACACAGACACAAACACAATCAGATGAATGGTCAGTGGATTAGAGTTATAATTTTAGTTTAATCAAATCAAATCCCAGCCCCTCGCAGGATCAGTTCTGAACCTTTTTTATGTGATAACTGTACAAGTTTGTCATTCACAGTTTCGGTCTGATCTGTTAAGCTTGCCCTTGAGTACTACCGCTGTGACACAAATACACATGAACACTGACTTTACTGTCAGTGTCCATGTGTATAATACGGGGGTCACCTGCAGTGATATCCATATTTCCTCAATTAGTATGTATTAGAATTCATCAATTCCTAAAAGTACTCAAAAAATGCCAATTAAAAAAAACATAGTTTCCCCCAATTGTTACTTTGGGACACACATGGCTGCATGTGTTGGACTCAATTTCAATTCAATTCAAAATGTGTTATTGATCCCCGAAGGGAAATGAATTGTTGCAGAAGTCATGATTTAATTCTTCAGAGATTAATTGTAGATGGTTATTGCTGTCCAGGTCAACCAAAAAAGACGCTCATTTCACCACGGGGGTTCATGGAGTGACCTCCATGGTAAAACCCATGACAGGCATTTGGAGCCATCCCCCAGTGGTGAGTTGAGGAACTGCAATTGTCTGCACCACCAGCGAGTAGCTGGCTCCCCTGGTTTCATCCTTTTACAGTCCTTCTGGTGTCCCTTCAAAGACCATGCATTTCGCCTCCGTTCCAGATCTCTCACTACCTCTAACATCTGTTGTTATTCCATTTGTCACTTGTACTTGACATATATTACGGGGGATTTTTTTTCTTTTGACAAAATTAAATTGTTTGTTTAAAAACATTTGTTATAATTTAATCAAATAGATAAGAACATTCTTGAATGAGCAGTAAGATACCTCCCCTCATGAGGCATCTTACACCAGCTAAAGTCTATCCTCAACTCTCACTAGTGTATCAAAGTGTCAGGCGACTTGTTCATTCGAGCTGAAAGACTTTTGTCTGTCACTTCGTTATCACGTAGTTGTTGTGCGCCTGCTGTGTCCTGATACATGAGGGCAGAAAGCCTCTCCACAGATAAAATCGTATTAATTTATTACAAAGTTGTGGCTGATTGTGCAGTGGTTTGACGTGTCAGGCACACATTTATGATACATACCACTCAGGTAAACAAGAAAATACACATTGAATTTTCAAGCCAATTTAAATGATTTTACCCACGTTTTTAAATGTCCTGGTAATACGTTTTCAGCCTGAACTCTTGAGTTTAGATCTTTTAACCTACCTCTTCCCAGTAAAGTCAGAGTTTAAGTTTGCTTATAGAAACTTTCCCAATTGGACCGTAAGATTCCAGCTCACTTCACAAGGACAGCTGTTTAAACTGTGGGCTTGTGGAAGAATGAGTTGGGAAAACAGATTGCAAATCCTCCGTTTACTAGCATCAGGATTTTTGTCTATTGTTTATCCATTTTTTAACTATTATGTTCCGGAGAAGCGAGTCAGCGGGATTGGACATTGGCCTGACTGCTTCCCGTCTGGGTCTTGCCGTCAACACTTGCTTTTCTATCAAGTTTATTTATAAACCACTGCACTCATTGTTTACGCATTAAGATGCCTCTTGCTTCCTTTGCACTGCTCCCCAACGGCCCCGGTTTTTCATGTCCATCACTATCTTCATTTGATGCTGCCTTTTCTAAAACATGTTATTCAATGCCACAGACTGAAGAGTGCAAATTACATCCCGACACCTCCGGTTGGCCCTCTTCCCACACTCTGCGTTTCATGGCCACATCAGACTCCAGCCTTTAAGCTTGTCCTTAGAAAAGAACATGTAGGTTTGCGATAAACATCTGTGGCTTTTTTTTTTTCTTTTAGAAAAAGCCCACAGCTTTCCTCTTTGTTCGGTGATGTGAATGTTGTATTTCTGGTTATTTCTCTAAATTTAACAAACTTTTTGCTGAGGTTTAATCCACAGTTTTTACAATGATGCTTTCTTGTTTTTTAGGTAGAGCTTGATGAAATGCAGGTTATATTCTGATGAGCTAATTAAACCAATGTTCTTTTAACGAGGTGTCTGATTGCTGAAGGACAAAAAGCATCCTTCTATCAGTGGACCTGAACCGAACAAGTGAACAGTTTTATTTTTCACAGGATGTGTCAGGTTCATCAAACTTGAGTCTAGCACAGAATGCTCTGGTACAAAAAAAATGGTTTTTGGAGATGTTTGAATTGGTTAAAGTGGACATATTGTGCTTTTCCACGTTTAGTGACAGATTTGAAGCGTTAATTATAATTATCATTATCATTATCATCTAAGATGTGACCAGAGGATGCTGATGCAGCGGTAGATGCTTGTAGGGCTGAAGTGTAAGCAGACTTTGTTGTCTTGGCAACAGACTTGTTAACAGAAACAAACACTAAAACTGAAACTAGCGGTAAAAAAAAAGAATCCCGTTAATTAAAATAAAAATAAAAACTCAAGCTTTTTATAAAACAAGATTAAAAAAAAATAATATTAGCAGTGCAAAACTAACTAGGTAAAGTGAACTTTGTTTTTGGTTTTTTTTGCGTGTTTTTTTATGTTTGTGATGCACCTCATTTTTCTAATCATAGAAGACAATACTTTTTTTTTTTCACTGTATGGCATTGTTGGTAGGATTCTTATGCCTAGATTTATTTGTCAATATCTGGAAGTTAATTCCCTTAAAATCTAAACTACGGCTAAAACGAACCAATTTTTAGTCCTTTTCAGCGTACGTGTCATGTATACAGTGACAGTTCACACATTTATACTCTATCTCCTGCTGCTTCATGCTACTGAATGTGTGATCAGTTTCATTCATCATCCCACCAAAACAGCCCTCACAGTTTGCTCCCTGGACTCGGACTAGTTTCAGAACCGATGTTGCTCATTTGCAGACTTTTTTCTGACTCAGTTGGTGTTTTAATCGTTCGTCCCACACCTACACCTGTTAATACCCATCTATGCAGACAAACAGAGGCAGTGAGCGATTCCGTCTGTAATGTAACACAACAGCAGGTTTTGAGTATTTTACACACAGCTGTGGTTTGTTGTGCTGATTCACATTTTAAATTTGATTCTAGTTTCAACATGAGCTAATATATAGAATGATTTGAGCTGTTGAGGAAATGGTGTTTACAGGAAATGCTTAAAGAAAAAAAAAAAGATGTGCTGAAGACACGTGTCTGACCAGCAAGAGGAATTTGTGAGCCATTAACACGGCTTATTGACAAGCCTCCAGGACTCCGAAAACGCTGCAGCCGACTCTGCTCACTTTCTCCTCCTCAGCTTTTGTTGTTCAGACATGACTACAGAGTTTTGTCGTCTTGCGTTTGGTGCAAAGCGACTCTAGAGGTACAAGTAATCAAAATTAGATGGCTGGAAATTAACATGTTTACTTTCACTATTAATTACCTAGAACTGGCAATGTCACAAACGGATTTGTTATAGGAACAACCCAGAACATTAACTCTGGAGCTGACGAGCTCCAACCTTTCCAGACACCCCATTTTTATCCATCAATGAAACAACAGAGGTTTTTGTTAATGTTAAAATAGTTTTAAATTTTAGGAAGCTCCATCCAGCGTTCCTACTATTAGCAAAAACCAACTTTGAACTCCTGCCGCTGTCATCTCGTGACAATTATGCCCAACTTCTGAGCACTACATCACACACCGGCAACCACGGAGCTTGTCACAGAGCTGCCGTGGGCTTCATGCAAACGCAATGAAGAGTCCTAATAAAGTTACGGCTCGATGAGAAAATATCCACTCCACAATATCTACAGTCATGTAAGACCATTACACCTCACACTGTATGATTGGATGTGTTTAATGTTGGGTAGGATTTAAGAATGGCTCGTGGACCACATGGTGACGAGACCCCTGGGTTGTAGACTGTAGCTGATCCTCCTGACATCCAGAGAAATATATGTTTTGCTTTTTTATTGTTTGTTTGTGCTGATTGTCCTCAGGTCTTGTTTGGCACAGAACTAAATCTAGCAGGACACTTAATAATGTTTTACAGTTGCAAACATTTAGTAAATTAAGTAAATGACTTGACATTTGTTTTTGCACCCTGATGCACTCACGTCCTCCAGCATCTTTGACAAATGGAGTGTTGCATTTTTTTAAAACTGTCACTGATGTTCAACAACAGGGTGGAAACTACAGTTGTGAAGAAAGGAGAAGTATAGGTTTTATGCACTTTTAGCAGATGTATCATTGAACATGTAAATCAACAGGTTAAACTGTTTAATTGATTGTTTCTGTGAACATGTGTGTGATCAACATTGTAGCCAGATCTGTTCTCTTTTCCCTTTTTGTTTTTCTTGTATTATTATTATTATTATTATTATTATTATTATTATTATTATTATTATTATTATTATTATTATTATTATTATTATTATTATTATTGTACAACAGAAGTACAGGGTGGAGACATGTATTACATTATATTGACATACAAAAACAAGAAAGAGAAGCAAAACTAAACAGAACGGTAAGTAAGTAGATGTTTTAGAGTAAAGTTAGAAGATGAAAAAAAAGGATAAATAGATGATTATAATAAATTTGATATTGTTAATAATTAAGATATGGGAATTCCAACACAACAGCAATGATAGTAATAACAACTGTAATAATAATAATTATTATTATTATTATTATTAGTAGTAGTAGTAGTATTACTATTATTTTTACTATTATTATTATTATTATTATTATTATTATTATTATTATTATTATTATTATTATTATTATTATTATTATTATTATTATTATTATTATTATCTCAGCCAGTCAAGGTGATTGGAGGAAGGGTCCCCACCCCCGACCATGGAACCCCAATCCCAAAATAACACCCAGCTTCCCCCACAAGCCATGCTGCACCTTTGTTTGAAGGTTTTATTTTGTTTGGTTTTGTTTTTTGTCTGTATTAACTAACTATGTTAAAGAGATGCAGTTAAAAGTTGGCCCAGTGTGCAGCCTGTGTCCTGCATCGGGCAAGCGTCCGAGCACGGCACTGTCTCGGAGACCAACCTAGCCAGAGGACACCCAGCCCCCTGGACCATCCCTGTTCTCTATCATATATACATAATCAATAATTATCAATAATAATCAATTAACCACACTATAACATTAGAGTTTATTGGTGACAAAAATACTTTACAAAAAAAGTCGCAAAAGAGGACAATGTGGTCACTGTCATTTTTTGAAGTCTAAGTTGCATTAATTAAAATATAATTTCATACAGGAGTCTTTAGTTTAACCTGTTCATACTGAATTGCATTTTAATTGTCTACTCAGAAAACGAAGCTGTACAGTTTTTGAAACTGTCGTAAACTTTCTGAACCAATCTTTGGTTGCAAGGCCTTTGTTGTTTGTTGACAAACTGCTCACACTGAGTTTAGAGTCTTTCAAAGTTTATAGAATATAAACCTTTATATATAAAGAGAATGTAAATCTGACTGTTCAAATAAAACCAGAGTCACCATAGTAAAATATATAATGATGATGATGATGATGATGATGATGATGATGGTGATGGTGATGGTGATTGTGATGATGATGATGATGACGGTGGTGGTGGTGATGGTGATGATGATGATGATGATGATTATGATGATGGTGATGGTGATGATGATGATGATGACGGTGGTAGTGGTAGTGGTGATGGTGATGATGTTCCTGCCATTATAAAAACTGGAAACATGAGCATAGTTTAGAATAAATCAGAGTGCTTATATGTTTTATGGTAAATATTCTGTAGGATTTCCCGTGTGAAGAAGAAGTGCTATCCAAAGACCAGCTGCCATAAACAGAGATTTATGGTTTAATATTTTGCAACCTGTAGTTCTAGTTTCCTCAGTTTCCATTTTCTCAGCCAGAGAATCTCCCTTCAAGTCTGAGGCAACAGTTCTTACACTTTCCTACAAAGACTTGCATCACATCGTTGTTGCTGTGTGTGTGCGTGCGTGCGTGTGCGCGCGCGTGTGTGTGTGTTGTGCTGCTTGTGTAACAGTAACCACAGTCCGTGTTTGTCAAGAGAGTTCACTTTTGACAGAAAAAGAAAGCAGAAAAACAGAAAGCCGCAGTGATGTGTCTCTAAGGTCACTGAATATGGATACGACCTTACAGTAAATCATTTTCAAATGACTCCTTGCTCAGAGATTCAAAGTAAGTAGTTTAGAATTATTTCAAACAGCATCAAAACTTTCATAATTGACCTTTTTGGTAGTTTATTCCTTCTCATCTTGACTAATTTATGTCCAACTGTAGGAATCATACTGCACCAACTCGAATTTTCACTAATATCAAACCATAATATATCATGCTACTCATGTATTTAAAACAAATCTATCAGTTTTAAAAATAGTTTGTTTTCATATAACTCAGCAGGAGAAGCATGTGTCTCTTTATTTGAAGTGGGAGTCTTTATTTTCTGTTTTGTGGTAAGAACATGTTTAAAATGGCCAAATAACTCACAAGATACATTCTCCACTTAATTTATGTTCAGATTCACATATAAAACTTTTGTCACTACCGCTTTTTCAAACTTAGACACCTGGAAAATATTTGCCATATAAAGCAGAAAAATTTCAACTATGTAAATGTAAAATATATGATGTCTCTATGAAACTACACACTTGACAGATGATAAACAAGGCAAATTCAGCTGCAATTATATCCATCCGTCCATCCATCCATCCATCCATCCATCCATCCATCCATCCATCCATCCATCCATCCATCCATCCATCCATCCATCCATCCACCCATCCACCCATCCATGATGTCTTCCTGTCCAGGGTCACAGGAATGTCCTGGAGCTTATCCCGGCTCTTTTAAGGCAGAAGTCGCTAGTCCATCGCAGAGCACTGGAAACCCATCCATTCACTTTCTATACCTGCTTGGTGGTCTTCAGGTTGTGGGATGGCCGATTGAACAGGTCAACCATGCACATTTACTTCTGTGAACAAGCCACCAAAGAAGAAGCTTCACTGTTGAAGAGTTTGGACAACAATTTTCCTCTAAAACTCCAGCAGCTGGTTTCTCCTGGACTGATGTTAAAAAGAAGAGGAGATGCTAAACAGTGGTAAACAACACTCTTCCAACATTGCTTAAATATCTTGCCGCTATTATATTCAGAATAAGATAATATCTTTCAACATATGGTGAAGTTACTCACGTTCAACATTTTGATGTATTCAATATTTTTTTGTATAGATATTAGTTTGTAAATGATTTAATTCTTTTAGAAAGTACATTATACCCAGCAACTAAACGGTTTTTGGAACTGGGGTTGCAAATTAGTTTGGGTCAGTTTGTCCAAACCTTTGACTCATAACCTTCCAAAAACCTGACAATAATAATTTGTACAGCTAGCCGATATCATAATTGAGACTAGATTTGAGGATTTGTTAGGGTGTAACTTAAGTACACTGATTACTCAGCATGCTGACGCGTTTCACAGCTGGCGAGATTTTATCACAGATTGTCACCAGGAGAGTTGCTTCCCAGCGTTAGGCCATACTTGATCTCACATGCATGGTCCAATAAACGGCAACGGGAAGCTCAGGGTTGATCTACTATAAAATAAATAAATAAATAAATTCAAAGATGGATAAAGCAAAAGAGGGTAGCTTTCCTAGATGATAACTCAACTAAGGATTTCCAACCCAGGCTACCAGATTTATCCCCCTGTATTCTGATTGATGGTAGAAAATATTTAAATCTGTTCACGTGTTCAGAGGGAGCAGTCTGCATAAGGCTGGGGAGGGATGCAAAGTCATTTCAATGTCTGGGCATCTACCAGGCCTCAAAATGTTCACAAAAAGACTGTTTAATTACTACTATGGCAACTATTTCTAGATGTGGGCATCAAGGCAAATGACTCCGCAGGCAGGATGCAGAATCCTCTATGAAGTCAAGAAGAACCCATGAGTAGCAGCAAACATCACACAGCTGGACCTGAACATGGGACCTTCCAACTGCAAGGTGACCTCCCCAAACACCAGGCTGCTGGAAAAACAGAGTTTTGAAACCATCACTGGAACTGGCACGTACCCACGAGACCCATGGTTGCATCACAAAGGTAAACCACTGAACAGACAGGGTGTTCAGGGAAGAACACATGAATGCACGTGAATTCACTTAGTCCAAGTACATTATTATAACGGTCATGTTATCTTTTAAAAAGGCAAATGATGCCTATCTGGACAAGTGCACAATCTTTTTACCTATTTATTTAGATTTATTTATTTTAATCTTCTTTTAACCCCCACTTATATATCTGGTCCAGAAGATGATGCATCCTGAAGAGCAGAAAGTGTCTGGACACGGCGATGCGTTTTCATCGATGGGGTGCAGAAGTGTTCTTGAAAAAAATTGACAGATTTTCAAAGCACAGTGTTTGTACCCAACTAGTGTACAGCTGCAGTGATGGCGCATAAACACACTTTTTTGTGACCTTGATGTCTTAGCATGTACATTTGGGACCTATGAGCAAGATGGAGGCCTAAGAGATGCTGATATGACATAAAAATGATAAAATGAACCTTGAGAGAATTTCATAAATAAACAAAACGTTATTATGTTACCTGAGTATAACTGAGAAGTATGAGAACACATTTCAAAACTTTTGTCTTAATGTATATTCTATTTTAATGTTACCCACTATAGTAATATCTGTGGTGTCACAGGTCAGTTTTGACCCATATATATTTATATTAAAAAATAGCCCAAAAGCTGTTTTTTTACCACTGCATTATCTCACATGACATTGTGACCTCACAGTCCAGTCATTATGGCGAGGACTACACATTTTCCTTGATTTTTTTTCAGGGATGCCACTTTTTTATTTTTTTTGCCTGAGTAAATCTATAGATTCCACTTGGTAGCTGATTTTTGCATCAAACGCTGCAGCCAGATTTTTATGGCATATCTGACCAGGCTTACTCAGCAGGTACTGCTGACAGGAGGGTTTTCCACCAAAAGTGGCGAAACATTCATCTACTGTCACATCTGGCCCTGGGTTGAGCATCTGTGGAAGGAGCTGTACCCATTTCTCCCAGACATCCCTGATGGGAGCAAGTTTGCCAGATTTGGCTCTTGTCTCTGTTGTCATATCAAAGGACTCTTGGTATCATTCAAAAGGTTTGAAGTCCCACAGGCTATCAGTGGCCCCACTGATGGATCTGCACACTCCAGCAACAAGAAGAACACCAATATGAGCATCCAGGTGTTCCTCATTAATGTCATTCCACATTTCGCAGTGATTTGTTTGGTTCCTTTAAGGTAAGGTAAGTAATGATGACAGTTTTTTATGAACCTGCTTAATCCTATAGAGGGTCACGAGGAGTCTGCTTATTACTTCAGTTTTGACAATCATAATTACGTTACAATTCTATATTATAACTTGGTTAAAACCAACCCTAACACCACATTTTTTCCACAAAATTTTATAATTTTGTGAAATGTATATACTTTTTTTCTTTTGTTTAAACCAAATACCAACAATGTAACTTCTGAGTTAAAGCCAACCTGAAAGTCTGAAATGGGATCCTGCCTGAATGTGTCCATTGCAGCTCCTCGGGTGTGGATAGTTGCAAGGAGCTGGTAGCCACACCCAATCTGAGTTGACATCAGTTGGGTGCTCACCTTGCATCAATCAAAGTTAGCTGCGGCTACCAGCTCCTTCGGCCGATCCACACCGAAGGAGCTGGACATCTGCCAGGGGGCTTTAAAGTGGAATATCCTGTTTCAGATCTTGTTTCAATGGCCAAATCAAAAACTACCCCTGTGGTTAGTTGGCCCTGGATAAGTGCAAACTGCTGATTACTTTGCTTAGATTTGTAATGTGACGATGACAATAAGTGATATTTAGCCATTGGAACAACTTTCTACGCCTCAGAATAAAGAAAAAAAACCCATCCCTCTCAGATTTGTCATGTATATGAAATTAAACGAAGGATTTGTCCAGTTCTCAACAAGCCCAGCAAGTTTCTATGTTGTCTTCTGACTAATGTGTGTGCTTTTTACACCTAGTGGACTGCGTATTTCTGAGCGTTTGAGGATTTATGGGATCATTTTCAAACGACCTATAAACGCAGTCACCAATAACCGTGCAGCTTCCTCTGCCCACTCACCGGTCTTCTTGGCCCCATAGCCTGCAGAAGCTTCCCTGCCTGCGCCACCAGGCTGCGCCACTGGGAGTATGTACGCGCTCCTCCACATCTGCCTGTACTGCTCTGACGTCAGCAACCTGCAGCTGACTGGACGAATGAACTAACGGAGAACCGAGCCCCTACCGGAGCTACCGGGAGGCAGTCGTGCTACTGAGCGAGTCCCCGCCGTCCGCCCCGGAGGAGCCACACCGAGGAAAGGTCCGCCGTGAGCCGCCGTGAGAACCGAGCGATGCCAGCGCTGCTCACCGCCGCCCAGTAACGCAAACCAGAAGAAGGGAGACGTGCCCAGTGAAAGAAATCGGGAGGGACGCAGAAAACGGCTCGAGAAACACCCAGCTGCGGAGGCTGCACCGTGTTGTTTTCGCGACGTGGATCAAACCGAGCGGATCTCTGATTTAAATGCGTTAACGGCGCCTCCGTCCCCGGTTTGAGAGAGAGAAAGAGAGAGGGAGCTGCCCAGAGAGAGACGACGATAGAAGGCTCAGAAAAGAGGGACATATAAAGGATTGGAAACCTGCTGTGATTCCACGCACGAGCTCCATTTGCCCACCTAAATTAATAGCGTTTTCTTGCGTGGATCCCGGTACCCGTAACGCCATCAAGCTGTGTTCTCTAACCATGGGATGTACTTTGAGCGCAGAGGAGAGGGCGGCTCTGGACCGGAGCAAAGCCATCGAGAAAAACCTGAAGGAGGACGGTCTGACCGCGGCCAAGGATGTGAAGCTGCTGCTGCTCGGTAAGACACGCACGCCCGGCCGCGGGGCCCCCACTGTAGGACCCAGAAATGAGACGCCCTGGGCGGTGGAAAGGTGCGGCACTAGTGGGGAATGATCACCGCTCAGGGTCGTGGTAGGGATATGGAAGGAAGAAACACCCAGATAATGACAGGATGAAAAAATGTGAATGATGGATCGTTTTCCCTCAATCAACCTGCTCGAATAAGAAAGGTGTGGCTGATTTGTGAAATGATCCTAAAGATCCGCCGAGCTGTAAACTGCAGATGGGTGGCGGAAAAAAATGGCAGTATGCTGCAACAGAGGGCCCAGAATAAAGTGGTCGCTGTGATTCGAGATATATCATCATATCAGGGGAATCAATCGCTGTGTCCAACCTATTTGTCAAAACAAAGACGTAGGGAGGGGGTTAAAAATAAAAGGTTGGAGGAAGAAAGGTGGAAGCCACTTTCTCCATCCTTTTTATGCCCCCCCTCCCTGCTGCGGAGCTTCGTGTAGGATTTTAAGAGGCTTTCTATCCGCCTTCCTCCCACCTCCTCTTCCTCCCTCCTGTCTCTCACTTATACACACCAACAAACACACTCACACATACATCCTGTTTACACTGTCTTCTTGTGTCTTTTCCCTCAGGGGCTGGAGAGTCAGGGAAAAGCACCATCGTCAAACAGATGAAGTAAGTCTCCAATAATCACGGGCCAGTAACCATAAAGCCTGCATGTGTGTCCTCCTCTCACTCTTTATTTTCCTCTGCTATCTATAAATATACAGTGCACGTCTTAAATGAGCGTGCAGATGTGGCTGGATGGCCTGCAGGAACTTAATTTTGCTTTTTTTTATTTTTTTTTATTTATTTTTTTTTTTTGCCCCCTGGGCTGTTTGACCCAGCGGTGGCCCTGACCTCAGCCCTGCCAAATATCTGACCGAGCACTGCCCTTTAAACCCTCATCAAACAGCTGTTGGTGCCCAGTGTGGGTGGGAGAACTACTGGGTTTGGAATGTAGTAACGCAGCTCGCGGGATTCACTGTACTCATGCTGCTTAAGGAAATCAATTATCTACACTATATCATATCATATGCCACAATATAATTTAGCATATTTCTGTGTGCTTAGGGGAATGGGTAGTAAAGTCCAACTTGAGTGTAGTTTTAATTTTTAAGATGTTTTGACTGTAGTGGCCTTTTATTGAAAGTTGATTTCTAGGAAATTGGGGTAGAGAGTGGGAGAAGAAGGCTGCGATTTGAACCTGGACTGCCTGCACGAGCGCGATAGAAAAGGAGTGCATGACAGCATAAATGTGGTTCTCTGATGGGACTACCAAATCAACAGTGTGCCAAAGCAAAGCCACGTCCATCTGACTGGATTCCACTTCTGAAAACGTCTAATCTGATGAGCCGTTGGGGTTTGCAGGGTACTGTGACATCCCCCAACTTCACCTTTTGCTGCTTTTGCTGCAGCTTGGAAATACGTGACGCATAACCGTACCACTTCTTTCAAATACCTTTTAATGAAAGTTTGTGGAGATGCACCGTTTCCAATTTTGGCCAATTCCGATTTTCTTTCTTGGAACGATAATGAGCTGCATTCAGTAACGTGATTAATAAGTTAATGAGAACAGTGGCTGAATGCTGTTTGCTCCATCAGCTTCGGTTGTAGCCTCTCAGCCTTCGTCATAGCGCACGTTCATCAGTGTGACTGGTTCAAGTGCTGGCTTTAGTTTGTTCTGCCAAAACGTTTGGTTGTTCTTCCCTGTGTGTGTGTGTGTGTGTGTGTGTGTGTGTGTGTGTGTGTGTGTGTGTGTGTGTGTGTGTGTGTGTGTGTGTGTGTGTGTGTGTGTGTGTGTGTGTGTGTGTGTGTGTGTTTTATTATACCCAACAGACTGTTGACATTGCTGTCTTTAAGTATTGTGTACATGCTAGACACACATCCTGCTTACGGCTTCTTAAAGATGGAAAAATGGTCTTACTGACTTAAAGAAACTGGTTTTTGTGGCATATATATATATATATATATATATATATATATATATATATATATATATATATATATATATATATATATATATATATATATTTATATATATATATTTATATATATATATTTATATATTTATTTATTATTGGAGGAGATGTTAATTTTTCTTTATTTTTTTCAATACTGCAAACGATGTGGAAGTTGAAAGGAAAAACAAGTTTGTCGCTCATTTCACAGCATCAGAAGGGCTTTAATTGCTTGGCAAATTTGATGGACTGGGAATGAGAATGTGTTGAGGTTTTTTAAAGGGGAGACTTTTTGGTTTGGGGTGAGGAGGTCAGTTATCTGGGAGTTACTTGGATTAAAGTCACTGGTCCTTGAGAAAAACGGCAGCCAACTGAGGAGGAGGCTTTGGCATCTTGTTAGGATGCCTTTCAGACAACTTTCAGGGGAGGTGTTTCATCGGAAGGAGGTCTCAGGGAAGATCCAGGACTCGCTGGAGAGATTACTGGTGCCACTCCAGAGGAACCTAGATGAGGTAACAGGGGAAAGGGAAGTCTGGGAACCTCCGTTAAAGGTTTTGCTCCTGGTTGCATGATGCTCACAGCAGCTTGTACTTGATGGAATCAAACTTTGTTTGGACATATTTTGTGCAAATCTGTAATAATCTTTGACTGAAAATGTGGAAAAGCTTTTTGTACATTTAAAAAAAAAAATTTTGTGGCGTTGCCTCGTGTCTGTGAAGGCTCCTGTATTAACCTGGGGTCAGTCTGTTGCAGCTTTGATTAAAAAAAAAACACCTTCTGCTTTACACCTGTAGAGATTTAACAAACCACTGGCACTTAGCAGTGAGTTAAGCGATTTAATTAAAGCTGTCTGAAAATGACTTGTCCTGTGGTATCACCATAGTGTATTCAATGATGCTTCTGGAGGGACTTATCTGTGCTACATAGACGAGACTTCTAGGAACCTAAGCGTACCGTAATGGTAATTCTGCACTGACAGTATCAGTGCAATAATCCGGTAATATACCAACAGGATTTACCATAGTTGCTCTTTAATACTGGATGTGCATCGGCCACTAAATCAACGGCACACTCGACCTTGCTTCCTCTCTCATGTCTGTAATCCAGCTGTGACAGATGGTTTTTCCTTCAGTCTCCTCTGCATTGTCTTTTTTTTAACACAGCTGAGTGTGTTTAGCCGATAATAGGCTTTGGTTGTGGTCACAGAGTGACATATCGCAGGATAAGGTGGCTCAGTGGATCCAGATGAGCCTGGTTCTCAGCTGCGCGTGGTCGTTTCTCAGCAGCACAGCACATCCTGCACACCGACTGACCAGCGTTCCCGGTGACTTCATTGAGTAGCCACAGATGCCACCAGAGCTTTCTGTATAAAAAAGGTGCCTAACCACAGTTCTTCGTCGTAATAGGGTGCATTTACTGCAATACACCTGCTAAAGCCCAAGTAGTGCACTTTGTGTTTTGAAATGGCTTAGATGTAAGCTCGCTCTCCTCCTCCGTCTGCTCAGTCATGAATGTGACATGCAGCTGTGGGCCGCATGTTGGAACCTGAGCTCGGGCCGGCTGTGGTGGGGACTTGCACCCTCCATTGGGTGCAAACTCAATAAGCAGAAGCACATGTATGGTATTTCCAATATTAACCATAAAAAAAAAAAAGCGCCACATGTCCTGCTGGATGTGCCGTGTGACCGACTAGGCAGCTGCTCACTTTTTGTTTGGGTGGCTCCAAACGAATAACTGGGCATGTGTTGTGTGAATGTACTCCTGTTTGATGTAGATGGGGAAAAACAAAAAAACAAGAGGAGAATAATTCTCACTGTTTGTAACTCTGCAGACCTTCCATACACAAAAATTACTTATGACCTAAGGAAGAGGAGAGCTTCAGCTATTTATGTTGTCTTTTTTTTTTTTCTTTTAGTATTTTTTTTTAAAGAGGATTATTTAAGGGAGAGTGGCAGCTTTTTAAATATTAGGACAGGGGCCTGCGGCCGTTACGTTGCTGGATGAAGACACTCGGCTGTTTCCGGCGCCTCATCACAGAAGTGGAAAGCTCTGACTTTAACCGGGCTTTGAGCATCGGGTTTGTGCCCAAGTGACCAATGTGAGAGTGTGTGCGTCGTCAGAGGGAGCGAGGAGGGAGATTAGATTTAGATTTAGTGCAGTGGGTAGATTGAGCTGCACTTTGTACTAACTTCACAGAGGAGGCCAGAACCACTTCATGCATGTAGAAGGACATGTGTGGCATCAGAGCGGTTAAAATAATGCAATCATTTGATTATAGTTTTTAGAAAAGAAAATGGTAATGACCAAAACTGTTCTGAACAAATCAAGGACAAACATAAGAACATCGCCAGAGAATCAGTTCACACCTGAAGTCTTCTCACTGATGACAGGAAAATACTTGGGGAACAAACCAGAATTAGTAAATATTGCCTGCAAGTTTGAACCGTGGGAACCACAGAGGCTGTTTGTGCCACAATGAGGCAACTTGGAGTTTTGGCAAATGATTTGTTTATTTTGGGCAAATTATATGTTATGTCGTGTTGACTGATTGCAATACAAAAAATGAAATTCAGAATAAGATCTCCAATATTTTATTTTCTGCAGCGTCAAGATGAGAGTGTAACTCCTGTCATTATTAAACGGTTTGGTAAAAATCTAAGGATGAGTAACAGAATTCCCGTTCTGTATTGCTCAGGTTATGTCCGTCCAAAGTCAGATAATGCTGACAATGACTCGTGACAAAGTGCTGATAACGTGGCTGTTGGGAGTGCAGGTGCTCAGCAAAGGGTATATCGCAGTTGTGTTTGAATGAGTAAGCTATTAAACGGTGCTGCTATGTTTTAAAGATGGAGCAGAGGGAGTGAAGAGGAATAGATACAGAACATGTGACCGCACAGACGGAGGGGCTGTAAAGGTAGAAAGATTTGCAGAAGAAGCCTGTGTGTGTGTGTGTGTGTGTGTGTGTGTGTGTGTGTGTGTGTGTGTGTGTGTGTGTGTGTGTGTGTGTGTGTGTGTGTGTGTGTGTGTGTGTGTGTGTGTGTGTGTGTGTGTGTGTGTGTGTGTGTGTGTGTGTGTGTGTGTGTGTGTGTGTGTGTGTGTGTGTGTGTGTGTGTGTGTTTATGGCGCCTGAGTGTGTTCACATGTGTGCAAAGGTTCACTCGCAGCCCAGCTGGTAAACTGACCTCTCCAGCGGTGTGTGTGTGTGTGTGTGTGTGGAAGCTATTCAATCCAAGAACATTCGTGTAACTGAACAGCAGCTGGGAAGTCATTGCAATGCACATGTGTCTAAAAACTTGGAAAAATGTCCGAGGTACTTCCCAGCAGAACGCCGGTTTTGAATTATGTACGAGTTGTTTACGTTCTTGCGTTTCATCTCAGGCACCGGTTCTGTGTGAATAAAGTCCAGGGACGGCTGTAATTGTGCCAGGAAAGGAATTAATTATTTTGGCATAACATGCCCAAAAGGTGTAATAACTCTTATAGAGGTTTATTTCACAAGCGGTGGTCAACCACAGTGTCTTACTAAATTTGGATAATACTGCTGTGCATATGTGAGGTTTAAAATTACATCCAGTTGTGAATGATTACTTGGACTCCTCCAGCTGGGGAGGAATCGGCCTGTTGTGGTGAACGATTTACCAGCCAATCTGCGTTCCTACCCTCACCTATGGTCACGAGCTGTGGGTAGTGACCAAAAGAACGGGATTGTGGATAAAAGCGGAGGATATGAGTTTTCTCTGCAGGGTTTCTGGGCTCTTCCATGGAGATAAGCCCCTGTAAGGGGCTCAGAGTAGAGCTGCAGCTCTTCTGCATCGAGTGGAGCCAGATGAGGTGGCTCGAGTATCTGGTTAGGATGCAACCTGGAAGCCTCCCTGGTGAGGTTTACCGTGCACATCCCACTGGGAGGAGAAGCCAGGGAAGACCTAAGACATGCTGGAGGGACTATGACTCTCATCTGGCCCGGGTGGGCCTCAGTGTCCCCACAGACGTTCACAGCATCTGTAGGACAAAGTCGGCACCAGATACAAACATGATTATTTCCAGCTTGAGAAGTTAGTTGACAAAGATGAAAAATAATTAACAGTAGCAAATATGCCACACAGAAATAACTACTTAAAATTCACAGAAGTTGTAAAACCTGCTTCCTGTTGGTGTAAATAAACAGTCAAATCCTTTTGTTCTGATTTGGCCTAAAATCAGAAATTCCCATTTTTAAGGCTTCAGCCAACATGACCATCAACTGAATCTCTCGCGGTGGGTGATGTTACCAAACCTGGCTGTCCCAGGGGTTTGCTGCTTCAACAAACGAGGCACCACCTTTGTTGTACTGGTGCTCCCACTTACTTTCATTTATTACGACTTGTTTTCATTGGCCTGCTCGTTCCCGATCCTTTCGATCTCTCCAGGAGTCTTGGTCATGTCTGAATCATTTATGTGATCTTTATCCACATATTAATAAATTAGTAACTTCTCTTTCAATCATTAACTGTCTACAGCTCATATAAAGCCATATAAATTAAAGATGCCATTGTAAAAGTGCATGGAATAGATGCCATAGAGAAGGCCTCTTTTCTTTCATCATGATGTGGATTTGAAGTTCGTGACTTGTGACGAGAGGAGGAATCGGCACCAGCTGTTAGTGGCCGAGCTGCAGATGAGGGAAATGTGACCGTTGGGGAATAAAACTGCAGCTCGGATATTTTTGCTTTCAGTTTTGAGTTTTGCGTGCACTTGTACGAGCTGCCATGTGGTAAACCTCTGAGCCAAAATAATTTACAAATGTTAACTCAAAGCTGTTTGACGCATCTTAAATAAGGCACACCCAGTAATGAAGGTTAGAAACGGCTGCTTTGAACAGGATAAAGACTCCAGCAGTAAAGGCAGCTGTGGTAAAGCTTCTCTGTGGTAGTTCTGACTGTAACATCTAATAAACAAATCAAAATGACCTCAACAAGTTGTGTCAACTTCTGAGAAATGGTTAAATCGTCTCTCCCTTTCATGTGCTCTGGTGTTATAAGGCTCAGGTCTTGGGCATGGGCTTTTATTTATTTTTTTTTCTTCTGACGTATTCCTCTTGTCAGAAATGTGGTCGGCCCCGCCTCTTTCCCAGCCCTACGATAAGAAAATAAAGTTAATAGACAGACTTTGATTTTACGAGGAAGGACTATTGCATCGCTGTTGCAGATAATTGTGCAGAATAGACCTTTGACCTTGATAAAATTTGATGTGAATCTTTTCAGGCTGACATTACTTGTAGGGTTTGGAAAGCGTTTCCAAAGCTCAAGAGGACTGAGACGTCTACGAACCGATCAAAGGCAGCTGCCAATGCCAGTAAATTTACATTTAAAAAAGAGAGAAAAGTTTGCAACCATGTATATTTGACAACTAATTCAACTGCGCTGAAGGCCATGAACACTTCCTACGCTTGTTTTTTTTTCCCCTCATCTCTGGCCTTCTCGTACAGCGTACATGAGTGTTTGTGCCTCGCTGACGTGATTGGAGGCGACCAGCTGAAGGGAGAACAAACGCTGTCCATCGCTCACAGCTGCACTGCTTCCCGCGGGCCGTTCCCACCACGTCCCTGCACTCTCTCTCTCTAGAAGGAGACGATTAGCTTTAAGCCTCAAAAGAGGAGAAGGAAAGGGTGAGAAAGAGGGGAGAGCAGAGGGGAAAGAAGGAGTTATGCGCGGTGCAGAGAGGAATGCATAAGGGTTGGATAGAAAGAGACAGTAAGGGAGAATTTAATGAAAGAAAATGAGGTGAAATGAAGGAATAACGTGAGGATGGCTGTGTGTGTTCAGAGAGAAGGGTCTAAATCCCTCCACAGATTATTTTCGCTGATGGAGTTCACAAAGCGGTGGAGGCAAGGACGGACAGGGGTGTGATATGATATGACAGCCACAGAGAAACGGCCAATAAACGTTGGTGAATGAGTGTGAATGAGACTGTGGAGGGAAGAAAGGGGAAGGAATGGCGTGAGAGAGCGAAAAGTGAAAGAACGTGTTCGCACTTATTAAGGAAGATGGAGGAAGTGACAAAGGGAGACGAGAATTGGGCTGTTAAGGACTGAGAGCAAAGGGCGCGCCTGTCCTGGACTCTGTTCTCCGCGATAATTATTATCCTCCTCGTTCTCAGATGGACGAGGAAAGAAAACAGAACGCAACAAAAGAAGAGGGTGCGTGCGTGCGTGCGTGCGTGCGTGCGTGCGTGCGTGCGTGCGTGCGTGCGTGCGTGCGTGCGTGCGTGCGTGCGTGCGTGCGTGATTACAAGTCACTCTCTCACTCATGATTTTTATGCATATCCAACATCATAAACGTTCCCAAACGAAGTTCACACCCACATTTTGAACATCTCAGCCTTGTGTTTTTCACCCCTCTCTGATTGGTCTTTTCTTTACCTGCGCTGTTTTATGACAAACTGTTTTCACATGTCTTTTTCAAAGTTGTGCAGTGGGAAAAGCAGCATGCAAGTTGCCTTTAATTGTTTTGCCAGTCTGGGCAAGTGCATTTTTTTGACTTGTGCATGACTTGTGATGGGATCGTGGCTAAAAGCAGAATCACTTCTGTGGCTGAGCTGCTGCTGAGGGCCATGTGATGAGGGACATGTGAGCATTAGGGAATAAAGTTGCAGCTTAAACCATTTTTGTGTCAGTTTGACATCTAAATTTCCCTGCTTCCCCTTGCCAGTCCATTTGTCATGCTTCCCAGTTGTGCTGTTCTGTCTCGTGCCGACTCTGTTCTTTGTGATTTTGGTGCCTGACAAATGAAATAATATACTTTTTAATTGTTTAGATTTTATCTTATAATATTTATTCTTTTTTTTATTATGGGGGTGGCGCAGAGGTCTCAGAAATGAATGTATCAAATTTAGTTTTTAACACTATTAATACATGTTTTCTCTCTGTTTTTCTGTCTTTTTGACAGAGTGAAGGTGGATAAGTAGGCAGCCAGACTGTTCATGCTCTGGGACAGATTTTCAGTGAAATTTGTAGACAACTTGTAGTTAAATATTAAAACACAAAAGTAGGTTCAATTTTCAGACAGGCCATGATACATTTATTTATTTATATATATATATATATGTATGTGAAGAATGGTGTCTTACATAACATAACTATGAAGTGTTTTTTTTTTTTCTCCACAAGCTGGAACATGCACCTCAATGTTCCACTTTATTTAGTTTTCTACTTTTCTGTTATCAGATGCTATTTTGTTAAGGTTAGGAAATAAAACTCATGTTGTTATTGGTTAGAGAAACATCATGACCTGCCTGAAAGTTGAACCTCTCATAGTCCATACTGCAGTGACAAAAAAAAACATCTCTTTTTCTGGCTCAACAAACCAGACACTGTAACTAAAATATGCAAATTTGGAAGCCGTGGTGCAAAATAAAAATGTACAAAGCCATAATAAAAGTCATATTAATTTTCAGGTCGTGATGCAGTCATGTGTAGGTGTGAGAAATGTTGTACTTAACAGTTTTCCACATCTCTCTTTTGAAGCTTTGATCTTAAGAGCAACAACAGTTGTCTCCCTTCATAGCTCTTTACATCAACCACTGTTGCATTTTCAGCACACTGAAGTCTGAATGCACTCTGAGCTATCGCTGCTCTCTCTGCTTGTGTGCATATTTCGTCTGTGATCCGGTCAGCAGTATGACTGTGTGTGTGGTCTGCGCTCTAATCAGGGCTTCTTACACAAAAACAAAGCCCTTTTGTGAACAGAAGTTTTGTGTTTCTGTACGTGTGGACGTACGCGACTACACTCTGGAGACCGTTTGTGTTTCGCTGCTTTTGTTTGTGTGCATGTGCCGATGAGGTTGTGGGTTTGTTCTGTACGTTGGAGCTGTTTGACAGATTTGATGTCAGTTCAGGGAGCTGCGAGACATGGGAGTCTTGTTACTGTGGCTGCACTCAGCTGATATAAAGTCAGCTGATGGGGAGTGTGGTTTGGCTTCTGGCTGCAGGAGTGGATGTTTGGATCACACCTAAGTCACAGCAGAGTTTCCCCTAAATGGAGACTTCTGTGTGTTACAATGCAGTTCTCCAGAAAAATGCTGTAAGACACACTTTCAGATGCTGCATCAGAGGCTGAATTGTGTATTTCTTTTATGGCTTTATTATTTCCATTCTCACTTGGAGCATTATATCATGTGGACAGTCAGTGGAAGACGGACTAATTGCAAGGTTGGGGATCAGAACTGGCTTTGTCGAGATGTTGGATCTGTCCAGAGACTGGCCAATTAGGTGTCTGTAAAAAAAAAAAAAAAAAAAAAAAAAAGTTAGCATGCCTGCAGCACTGGCAAATCTGATTTTTCCCTTCTGGTCATCAAAGGCATCGTGGTACAGCAGTACAGGAGACTTTCAGTGTGAGAACAGGATACCCAAAAGATGGTTATTTGTCAAATTCATAAGTTTACCATAACCTATGAGGAGGAACAACCAAAACCTTTGGTGCAACAAACTTAACGCAGTACTTTTAACACTCTGATCTATGAAGCTCACAAAGACGAAGAGTCTAAAAATAAAGGGAGCAGAACCTTGTAATTGGTGTCGGCAGGGAAAAAGTAAATTCTTCTATTTGAAGATTGGTCATCTTTTGGGTCGAGGTTTCATCACCTGAAGCTCAAAATACAACATACATAATACCACAGCGGAAATGCATCTCTGAACCTTGTAGTGTTGTTTTGTCACGTACACGACCAGGTTCAGGGCAGATGTCAGTGTCGCAACGGGCGCTTGCACATCTGATGTCAACTTGATGTTCAAGTTACGTGGGACATTCTCAGTTCTGATTACTCAACTCAACTTCTTTATTTGCAAAACTACGGATGAGGCGCTTTTAAGTTCATAGCTTTTAAAAGACTACTTTTTCCTGTTCTCTGGTGCTTTTTTCGTATGTTTAGATGGGTAAAAGACGAGAGGAAGGGATAAACAGGATGTTGGAGCACTTTATTTTTTTGGGATAACACCTTTTTTTTTTTTTTTTTTGTAATTTGGAGAATGTTCAGTAATATTCCAAGAAAGGTATTATTATTAAAAAAAATCTCGATTTCTGCTTCTTTCTCCCACGCCCGGTTGTACAGATATGGACCGTACGTTGTACGTATGTTGTCTTCGAAGTGATTTAAATACATAGTCTAATGTGTCATCTTGCAGAGACGCATTTCTATGAAGTTTTTAGACTTTCTTGGCTTTTTGTAGTTATTTAGATGAGCTAATGCCCAAACCAACCAAACTAAAATCTAAGCGGTATCCTGTGAAGCTATTTCAACTCATCCGGAGTTTGTTGGAGACAGCTGGCGAGAGAAACACTAAAGCCGCGATCAGATACTGGCTAGTATGACGTGGATCATCATCTGGATTGGTTACGCCTTGAATTCTACGCTTGACAAACCTTACTAAACCACTTATCCTGCTTTGTAGTTCACCGCTCTGATCCACTGCAGAATTCTGCCCTCTTTTTTGGCCTGATTATAACACCAAACACATTATAAACGTCCCAAAAACACTCGGCTATGTGTTTATTCTACTGAGTCATAGGCTGTGGGTTGTATTACTCACATTACTGAAAACATACCTACGTATCAAAGACGGCCTCAGAGCAACTGAGGTCCTCACAACATGGTGTAAAACCGAAAGAATGACCCCCAAGTAATGCGGAAATTCAATAAGACATTACTGTCTCTGTAGAGGCGTCGGCAGCCACTTTCATTTGGACAGTATGGCATCAGGCTTCAGTTATGGACACGGTCCAATAAAATGTCTTTGATTGTTTTTAATCGGACGTTTGTGCTTGTTGGCTTCTTTTTACTAATGTGACAGACTTGCAGTGTTTTTTTTTGTTGTTTTTTTTAAGTGTTTTGAGCAGAAATTGCCAAATAGCAATGTGGCCAAGATTTGTGAAATAGTAATGTCTGATTTTGAAGCTGCCACTGAGACGAGAAAGGACTTTGATTGAAATGAAAGTTGCAAATACTGCAAGTTATAATTAAACTGCAGTGTTTACCAGGTCTTAATTTTATGCTCAGTTGTTGTTTGATTTTTCCGTTTTCATGTTTCATCTGTTACCGCGTTGACCTTTTAACACTTTTCTGTGGAAACGTGTATTGTGCTCAGACAAATTGTCTGTCCTCCGGCTCGAAAACAAACTGGGAATTTAAACTGTCCAAAATCCAGGCTCTGTGACGGTAAGTAGTTGCATCAGTGCCTTTGGCAAAGGTGGTTTGCACTTCTGTGAAGGCGGCATCGATGCAGAAAAGCATATTGAGATTTATGAACAGCATGTGGTGCCTTGAAGCCCACTTCTTATTTAATTTTCTATTTCTTAGGGACGTCCACCCATTTGCAACAAGACTATGCAAAAACACTTTCCGTGGACGTACCAAAGGTATGTCTGAGGAAGGAGAAGGTGCAGGTACCACACTGACCTTACCGCAGTACGTCCGTCTGATCCGTCCCCAGTGATGCATGTTTGGACAAATTTAAAACGACAAAAGTGACAACATCCCCAAACACTTTAAGACGTGTGTGTGTGGTGGAAAAACATGACGAAGTAACAGCTGAAACTCTTCATCACTTGGCAGCAACATACAAAGTAGTAAAAGCATTTTTGAAGTGTGTTGCAGAATTGGACATATATAAATAAACAAAAAAAAAGCTGGTGAGAACAAACAATGAAATATGTGTTCATCGAGTCTGCAAAGAAATAAAATACAAAGCAAAAGTAAAAATCACTCCCCTTTTATTTGCTTCTCCAGTATCTTCTTTTTTGCAGTTTCTTTGACATCAAAATACAGAACAAACTAAAGAGTGAAACACAGATGAGCTGAACCTGAACTGCAGGGCTTCAGAGTGATATTTAGGGTGTGACTATCTGTAAGTCTGTTGTTGCCGAACTGTAATGAGGCAACAGTTATGATCCAACACTCTGTCACCCCGGGCTTTGCCAGGTGAGCGGCGGTGTGCTGCGAGCGTGTGTGAGCGAGCGCATGTGTGCTTCCCTGTTGAAATCAGTCACTGGGGAGAGTGTTGTGCATTAACACTGTGTTTTTAATTAACACTTAATTGGAGATGAGGGGGGGAGGGGCAGCAGGAGAGGAGTTGAGCAAAGGAGAAATAATTAGAAAAGAGGAGTGAGATGGGTTGAGAGAGAACAAGACCGTGGGTGAGGGGGACTGACAGAGGAAGTACGACGTTGGGTTAAAATATTCAGAGGGGAGAAGAGGAGGAGGAGGACGTGGAGAAGGATGTAGAAATACGGGATGAAAGAGGACTTGGCAGAAGAAAGAGGCAGATAGAGATAACAGGTGACGGAGAAGAGGGAGAGGGATGACGGCAGACAGATTTAATGAGGTCTCCCTAGATGTAATCCAGAGCTGTAATTATTCTGCTCTCCTGTCTGCCTGGGTTTATACACCAGCGTGAAGCAGGCTGTGTCCCTTGGCAGCAGGGCTCTTCATCAGCAGATGTCCAAAGCTGGAGCCAAGAGCTCCTCCCAGCACTTCACAGATACTTCAGAGATACTGAAGATGGAGCAAACCTCTGAACTACGGAGGCTCATAAAGGAAAATTGTGGTTCACCACGTACGCTATTAAAAAGTCATTAAAGGAAACGTATTGTGAAAAGAAGCCACTCTCTTTTTTTTGTCCTTGGAAGATTGTATTTGGATGTCTGAAGTCATTTTCAAATTAAAGAGACGGCGCTTTCACATGACGAGGTTTAATTCACTGAGCTGGTGGGTTCACAGGGTTTTGTGACATCACAGGTTTGGTCAGAGTAGTACGCTCATATCTCCATATGAGTGACGGGTTGAAACTCCTGATACCTTTTGGTATCAGTGCCCTTTTGTAAAAGTAATTTACTCCTCCGTGACGACAGCATTTCTGCAAAGAAAAGAAACAACAACATACATTTAAGTGTTTAGATAAATGTCCACCTAATTTCCAGGACTGTCCATCGATTTCTCTACCAGACAATAAGAAACCATGTCTTACACGCATTACAAAGGAAGGAAAGGATCAATCCCAGAAATGTGCTGCAGGCCTAAATGCGTATTGTCAAATGAGGCGAAGTTGACAACAAAAGACGTTTCAAGCTTTTTCGTGATGCTGCCTGAAAAGAAAAGGATCAAAGTAAATTTAAATGTAATACTCACTCCTGCGTTTCACTGTTTTATGAAGTTACACAGCCGGCCGTACTAGATTCCCAGAGGATGCTTTTAGACCATTACAGAGGAAGAAGGTAGGACAAGATGACCTGGCTCGGAGTGATGGAGAACCATGAGCGAAACGTGCCCGAAACGTCAGCGCAGCGCTGACTGTAACCGTGATGTTTTAGTTTGGACCTAATTGACTGGTAAACGTCCCTGAAGCCCTGCTGATAAGTGGTCCAAATAGTGGTGTGTGTGTGTGTGTGTGTGTGTGTGTGTGTGTGTGTGTGTGTGTGTGTGTGTGTGTGTGTGTGTGTGTGTTTAGAAGGAAAATTGACACAGAGGTGTGTCTGAGAGAGTATGTTTGCCCGGGATGTGACTGCTTGACCTCAAGGTGTGAAGATAAGCAAGTGGAGCCAAAAGACAGAGCAGCTGATGCCTCCATTTACTGTTTGTGTGTCTGGGGGGAGGGGGGCCTTCCACGGATATTTATAGCTTCTTTTTCTGGATATCAGCGTCTTATTTCATCTTCTTTGTCAAATTCAGTATCACACGTCACCTTTTATTCCATCTTTTTGCTTTACTTTTTGCAATAGCCCTAACTGTCTGATACGCACGCACGCACGCACGCACACGCAGGTGTAACATGAGTAACTGTGTCCGTGGAGTGTTGACAGGCGTTGGTCCGTGTGCACTTTGTTATGACCAAGAACTCCTTGAATGAAGACCACAAAGTGAGCAGATGCACAGCTTGGTGATAAAACAGGAACACAGGGTTTGTGTGTGTGTGTCTGCGTGTGTCTGCGTGTGTGTGCGTGTGCGTGTGCGTGTGTGTGTGTGTGTGTGTGTGTGTGTGTTTACATGAGTAGGTGTGAAGATAAAAATATGAGTGTGGAGGACAGGGGAAATTGGACAGCTGAGCGGAATACACACCGCGTTTGATCCAGCTGGCATGTTTCTTTGTCTTTAAGGTGGTTATTGATGCCTTTTTTTTCTTTGTTTCAAATAAGAAAACTAGTTTTTTGAGTCTCCTTTTCTCCCCCTGATTTGTATCATTGAAACTATTAGATTTATTTGGTAATTTTTAATCTTTCAATCAAAAAAACGACATATTTGCTCCAAAACACAGGTTTTGCTTGACTTCCGCTGTGTTGAAACCAGGCCTTAGACAGAGGCAGGTCTTCATTTCCAATTCTCATTTTTATCAGTGTGCCATCTGGGTTTTTGCTGCAGCGCCTCATTGATACGTCAAAACAAAATCTGGAGTGGTACATTAAAACACTCCAGGTTTGTATGTGTGTCGCCTACAAGTGCATTCATTCCCAGAAATCTGCCATAGTTATGCAAAACTCTTTTCCTTTTTTTGAGGAACGACAAAAGAACGGCAGTGGCTCAGCTTCCTTTCTGTATAAATTGCAAAACCCTAGTCCGATTTGACATCTTTCAGGCTTGTAAAATTGTTAATCGGGCTGCAACTAATGTGTATTTTTATAGTTGACTAATCTATCAGTTATTGAAACGATTAACTGAATGAGTTTATGACTCATGCAGTGACATAAACCATATTATTAAGTTATTTGGTTGTAAAGCCTAAGACTGTTTGTTTAAGGCATGCACCAACTAACAAAGTCTTTGAAAATGATTTTTTTTTCTGTCAAACATGCGATTTACTTAATGTGTGTAATGAAGAAAACTTTGCTGCTCCTAAGACTATAAAAGATAAAGTTAGGTGAAAATAAAACCCCTTTATGACCAACCGACCGTTGCCAGCTGGATTTGTCAGAGTACTTCTCATAACCAGAACAACTAGATCATTAAAGATATCTAGAAAATTCAAAAACTAGCGGAAGTGAAAGAGGACATGAAGTCAGTTGGCGTGAGAAATGAAGATACAGAGGACGGGGTTAGATGGAGGCGGGGGATTCGCCGCCACGACCTTGGATGGAAACAGCTGAAAGGAAAAGAAACCCAGAAAGCAGAGAAAAACTCATTACAGGGCCTCTGTGACTTCTGCAGTATGACCGCAGACAACCACAGACAAGATTGACGTATTTACAGTCTGTGGTCACAGGTTTGCAGCGTTAACGTCTTAATACCGTTATTTTTAAATGGTTGATGCAAAACAAAAATTTGGACTGTTGCTGAAAGTAGAAAAAGAGAGATTTCTGATGGTGTTCTGTACGGCAAGGCAAGGCAAGGCAAGGCAGGGCAAGGCAGGGCAAGGCAAGGCATGTATACCACAATGCAACAGCAAGGGGATTCAAAGTGTTTTACAAATACATTAAAACATCATCACATATTAGAAAATAAAAATTATATTTTAAAATGTAAACATAAAGAAAAAAGTGCAATAGATAAAGTTAAAATGTAATCAAGTTTTGAAACTCCAGCGTTAAAGTATCAGTAGAAGATTTGGAGCTTCTTTCAAATGCAGCTGAGAACAGGTGAGTCTTCAATCTGGATTTAAATAAACTGAGTGTTTCAGCTGATCTTAGGGTTTCTGGGAGTTTGTTCCAGACATGTGGAGATAGAAGCTGAAGGAAGCTTCTCCATGTCTGGTTCTGACTCTGCTAAAAAACCGGATCCAGATGACCTGAGGGGTCTGGAAGGTTCATGCTGGGTCAGTAGTAGCCAGAATTGTGGAGAGTTTTATCAAGTTTGGTCGCGCACCCCCCTTTCACGTGACTAGTGATCATCATCTACAAAACACCTGCTGTTCTGCCTACCAAATGCAGCTGCATAATGATATCATGGAATAATGTAGTGCTTAAATTGACCATATGTCTGTCTCTCTGTCCATCTGTCTGGCCCAGTGTGAAAATAAACTATGTTTCAGGTCACTGTGCAGATTGTGCCAAAGCCATGTGAAATTGCACTCACATAAACACACAGTGATCTGCCAGAAGGGCTCAGAGAGTGGGTAATGAGAAAAGGTCCTCGTGCATGAAAGCTCACGTCAGCATGCCAGGCTGCCACACAAACGCGCATATGCACTTAAGTCTTACCACACTGAACTTTGACACGGTTGCCCATGTTTTTTCTGACCCTTTTGTTTTATAAGGATATTTTGACGAACCGACTTCTGAGTTTCACAACGTAACTCAGGATGTCATAATGGGATTCAGTTTCACTTCAGATTTAGAAAAACGTCCCTGAATCTGTGGTATCCATCATGTTGAAAAACCTCACAGATGTCTTTGTTGTTTAACGTAAGAACCAACAGAAGCGTATTCTTCTACAGGAATTCAAACTTGTCTGTTTTTTTTTTTTTTTTTTTTTAAGTTTACAAATGTTCAGTGTCCCATTATATTGTCGAACACACCAGCCTGTTTCTTGGCATCTTCAGCCCAACACACCATTTCCACTAGAGACTTTATCATCCATTTATAAGTTTTGCCCCTAATTGTCCTTCCTGATATGCGAGAAAAGACGTGAGGCTCTCGCCACACTCGGGGTGTGGCGAGAGCTCACAGAGTTGCATTGTCCTCTGTGTGTGCATGCTGAGGGTACAAATGTCACGCTTTGTGTGAATTAGAGAGAATAAATCGGGCGAGTAGAAGTGATTGATCGGCGGCTGCCCGACTGATTGGGAACGTTACAGCACCTGGCTCCACACAACAGAAACGTAGTTTCACGTAAAGCTGCAGGCACATTTAAAGTGACCAGTGTTTCCCAGACTATGAAATTCAGGAAATATACTGAGATGCATGTTGACTATAGTTTACATCTGTGATGGTAAAGTTTCTTAAATGGAATCCTATTAAATAAGTGTTTCTTGCCTTTTAAAATATTAAAAATTCCTTTTTTTTTTTTTTAACTTCACTTTTTATTGAAGACATTTATTCAGCCATAAATCACTATCAGGATGTAAACATGTTCTTCCTTAAGCCCACAGTGAAATGTGACAGAATCTGACGTGTGTCTTAGAGGAGCGTAATGGGATTTTGGGATGATTATTTTATGCTTTTGTGGTTGGGGCTTGACGTCATTGCTGCCTTGCGTCTGTACTTATGTTTCAACGCTGGCTCACCTCCTCCCCAGAAAAACGTATAGAACGCCGTTGTGCAGCTCGTCTGTCCAGCTGTGCCCATTCAGCCCGTGAAAAGCCTCTCTTTGGCTCTCTCAAATGTAGTGATGGCTTAATCTAGTCTTTGAAAAGACTTGTTCCGTTCACCCAGAAGAAGGCCAATTCGGATTTATTCACCAGAGGTTTCTATAAAAGTACAGAAAGATTCCCGCCAGGAGTGGAACTGGGATGGAAAGTTCAAAAGCAGGTGCATGCCCCCCTGCGCTATGCAGTCCCAAAAAAATCCTCTGAATTCTCTACATTCAACCACTGAGAACTACCAACATTTTCCTGCTGAGTCGGAGAATTTTTTTCAGTTTTTTGACATTGTGTAATTGTGTTTTCACAAATTGAAGCATGCACATCATGCTTTACACAGCTTTATGCCAGTGTGCGATTGTCTGGGAAACGTGACCCGAAACTCGTACGTGTACAGTGATCAAGTGTGGTTGCAAATGCAGATCTCTGGACCGGAGTCCAGTTTCTGTGTTCACGCTGACCCAAGTGAAGTGCACTTGGTCCCAGAGTTTCCAGCTATTACTAAACTGAATTGAATTTAAGTTATCAAAAAAAAAAAAAAAAAAACGAAGGGATCTGGGTAAATGTCAACTTCATATTACATAATATGGTAACCCTTGATCGACTGCTCCCTAAGAAGAATTGAAGTCTTTCGGTCCTACAAGGACAAAATTACTCCATCATTTTTACTTTAGTATGTTTTTTCTGAACTTTTCATTGTGTCTGCGTCTGCTAAAGCTACAGAACATTGTAAAATGCCCAGTAAAGGGCTGATAATAGTTGATAGTAGGCAGATGTGTCCTTCACAGTCACTCCACTGGTTGACTGTCTAACACATTTCTATCAGTTCACAGAGATGGCCACAGCTAACACACAAACACACACATGGAAACCAAGCCACCAGTGACAGAGAGGTGCGGCCGTATGAGCGCGTGCAGCTGGGTTGGATCCTTCTCCATGCAGGAGGGTTGCTCTGTCTCATTAGTTCATGTGTGGGGCTGCTGTCAGTCTGAGTTGCCTCTCGGTGTTGTCCCAACCTGCTTCTGTCTGATTACATCTGCTCGAGGTTTTCTGGTGTCCTGTGTGTTGCTCTCAGTTCCCATCTCTCTGCCTCAGTTTGACTCGGCCTGTCTGTCTGTCTGCCCATTGAGCTGTCTGTCTCGGTGGCCTTGTGTTAACTGCAGTAGAAGACAACATGGCATTTGAAGCAGCAGGACAGGCTCCTGCGAACATCCAGTGTTTAAATGTCAGATTAGCCCACTGGTTACAGACCCACGGTTGCTGTTTTTGTGCGTGTGTGCGTGTGTGTGTTTGTTGTGGCACTCCAACTAACACTTCCATCCATTTATCCGTTTTCTTCACCCACTTTATCCTTTGCAGGGTCACGGGGGTCACTAACTCTTGGGTTTGCGCATTTTCTTCGTATCGCTGTTGTATCTGACTGGTGTAGTTTCCAGATATTCTAGGAAAAATAATCAACCATCGCCTGGCACATGATTAGGTCTGGGCAAGATATTGACATTTTTAATTCAGATCCTGCAACACCAATGAAGTAAAATGTAAAAACATGTATATTAAAGATTTTGTTTAGTTTTTTTTTTTTTAGAAGTGTCTAGTGTTTGCCAAAACCAGCCAAACTAAATTTGGACTATTGGTCCCAGTCGTCTCTTGCAGCATCTGGAAGTGACCTACAGCTCTGTGTCACACACCAACAATAAAGAAACTACCTCTCAGAGCTGCAGTGGACGAGTCTCAAGAAACAAACGAACACAAAGTGACCAAGCAAGTACATTTCCGACAGTCATAAAACTGATCTAACCTCTACTTCACAGTCTCTGGAGGAGTCTCTGTGCTAAAAATTGCAAAGGTTTCCTCATTTCATTTAAATTATTCCAATTTTGTAATCGCTGACAAAGGAATTTGATGATGAACTTCTAAGAATTGCTACAGTCAGCATATTTAGTTAAGTTAAGTAGCCAACAGGTTAAAAACATGTTGCGTTGTTTCAATTGCCAACTTAAATTCTCTTTACTTAATTCATTTACTTGTTACCAGCTGAATCAGTTTATTTAGACTTTTATGTAAACCATTTACACCAGAGCTGCGCCAGTTGATCAGCTTGTGTTGGGCATTGGTCAGTTCTTGACCGATGGGTTCTGACATTATTGATCAATCTGTTGAGCTTTTGTTTTTATTTTTCCTCTGCGGTCATAACTTCCTGAGAAGGCAATTTGGAAGCAACTGGGTGCAAATTCCCTAAAGATTGCAATTTCAATAGCAAATCAAATTCAGTTCAGTTCAAAAATCCTTTATTAACCCCTGAAGGGAAAAGAATTGTTCCTGTCTCCTGAGAGATACAGAGCAGTCTGTGTTGCAGCGGGTTTGAAGAAACCTCTGACTGAGGACAAAGTTAAACACTTTGAGGCGACTAAATTAAACATTTTTGACAACACTATCAGCAAAAATGGAATCTGCAAATCAGACCTCTAAGAAAATTGTACATTTGAATTGGCCATAAAAGTTGCTTTCAGCACATCACCAGTATATTTTCACAAAGTCTGGTGCTGCGTTAGAAGACCCTTTTTTCCCCTCTTAAAGGTAAAAAACGACATGCTATTAAAGGAAAAACGTTTTGTCAGTTGGTTGATTTTGCAAACAGAGGTGGAGACAGTTAAGTCATTAACTGCCAGGTTGAAGATCCTATTCGTCTTGTCACGTTTTTTTTATACTGTGCCGTTAAATCCTCACCTAATGAGATGCTAGATTCTCTTTACTCAGGCCTAAAAGTAAAATGATTTTTTGTAAACGGTGTTCTCACAGGGGCTGTGTGCGATGAGGACTCAACTTACCACAAATGTTCTCCTCTTGGTTCTCCTCTTTACTGTCAAGAAACGCCTTTTTGTCACCTGCAAATTCCAAATCAAATAAACTCAATTTTCCTTCCTGTGTCCCTTTTCGTGAGATCCATTCTGTCTGAAACAAATCAAAAATCCCCACACAAACTGTCATATCACCACAAACCTACATCACATGGCCGTCCAGGCTCACTGGGCATGTGCACATGGGTGAAAACAGCCTGAAAACCACTCTGAAAATAACACTTCGTCACACATTGCTCTTAAAAAGCCTTTCCTTCAGGCAGCTGCAGCAACATTTAATACAGACTTTGACTGCATAACAGCTGATATCAAAGACAATAAAGTCGGATACGTGTCCATCCCGAAGAGCAAGTCATCATCAAATATTCCTTCCTTCCTTCTCGTGCCCATCGTCGTTATGAAGCTCCCATTCGCTGTTTAGTCAGTTGTGGTCTTTTGTTCCGTGTTCTGTATTCCCAGTGTCTCATCAGGTTTTCTCTTCTGTACTTTGGTTTGCTCCACTTGCAGTTTTATTTCCGGGGAACTTGCTTGCCTTGTCTTTAGTTTTGCTTCCTGTCTGCATTTCACACGTGTTCTGTTATTTTATGCCACAGCTGCATCATGTTATCTGTTACTTTCCTCGGTGTTTACCCTCCATTCTCTCTACGTAAAGGCCTTGTACTTATATGGCCGCATATAAGAAACGAGCCCAAAACAAGCTAAGGTTCTGACTAACTCCCGTGTGTTTGTGTGTCCAGGATTATCCACGAGGACGGTTTCTCTGGTGATGATGTAAAGCAGTACAAGCCTGTTGTTTACAGCAACACCATCCAATCTCTGGCTGCCATCGTCCGTGCTATGGATACGCTGGGCCTGGAGTACGGAGACAAAGAGCGCAAGGTCAGAGCAGCACTTTCCATTCGCATTCAGCAGGACACACACACGTGACGAAAACGTCTGTTAAACTTTTCAAAGGTCGCCAAATCGGGACATTTTAAGTAAAATGGTTCAATTACAAAACAAAAAGAGATGGTTACAGATGACCGTGAGCATTTAAGATCAATGCAAACCACTCAGCTCATGAATACTCAGCCTCCAGTCCCGAACGCACCAAAATCATGAAGTACGGGCCTCCGTCTGTCAATCGAACCACCTGGAGTCCAGCCCTTGTAACCGACTTGACAAAGCTCATCTTTGACCTCTGCTTACATCTCTATAGATGCAACCTGGAACACAACAATTATTTTGAATCTGTCATGGTCATCTCAGGAGAAGAGTTTTATTAATGTACGTATTAACTTCTCCGTGTGTGATGGATGTGTGCGTGACGGTGTCTCAGAGGGTTGCTGTTGATGTTGATGCTGCACAGAACTGCTGAGCCAGGGCTTTGTTGTGCAGAGCTGCAACATGCTGAGACTGACGATCACTCAAAACACATTCAGCTGCAGCAGCATGTGGAGGACACACAAATAACATAATTCAGGTGTTAAACAGGTTCCTAGTCAGAGCATGCCTTGATCATGCAGTTTTGGCTGCACCCAAGTGAAGATTTGCTCCGTCTGTCTTTTGGATTCTTGATTTTGTGTCTACAGCAGCAACGTGTTGACAATCTGCAGAAACCTTTGATAATCTGCAGAGCAAGCATGACTTTTATTTACATTATTGATGGTCATCTCTTCAGCACTCTCGGTCTTTTATTCGACAAACTGTCTCCAGCAGTACTGATTCGAGGGCTAATGAAAACGGCTGTTCCATCATGCCAGTCTAAGTTAGTCCTACTTCTAATTCCTCTAAATCCTAAAGCATGCAAGTGCAATATATGGTACACTAATTGGGGGATTATGAGTCTAAGAACATCAGATCTATCTCAACACCGAGCACTGGGATGAGGTTAATTGAATATGTAAAGGCCGTCAAGGCTGTGATGTGGTCTTCTGTCCCGTGCTGCAGCGCCGGGTTCCACAGTTCCTGTAAACAAGGCTCCTGGAGTTCTCAGGACAGACTGTGTGTGCCAGAGCTTTCTACTTCTTTGAGGAAGGTTCTGATCAGGTGCATGAACCTGCTGTCTGTTTCATCTGCTGCTGTGTACTATTAGTTTCTGCTTGAACCCAGTCTGCCTGTGAGGCAGCCTAACAAAGGTTTAGTGACACAGATGTTGTGAAACGCTGAAAAAGCTTTTTTATAATGTTCCTGATGACATGCATAAAAAACGTATCCACACTTGATTTTATTATGACAGAAATGTGTGTTTGTCGGAGTGTAAAATGGTAGAACGATCACGACTAGGATGGTGTTTAAGTTGTACTTCATTAAGTCATTAACTGCTGCTTGATTTGACCTCTTAATGCTGCCCTCTTAACGGTGCTCCACATATTCTCATCAATACAACTGCACTCATTTTGTGTCCACACCAAGCAGGAAACAAATATTCACCTTGTGTTCCATGCAGGAGTTTCCACTGAAGGATCTTTGCAGCATTTGCTCTTCAAAAGGAGAGCCGTCAACTCGCTCACTGTTGCTGCCTCAGCTCTGATCTCCTAACTTTAGATATGGGGTTGATTTTACTGCGGAGGTAGATGGCAAGCCTTGCCAGGTGCTGTGAGTGTTCATTTAGTCTAATCTGGGACCCTTTTTCGCTCTCAATACATTTCTGCTGTGTTTTTGTTGGTAAACCTGGGAGTGTATTTTAGGTAGCAGCAAATAATTTACATAGCAAACGGTTTGTCCCTGAGGAAATTGCAGAGAGCATAGTTGGAAGTACATTTGAATTATATTTGTTAGATTGCTACCTCTCTGTGTCTTGAATGAGTTGATTACTTGTGATCATGCTAGGGATGGATCCAGACAATCAAAGATCCAGATATCCGTTCCTCAGAGGAACATCCAGCTTTAAGCTCTGGAAGCCAGATATCCGTATATCTTTTAAAATACAATCAAATTATCCTTTCAAGACAAATGGAAAATTGCAAACGTCGTCCCTCTCACTCAGTGGTGTTTGAGAACGTCACCTGCTGTAATGTTAAAGTTCATTTTAGCGGTTAAAGGGAAGACAACACGCTAAAGGTCGCCGCTGTGTGACAACACTTTAAACTAACTGATGCCAAGAAAAAGGCAGTCTGTCGAGGACACAGCTGGGAATTGGACCGTCGACAGTCCAATTCCCGGTTCCTGCTACATGTTGAAGTGTCCTTGGGCAACACACTGCACCTGAGTGATTGTAAACACATTCTGTATATAGACAAAACACGATATGCATGAATCAAAAGCCCACTGTAAAGTGCTTTGTGGAACCTAAAACAAGGTTCGAAAGAAACTATATACGTGAGTGGCCTTAACCTTTTCCAAAGGCAGAGAGTATTTTTAATCACAGCACACGTATTAATATTCAGTGTGGAGATGAAATGACAATACACCCATTGATCAGGATATTACATCTGGCTGTGTGTACTTCTGTTAAGTATATCTCGATATTACATTTCCAGCTAGAGGTGAACCGATGAGCTTGATACTTGCAGTTTGGACGGAGTAGGGCTGCATAATGTAAAGTGTTATAGCAATATTTTCTTTATTTTGTACACTGCAATATTGAGAAAGAGGAACTTCAATACATGTGTTTCTTTTTTGAAAGAAAGCGCCGGCTACACACTGTATGACTAGGTTGCTGATCTGAACCTTGCTGCAGCCAATCAATTGTTCATATTATCCCCAACTGTGTGATGTCTCAGATTTTTTTACTACTCTCAATTGATTCGGAGCCTCCGGATCTCAAGTTCTTGCCCCAGTAGCCAGTGACAAGAAGCAGACCATCTAGCATCCCCAACCAGATGTCATGTACTTTGGTAGCCCCAAAAACCCTGGCAGGATATGGAACCCAAACCAAATTTCCTGTGGAAAAAGAAAATCAGCAATTGTGTCAAAAACACAGACTTCATAGGAAGAAGGATCACACCCCCCTGGTTTTCTGAAGAGTTTGTTTGAATTAGATCTTTTTTGATTATTTTTATTTTTTGAGGCCCACATTGGTAAAAGATGACTCCGCCCAACCCCAGTGAACCATATGAGCAGAAGAACCAAGCCGGGCACCTGGTCGGAGCACCTGAACTCATCACTACAAGTTAGCTTTTTTGGCCTGGCTTAGCTCATGCTATACTTTTTGATCAAACTGATCAATCTTTCCATTCAACCTCCTTTCAAATTTTGAAACAAGAACCCTTGACTAGCCAGCGTCATGTAACTGACTGTGGCCTGAAGGTCCTCAGGGCTTAATTGGAGCTCGGTGCAAAGTGGTGGCAAAGCTGGTCAGTCTGGAAGGGGAAATGGCTTGGCTCAAGGAGCCGGCTGCTCCGGCTGCTCCGGCTGCTCCGGGTGCTCCGGGTGCTGACAGGGCTTACCACTTAACCACTGAGCTTGAAGTCTTCTTCCATTGGAGAAGGTAGCTGCTGCCTGCTGGTTGGCAAAGTCTTGCACTTCCAGACCAACCCAGAGCCTGTTTCAGTGGTCTGTACATTTAACAGCACAACAACTCTATTGGCTGATGTATGCTTTGAAGCTGGAACATTCCCTAACGTTTCACAGCAGCATTGCAGTCAACGCAGTGCACGGAACCTGCGATTCATTTTGCAACAGATGGCATCACCCTATTTAAACTCCATGGAGATGGACGCAGCAAACGCCTCCAACGCTCCAGCATAAGGGAGTGCCCTGCATATAGGATATACATATCGGGGGATAAAAAGAAAACCAAATGAAGAATAAATAAAAATAAATGTTTTTACCTTTCAGTGCTACACAATTACTGTCCTGGAGATGAATCCACTCTGCAGCTCTGACTTATACCCTCATTATTGCACCAGTCTCAGAAGCCTGTTTTCCTTAAAAATTCAGTATGTGGCGAGAGGCTGTGCAGAACTCTGCGTATATTAATATGTGCTGCAATATTTTATTATCACTCCAATTAAGGTCTTAGTCTGAATAAAACCCAGCTGTGGATGACGGTGTTTAGATCACAGACAACATCAGGGAGAGATGCAGCAAATTAAAACTAGCCTTGTTTTTAGTGACAAAGTGAAATAAATGAGGTGGTGCAGAAGAAAACCGTGGTAGCCTTTTATATGACGGCCAAAAAAAGTAAGAAGGAAAGAAGCAGGAAAAAGACGATTCAAGAGAGAAAGGAGAGATTGTGACAGGGGATGTTAAACAGACAGAGGGACAGACTGAAACTTGTTTTGACTAAATTCTACATCTCACTTCCCCTCAAAGTAACCAGACATCCGAGCTACACCAATAAAGGATGACGAGTGTGCCTGAAAACTGGACGCCTTTTCATACATTTAGAAACATGTATCCCACATCCTTTTTTTTTTTTTTTTTTTTTGCTTTTAATGGATTTTCTCTCCGGTAAGATGATGGAAAATGCTAAAGTGATCTCGTCCTACCTTTTCTGTCCTTTGCTTTCTCTCACCTCGTCTTCTGACAACACCCCACCCACCCACCCCATCTGTTTCCATGGCCTTCGTCGGTTGCTGTGGCAACCCCGTGTTTTGCCTTGCTCTCAACACATTCCACAAGCTTGTGTCCAAGGGCGGTGTGACACATAAACTCAAACACACCCATAATGCATCGCACACACACAGCGAGAGTGGGCTGCATGCGGTCACTGCTGTACCAAACTTTGAGCAGTTTTTACTCGGACCTAAAGAAGATGCTTTGCAGGAATCGATGTGAGGCTTTTCCACGTTTGAAGACCCTTCTCTATGTGGTGCAGATTCAAAGTCAGAGGCCTCTCTGTATAAACGCCTGAAGCACCAGTTGATTACTGATTTCTTTTCAAGCTCTGACCTGCTGCTTCGGATTTTGACATTTGAAAATTTTAAACTAAAAAACTAAAATCAACCGGATAAAGAATCAAATGTGTAATTTTAGCTTTAAGTAATCATTTTGGTTGTTTGTTTTTTTTTTTCCTTAAAAGGGAAAAAATAGACCATAAATAACGTTTACATTTACTACAAAACTGCAGCGAGGCATCGGGCCTTGTCTCACTGGAAATCCAAAAACTCAAGCTGCTCCAGGTCCTGGATAGAGTTGTTTAATTAAAACCTAATTAGAAAGGGATGAATCCCCTTTCACCCAGAGAAAGTTGGTCCTTAACTCTCATTTTTTAAATTTTAGGTTTTTTGCTGTTCTCAAAAATGACTTTGGAGCTGTTTTGAGCTCAGGTGATGTAACAAGTCTCTTGACTACCTGGATGTTCGTGCTTTTCCTCATTGTGGATTGTTAATTTAGTTGTTTTCTTTTGTCATTGCTGATACCAGTGAACGATAGCAGAAGCTGCTGGTGTGGAGTTCTAGATTTTACTTTTAGCTGCTTACACCTCACATGAATTTTTAAGCAAATTCAAGGTTAAAGATAAATCCCCCTCAGTTGGAAGGAAATCGTGAAAACTCTTGCTTGAGTCGCGGTCGGGCTGCCACGCTCTGAGTCGTTAGGTTCTCCTAAGTCTTCTCTGCATCTCACCATTCTGACAAAATCAAACATGTTCCATGTTGTTGTGAGTCTTTAGTCTCGTTTCATGTGTTCTGTTGTCCCATGACATCATTTGTGTCAAGAACTGTCTTTTGATTCACAAAGGAACCTGAGCCCCAGTCCTTCCACTGCATATTTGAAAAACTGGCTTATGGTTTTTTTATACGTGAGGAAGTGCCATAAATGTTTTGTTTTTTTAAATGATCTTTCAAAAAGCCGTTTTCTATGTGGTCATTTTCCTTTTGTAAGCTTCATGACAAGGTGCTTGCTCAAAGGGATAATTCGGTCTGGACTGCCAGATGTTCGTATCGGTGGTTGTTCCATTACAAATGTTGAGTAGTCTATATTCCCTAAAAAACCCAACTCGAGGACATGTTTGCTGGTGAGTGCATGCTTGCTTTGTGCATGATGCATTTATTGGATGAGGGGGGAAAAAAAAACCCATCTGATTTCTGACTGCCACTATTCATGTCCTGCCAAGCTGAAAATCAACCGATTCAGGTCACCAGCTGAGTAACTGGTGCACCCTCCATCTTCAGTAACAGAGATACAGTACATGCAATACTTTCCTGGATTTGTGTACGTGGATTTGAAGACAGAGCTGGCATCGCCACACTGAGCTGAAACTGGGTTTTTTTTGTTTTTTTTGGTACCATTTTCTGGCACCAGTGTCTCCTTTAAAATCAGCCCCAAGTTATCTCAAGTGATTTTTGCGTGTATGCCTGTACTTACTGATGGATTAGTCTCAGAGGCCCATTTTCAATACATTAGTTGCTTCAGTGCATCCACACAAATCTGTAGGCATTGCATTGTGTGTTGCGCATGCCTGCGTTAAATATTCAGTGTCTGCTTGCAGCACAAGCAAGAAATATTTATAATTTATTCTAGCTTCCAATCATTTTTGCAAAGTAATATTATTAAATGTTGTTAAATTGCCTTTTAAATCGTCATGTTGCAGAGAGTATGAGAGACGCATTAAGCGTCGATATAAGTCGCTCCTCGGACAATTGGAGTTCAGATCGTAACTTCTAGTGCACAACTGGAAGACACAAAAAGAAGGATGTTAAGGACGCAGCTGCTTCTCACCTGCAACACAACTGCTCACTTCAGAAAAACACTTGGTGTCTCGATGGACTCTTGAAAGGGAGAGAGGGTGGAAGATGAGAGGGATGGAATAAATAGAGGGATGACATGAGGGGATGCACAGAGCAGGAGACGGAGGGAGGGAGCGGGCAGACAGGTTGGTGCCTGTTGTTGTGGAAACCAGCCGGTTATTCTCAAGGGTTAATCTCTGTTAATCTGTGTGCGTGTTTGTGTTCATGTGCAAGTTTGTGAGCAACGCCCCTCTGATGATAACGCTCCCTCTGCTCGTTAAGGAATAAAACAACCTGTACACAAGCGCACGTTAGTGTAGTTTAAAGATAAGATAAGGAGGCAGGTACAGAACATGTCTGGAGCATAATTACGTGTCATCACCTTTTTGGACTTTCAAAATTATCCAAACGGATCCACGAGGATGTGACTCGAGTACAAAGGGTTTGACAATCGAATATCACCCCTCCAAAAGTTAATTATTTCAAATGATGTTTTCAGATGTTTTAAGACCATGTAGCTCTAACTGACGGAAATGTATCCGGACCTGGTTTAGACCTCAAAAATGTTTACACAACATGAACTTAGCCACCTCTTTCTACTTGGCAGATTTAGATACTGAACTGTGGATGTTGGGAGTCGAACCGGGACTCGTCCAGCTGAATGATGACATTTCTGCCTCCTGTAAGACCGTTATGTAACGGTGAAGCCAGAATCAGACGTGGCAGTGGCCGGATCAGCCCACTCATACTCCCTTCAGATGCACTGATTAATCAGCTCATAGTCGGAACCGCTCGGTTCTGACCCGCGATCGGCTTATTGGATACAGATAAATATGATGCGATTGTTTGTGTATAATAAAATGTACAATTCTGAGGAACACAGATTTACACAGTGTTTTAACGAGTTAATAACTGTTACTGTTATTTAAATGTTTCATTACCTTTAAAATGCATGTGCGATGGAATAAAGCAGGTTTTTTGTAGCAAGTTTAATAAAAATCAGACTTTTTAAGATGCCGTGTTACAATAATAACTGCAGAAAGAGCAGCCTGTGATATCTGATCACTGGTGACTGCTCTTCACCAAACTATTGTCTCTGCAGCGTTTCCAGCTCAGCGTCTCACACATGTCATTTATTTTGTGTCATAAGTCCCTCCCCACCAGGTTAAAAAGGTTGATGTGGGTTGAGAATCAACTACACACACTCTCAGATGTTTGAAGCTTTTTCATCTGTCTGTTGGTTCAAACGTGTGAGAGAAGATTCTGCTACCTTCCTGCAGAGTTGAGCTGCTTTGATTTGTGTTCCCTCCCTCCCTCCCGTCTACTTCTTTATCTCTTTTATTTTGACTTCTCTTCTTTACTCCCCCTCATTTCCTTCTTCATGTCTTGTCCTTCTTCTTCTCTCCTTTATCCTTTGCTTTGATTTGAGGGCCGGCGGTGGAGTGGTGGGGTCTCCACCCCCTCCATATTCTCACCCTCATTAACCCATTCCCTTAATCCCGTCTGTTTTGGTAGATTAACTGAGCGGTCTGAGCGGTTGACAAGGCATCTGTTTGGCTGGTACGACCAATGTCGATTTTAAATTCCCATCCAATGATGAGAGGTCTGCTTTACTGCAGCCTGTTGGTCGGCATGCGTGGATGTTGGTGGATTTTAGACTAACTGTGTGAGTAAGAGTGTGTGCAGAGATAAATATAGTAAACCAGAGAGCGGCAGAACAGAGAGAATGGGTCTGCATCGTTAGAGTGAGATTGTCAGAGCATAGAAATGAGCCGTATCCTAGCAACAGGAAGGACCATGATCCCATACCTGAGACTAAGGAGTGTGTTTTGTCATTGTCGTCTTTGTTTCCATCGGTGTTTGGGGCCACTCTGAGGATGCTGCGTGATGTGTTGTTAACTGTGTAGTCTGCTGCTGTCCACCTCATTTGGCATGTTTTTGAGTCTGAAAACGCTCCCCCTCGAATACGTGCAGTTTCTCCCCTCACTGACACTCGTCCAGCGCAGTTCGCCGTGGCCAAGCGCCTCTCCTCGGATGAGTGGCTGGCTTTAGCCTTTGGTAGGAATCCCACCTTCACCAGTACAGCTGGCATCTTCTCCCGGCGTCTTCTCTGCTTCAGCCCAGAGCCGTGCAGCTTTAGTGATCTGGTCTCTGTGGTGTGAATGTGAGTGGCAATGTGGGTGCCAGCTCCCGCGATAGACTGCCAACCAGTGCATACTGGGATGAAATCCAGCATTCTGTGACCTCGAAAGGAGTGAGCCGTTTAGAAAATGGATGTACGACTGACTGAGGAACAGATCAGTGACGCTGAGGAGGAAACGAGCAGATACACGTCTCTTTTAGGAGGATACTTCTAATCATTTGATAAAAAACACTCATATCAGCTTGTTAATCAGCTCAACAATCTGGATGGTGAACATATTAAACTTTAATTACCCTTATTGAACTATCTTTGTGTCTTTATGTAACCACGATGAACATGCTGGTTAACACCTAAGGGCAGTTATTTAGAAATTCAGAGTCAGAAATACATAAAAATACATTTACTGATCCTGTATGACTAATTCTGATAGATTAATGTGTGAGTAAGTGCTTCTGCAGGTGGAGTTGGGTTAAAACACTTTACATGCAATTTAACAAAGCATAATGACCTTACAGCTCTGAGATGTGGTGAGACGATTATTGGAAAACAAAGGGAGGATTTAATGGAAGGTCTGATTCACAAATCTGTTTTCACTTTACTTTTCTTGACTACTGTATTACATCTTCACGGCCTAAGGTAAAGGTTTGTTTCCAGGTCTCCTCCAGGATACGCTCTGCTGCAGTTTTAGCTCGAGGTGGAGATGGCGCCGATCATGTCCAGTTAGTAGTATTGTGTTATAGGCGCTGTATAAACCGATACTTGGATTGGGTATCAGGATGGTGGCATCGATTCAACAGTTCTTGCACTTTAATGTCGTTCGATTGTTCTAGTTTTTTTTTTTTTTTTTAAGTTTTCAGTTGTAGTTGTAAAATTATCCTGTTTACTTGAAATGTGGTTGGTTTTAACATATTTGAAGGCTTGGATAATGTAGAGAATCTTTTTTCCAACAAATGTTTCACTTTAATTCAAAAACTCAGTTTGAGATTATTCTAATATAATCAATTTAAATGTAGTACACTTGAATTACATGAATTTGAACATGAACCTCGAGCAATTATTACATAAACAACGGCAGGTAGAAACTCCCCTAGTGGGAGAAAAACCTTAAGCCAAACAGTGGCAAGAAAAACTCCCCTTTAAGAGGGAAGAAACCTGGATCATGAGGGGGGACCCTCCTGCTGAAGGCCAGCTGGGTAGAACAGTAAAATGGAGATCAGAAAGAGAAAATTAAGAACAGAGAGAGAAGAGACACAGACACACTGTCAAAGGTCCAAAAGACAAATTACATCAGTATAATTATCCAGCAGCAGAACTAAGAGTTCTGTGTATATATGACTGGAACATGGTTAGTTGGTGATCTACAGAACAGGTGTAGAACAGGTGTAGAAAGCAAATACTAAGGTGTTAGAGGGTGGGACTGCAGGTCAGGATGTCAGCAGGTATCCAACAGACATCCATACAGACAGGTGGAGGTAAACACTGGGATGGTCAGAGGTGGAACTGCAGGTCAGCATGCAGCTCCTGAAGCTCTGGTCTGCAAACAGAAAAAGAGGGGACAGACCAGCACAACAAACTACAAGAACAATGGACCACAATTATGCTTATGAGATACTGTTAATAACTGAGGATTGAGCTGAAGAAGGGAAAGAGAAACAGAGGAGGTGAGGGGCACCAGTCAGTGGTTCATGTTGGTGTCTCCCTGCAACGTGGGTCTACAGCAGCATATCTGGGATGAAGCTGTTGAAGACCAGCTGCTTTAGTCTGGTCCTGCAGCTGCAGCTGTGACTACTGGTCCTAACACATTAAAGTACAAACTAAATGCTTTATTAAACATAAACATTTTAAGTTTGGTTTTAAAGGTGGAGGTGGTATCAGCCTCCTTAACCCAGATTGGAAGTTGGTTCCATAGTGATGGTTCCTGATAACAGAAAGCCCGTCCTCCAAATCTACATTTCGGTACTCTAGGAACTTTAAGTAAACCTGCACCCTGAGAACGGAGAGCTCTATTAGGAACATATGGTTCTATCAGGTCTTGCAAATATCACAGTGCTAGGCCATTTTGGACTTTATATGCCAGTAATAAAATTTTGAATTGGATTCTAAATTTTACGGGGAGCCAATGGAGGGAAGCTAAAACTGGAGAGACGTGGTCCCTCTTGTTGATTCCTGTCAGCACTCGCGCTGCTGCATTTTGGATCAGCTGGAGGCTGTTCGGAGAATTATTTGGACATCCAGCCAACAACACGTTACAGTAATCTAATCTAGAAGATACAAACGTGTGAATCGGTTTTTCAGCATCACTCTGGGAGAGGATGCTCCTAATTGTGCGATATTATGGAGGTGGAAAAACGCAGTCTTACAAACCTGATTAATATGCTGTTTAAATGACAAATCCTGATCGAAAATAACACCAAGGTTTTTGACAGTTGTACTGGAGGCCATTGCAAGATCATCTAATCCCTTCCTAAGCTGTTGGGAACCACAAGCAATAATCTCTGTTTTATGGGAATTTAGAAGCAAAGAAATAGTAGACATCTAGTCCTTGATCTCCTTTAAGACACGCCTGTAGTTAATGGTTTTGTTTTATCTGGCTTCACAGACAAATACAACTGTGTATCATCAGAATAGCAATGAAAATTAATGCTGTGGTTCTGGAAAATACTTCCCAAGGGCTGCATGTATACACTGAATAAGATTGGCTCTAACACTAAACCCTGTGGGACATCATAGCAGACCCTCGTCTGTACTGAAGAAACCTCATGAACAAACTGGACTCTATCAGATAGATATGATTTAAAGCAACCTAGAGCTGTCCCTTTAATCTCAACAACATACTCTAGCCTGTGCAGCACAATTATGTGATATATAGAATCAAATGCAGCACCGAGGTCCAGCAGAACCAGTATGGACACTAATTCATTATCTGAGGCCATAAGAAGGTCATTCGAGACTCGAACCAGTGCTGTTTCTGTGCTATGATGCATTCTGAACCCTGATTTAAAAACTCAAAAATAGATCATTTCTATACAAATGGTAACACAGCTGCCTTGCAATTACCTTTCCAGAATTTTAGATATAAATGGAAGGTTGGAAATTGGTCTATAATTAGATAAAATGTCTGGGTCAAGAGAGGGTTTTTTAAGTAAAGGTTGAATTACTGCAAATTTAAAAGCACATATCCTAAGTTTAGGGATATGTTGATCTGATCAAGTATTGTTGTACCAACAAGAGAGAAAACATTTTTGAGTAGTCAAGTTGGGGTCTAATATACACGTGGATGATTTACCTCGTCCCTGAGCTGATTTACCTCGTCCCTGAGCTGACCTCAGTCGTAGACTGAGGTCAGCTCAGGGACGTCTTACAGGAATCAAATGGTCTAGAGTCAGGTTAAAGCCTAAGGAAGTTGCTGAAGCTGAAGAAATGCCCACAGCCACTGCTGGTTGGGCCTGGTTGATTTCCTGACAACCTGTCAACCAATTCTGATGATTTACTGCTAAAGAAGCTCATGAAATCTTCACTACTGACAGCTGCAGGAATGCATGTTTCAACAAAATTGTGGCTCTTTGTCAGCCTGGCTACAGTGCTGAACAGAAAACATGGGTTATTTTTAATTATCTTCTGTCAATGATGAATAATAAGCTGTTCTAGCTTGCAAATGTATATCCTATTAGACTATCTTTCCATGCATGATAATAATCTACAGACCTACAAGAGTACCACTTCCTTTCCATTTTACCCACTTTTTGTCTCATATATCTCGGATATCCGAATTATACCAGGAAGTTATGCTCCTATGGTTAGAGACCCTCTTTCTCAAATGAGCAAGTGCATCTAAATGTGAGTGCTGCAAATCTGCAGTGTCAAGGAAATCAACATCAGTAGAGGTAGAACCAGGTCACAGCCCTCAACTGCTTCACTATGTTCCACTGTAGGAAGATGAAAAGCGATGACCTCCCTATATTTAGCAATAGCTTTATCCAATACACATACAGCTATGCATCCATTTCTATACCCATTTTATTTTTGCAGGGTCACAGGGGTATGCTGGAGCCCATCCCAGTTTATTACAGGTGAGAGGCAGGGGTACAGGGTCATTTATAGAGACAAACAACCATGCACACAGAAGGTTCCTCATTTGATTCCCAGGCAGGGTGTCTTTGTGTGGAGTGTGCATGTTCTCTTCGTGCTTGCATGGGCTCCCTCCGGATACTCCCACAGTCCAAAAACATGCACGTTAGGTTGATTGGTTATGCTAAGTTGCCCATAGGTGTGAGCATGTGTGGTTGTTCGTCTTTGTATGTGGCATTGTGATAGACTGGCAACCTGTCCAGGGTGTATGCCTGCTTCTTGCATGTGATGAGTCGGGATAGGCCCAGTAGATCCCCGTGACCCTGCAAAGGATAAAGCGAGTAAAGAAAATGTATGGATGGATAATATCATATAATATAATCAGAATACTTTTTTTTTTAACCCCAAAGGAAATTTGATTTGTAACAGTGCTCCATTTACTCAAGTCTTTAATATAAATAAAAGAAAATACAAAAAAATAAAGGAATATCCTATAAACAGTTAAATGTTTGCATTGTATAAACAATTAGTAAATTGTAAAATAGGTGGGACTGTATACCCGTTTAAAGTAACAGTATATGGTAAAACAGTGGTTTCACAGTGAGGAGTTGTGCAGTTTTATTGCCACAGGAAAGACCTTTTGTGGCACTTAGTTTTTGAGGACTCTTTTGCTCTGTGTGCTTTTGTTTTGGACCAGGACCCGATGGAGGGGGTGGGTGGTGTTATCCAGGATGCTTTGTCGTTTCTGAAGCATCTGTCTCTTCATCACTGTCTCTTAAGTGCCCAGCTTCACCCCCACATCACCACTTTTTTGTATTAGTTTGTTGAGCCTGTTTGAGGCTGCGACCCTCATTCTGCTGCCCCAGCACACCACAGCAAACAAGATCACACTAGAGACCACAGACTCATAAAACATTCTCAGCATAGTTCAGCAGATGTTGAATGACCTGAGCCTCCTCAAGAAGTCTGGGCTTTTTTGTAAAGGGCATCAGTGTACCGAGCCCAGTCCAGTTTATTATCATTGTAGACTCCCAGATTTTTGTAGTCCTCCACTGTGTCCACATTGATCCCCTGGATGGATCCAGGGGTCACAGGAGATTTGGTCCTCTTCAGGTCCACCACCAGTTCTTTGGATCGTGTCACATTGAGCTGCAGGTGGTTCAGCTCACACCATGTGACAAAGTCACTAATAACAGCCCTATACTTAGACTCCTCCCCCTCTGATGATACATCCAGCTATGGCCGAGTCATCTGAGAACTTCTGAAGATGACAGAACTTTGACCAATAGCTGAAGTCCGTTGTGTAGAGGGTGAAGAGAACGGGAGAGAGGACAGTTCCCTGAGGTGCCCCAGTGTTACTGACCACTCTGTCTGACATGCAGCACTGCAGGCACACATGCTGTGGTCTGCCAGTCAGGTAGTCAATAATCCACAATAGGTTCAGCAGGAAGATGATGGTGTCCTCTACTCCCAGATTAGACTGGTAGGCAAACAGGAGGGGGTCCAGGGATGTGCTGACCATAGGCCAGAGCTGGTCCAGAATCAGACACTTCAGGGTCATCATGATAATGGACGTCAGTACCACTGGTCTCTAGTCCTTCTGTCTTCTGGGAGTGGGAGTCTTCAGGACAGGAACTAGACAGGACATCTTCCACAGCACAGAGGCCCTCTAAAGGCCAAGACTCGTGGTGAAGAGGCGGTGTACAACTCAACACAGCTGGGGGACATAGGCTTTGAGCAGTCCAGGAGTGATGCCATCGAACGCTCTCAGCTATAATATAATATAATATAATATAATATAATATAATATAATATAATATAATATAATATAATATAATATAATATAATATAATATAATATAATATAATATAATATAATATATAAGTTACCATGACTTCAAATTGCTGTTTGAGAGATCTCAAAAGCCGTATATCATCAACAACAATGTGAAGAATGTTAAAAGCTTGTTCAATGACCTACTATCATTCTTTATCAGTAGCTCAGGAAGTTTGATGAGGGTTTTGGAGGGTCATTTCTCAGAAGTCCTGTATGTCCACCGCAGACCAGTCATCTCGAAGTCAACCTGCACTAGAACTTGAAAAATCAGTTTGATTGAAGGTTTCCTGCAGGGTTACTTCATGTGTTCTGGCATAAACCGTTCATTAGAGTGGGACAACCTGCCACTTTGAAGCCTTGAACTCGGCATTAGGACATCATTATCTTGTGAACAGGACAAGAGCAAGATGCTGGAAACACGACTGGTCAAAAATACACAAATTCGAAGATGACAAAAATAATGTCATTGTTTAAGTTTTGGCTTGACTTTACAGTCGTAGAGTTAACGCTCTTTGAACAAGTCTTTTGGAGCATCTAGTAGCTTCACGATTCAGTAAAAGGATGGAGAATTATTCAACAGTTCTTACATGGTGGTCAAGTTATAAAATAATAAATGCAAATATTAACATCAGTACCTCTAAACAATATGGAAAGGCAATTTGAGTGCGTGGAACCAAGGCACCCATCCTCATTTGTGCTGTTGCTTTGATGCTCCATGTTACAGATTCACTCCTCGATCACACATGAAGAGTGACGTTCGGGGGAATAATCTGCCCAATCTTCCCAGGGATTTAATCTGCAGAGGAACCACAGACAGCCACAGGGACTGAAAGTAAGGTTTCTTTGGGATTCGAAATTCAATATAGCACGAAGAGAAAATACAAACTCCTAAAATTGTCCAAAACTTGAGGAAATTTGCTTAGTTTACTGTAAAAATATAATATGAAAAGCCAGAAAACATCGGCAGCAAGCAGCTTCTGTGTGAATAGGTAATATTTCCTGTTGTAACCGTGCACATCATCAGCGGCTGGCTGCATGTCCGTGCTCTATGACACATGGTCTCGCTACACTTTTCAGTGCTTATCGATTTTCAAGCATCACATCTACTAAAAAAAAACAAAAAAAAAACTTGTTACTTCAACCTCCCTCCACATCCCGGTTTTTGTTGTAGTTCATCTTTATTCTTGTGTGTCAGCATTTGTTCTCTGCTTTTATAATAGCAGTCTGTTAATCAGAAGTACTTGGAAAATGTTTGAGGGACTACTTAATAGCTGCGGTAAAGGAATACCATGTGCTGCACGACCCACAATAACATCATTAAAAGAGGACGTTGTGTGACGATGCGTCCTTCTGATGCCTGATTGTTGTTGGAAATAGTTATTTGGTAGAAATGTAATTGTACAACACAAAAATAATTTCAAAAAATGGTGAACTATATGTGACAGATATTTCTACTTTGGCGTCCAGGCTCTGACCTCACCACGACCCTTAAACCCTGAGAGTTGATGCCTCCAGGTAGATGCCGGGGTTTGTTTAAAGAGCTTGGTAAACTTGCAGTTGTGTATCGGTTTGCAGGACTTGCAGGATGGTTTCTATTCTTTTAAGAGGATTGATTATGTGCCAGTTTGCTACACGGCAGTAGAAAGAGAAAATCTGACCATTGAGACAGATCTTTGGTACAATGAACCTAACTGTAGCCAGCATTTATACTGAAGGAAGTACCTCTGAAGCTCTGAGCCTCTTCCTCATTGTGAACCCAGCTGGCAGCTCCAGTCACCAGTCTCATTCATCACAGGATCTGCAGGACTTGCCAACCAGGTGAAAGTGCACATATAAAAATGTCCGGCTCTTTTGTATGCTGCTACTTTACTGATGACAACCATTGACGTCAGGAATTTTATTTATTTTTTTTTCCAAGTGATTTCAGCGTATTAATCACTTGTGAATTGCTTCTGTTGTTACCTCTTTTGCGGGGAGTTTCAACACAATTACTCAGATTAGGGCTGGCATGGTGTGGCCATCTCGTCCACGAGCTTGTAGTTCTGCAACGGCTCCGCTGCCTCCGTGAGACGTCCTCATACGCAGACACTTTTACAGCAAGGCTGCGCGTGCTGCTAAAACCAGAATAGTTTTAACCAAAAAGTCTCCAGTATAATCAAAAGACCCGGTGGAAAGCCAGCATGCCTTTCACATCACTAAAAGAAAAATGTCCATTAGGTGGAAAAGCCTGGATTCTTCCACATGCTGAATACATTCAGCCTCACTACCAATACTGCTTATTATTGTTGTTGTTGCTCATTTATACATTTTAGAATAAATCTGGACATAAAGTTAAGGGTTCGCTTTTTTTCAATATTTTAAGCCATCTGTTGACAATCTTTAAAAGTTAAAAATTAAAAGCCTGTTTGAAAAATACTAGAGAAATGCTAAAGAAATAAAAAATGGGTGAAAAGTGAAAACTGGATGTGGCGTAAAAAAAAATGTATGCCTTTTTTCCCACCTTAGCTGCATGTTCTGAAAAGGGTAACAGCTGAAGTTGGGGTTAAATCCATCTGAAAGGTACAAATGTGCCGCCTTGTTTTTACAGTTTTTATTGTTATTTATTTTTTCTTTTTGCAATTTTTACATGCATTGTCTTTTCGCTACCAGGGCAGATCACTTAGGACTAAAACTGAGCATTAAGACCTAATCGTGACATGGATAAAAACTAGAACACAGCAACCTTGTAACTAGTGTAATTTCTGTTTTGTTGCTTTTGAGACGTAATATCATTGGTCAAAATATTCATTTTACAATTCTTTAAAAAAAAAAACCCGCCAAACTTGTGTGGTCAAGTGTGCTCCAGAACGCAATGGCTTTTACTGTTGTCTTGTTATCAGCCAGCACGTGTGAAGTCCCGCCCCTGTGAATGTTTTTGTGCACAATAACAAGATGGAAAAGTCTTTATGTAGGTTTAAACCAGACATCAGCTTTACTTGCACTCAGTGATGTGAGATGGTGCAAAACCAGAGTGATGAAATGGAAAAATCGTCCACGTGACAGAACTATTCCTGCAACCGTCACAAACCAAGGTCAGATTAAAGTTTGGGATCCACTCAGTGTTCTTCTGGTTTTACACGGCTGCAATCTCTCATTTCATTACATTACCTCCTGCCTTCTGTCTGAGTATCACTCACACACACACACACACAAACAAACAAACATGCACACACACTCTCTCTGAGTATGTGTGCGAGTGTGTTTTAAATAGTAAATCCTGTCAAAATGTGTAACATCAAAAAGGCTCAGGATATGGCCTTGAGGGGTTATGTCACAGAGAGTGTATGAGATCCAAACGCAAAATCCGACTCAGCAGGAAGGTGAAGCAAATAAATAAACTTTTATTGAACAGACTGAAGGCATTGCAGTGGCAGGGAATCTAAAACAGAGAGAGGAGTGTGGCAGGAGCAAAACTGAGCTTGGCATGGAGCAAGATATGTTCTAAGAAGGGGACAAGAAATCTAGGAGGCACTGAGGAACGTAATCATGAATTACAGCTACGACTGTTAGGAAATAACGGAAACCTCAAAATCCAAAAGACTAGGTCAACCAAAGAACAAAGAGCAGAGACCCAGAGACCATGACGGGGTGGTAACACACACACACACACACTCATTACCTCCCTCAACGACCTTCTCGCTGCATTGACCAGACTGGTGCTGCCAACATCATATGACAGGCACATGGGTCTGTCTTGCCACGCCAAGCCGCAACACCGTGCTGCTGAGTACAGCACCACGATGCCCACCCGCTGTCGTTCCCAGTTACCAACGCTGCCAATCACTGGTACTGCTTTCCAAAACTGTTCTCTTGAGTGGAAAAAAAAACCAAAAAAACGTCTGACTCAAACAAATCCACGCATTCAAAGACTGCAGGATGGTCCAAACAGCCTTTAAATGATCAGAGAGGGTGGAAAGCTGCCTGCGCTGATGATGAGTTTGAGGTCGAGTTGATCAAGACTTTGACCCTGTGTTGGTGATAAAACAACCATGGCAGGACAGGCTTACAGTTGTTTAGGCATTTAATATGATCAAATTCTTACTTGTCATTCAGCGTGTCAGGGATGCATCACACTGGTTCTCTAGACGTTTGGAAACTTGAGAAAGAAGCCAAATTTACCAGCAGACGGATAAGAACGTCTACCTCATGCTGTTGCGGAAAGTTGGCTTTTTAATCAGCAAAACGTTTTATCTTTAAAAAGAAACAAACAGTTGGGCCACCACAGGAACAACACACAAAACAATCATCAACTTTGTTAGGCATTCCTGTTTGAGGAATGCCTGGACCTGTACCCTTTTCAGCATTAGATTCCTCATCCCTATTATTCATTTGGGACTGTAGTGGCTGTCCGCGAGCAGCAACGGAGACAGCAACAGTGAAGGTTAAACTCTAAATCGGCTATATAGCTATGAGGATATTCATGGATTCATTTTCCGTACCTGGTTTAATCATACTCGGGCGTGCTGGAGTCTGTTCCCGCTCTTGCCAAGTGAAAGTTGGGCGATGCTGTATACAAGTTTCCAGTCCGTCGCGGGATCTCACAGAGACGAGACAACCAACCACACACAACCTAACAAGCATTGTGAGAATACCCGGAGATAAAAGCAGGGAGATTATAGGAAAACTACTCACAGGAAAGCCAGAATCAGGTTTTAATCCATAACTGTCATAGCTATCCACTGCATCAGCATGCTCCACTAGGAAAACACGGAAAATCTAACAATATCAGGCAAAAACAGTTTCATTCAAAACTAACGTCTGGGAGTCTCTCGGAGACGGAGTTTGAACCATTTATTTCTTCAATCATCATTGGGGCTGTTAAAAATCACATCAAAATGTAAATAAAGCGATCACGCTTGGATGAGGTCACAGTTAAAACATGAGGAATGTGGTTAAATGCGTTTCATCTGGACATGGCTGCAGTAGCTGTCCAGGATCCCCAGCGTCTCCATGTCCCACCATATGGACATGAGACATTATGGACAGACAGAGACAGCAGACAAAGCAGTAAGAGTAGAAGAGTCCTGAACATGTTACTGTGAAGGAGCGTCTGTCACCTGGGACGTCATCAGCTCCAATGTTGCAAACCTGTGATCACAAACATCAGGACATTCACGAAAGATTCACCCATCAGCCTCTAGTTTTACACAATAATTCACCAATACAACAACATAACTTCCCTTGGGACATTCATGACGTAACATCGATTTGATTTTATTTTAAGTCCAAATAACCATAAGTGATCAGTAGCGACTGAGGCAAAAGCTGTGAACAAGCAAGCAACAAATCCAGAAACAAGACAAACGTTTAGTAGCACTGTCTTGAAGATGGTTGCTGTGTGTAGCTCTGGAAGAAGCAGAAAACGATGAGCCTGGCTGGATCTACACAAGACCTGTCGCAAGTTGTCAAAGAGGCTTTGAACAACATACCTGCCACAAGCAGCGCCACAGCTGGGGAATGTTTTTATCTCAAATAAAGATTTAGTTTGTAGGGAATTATCTAAGACCAAAACGGTTCTCCACAGTGGCGTTATTTTTGGAAGCACCCCGACTTTGCTGTAGACTGGAGAACCTGCTACTGGACCCGGATGATTGAACAATGGACCCTCGGAGGAGATTATTCAGGCTAAAATAAATGCTTTAATGCCAGCAAATCCCACAGACAGGCATGTGATCAGTCACTCATAAAGGCAACTGGCATTCATATTTGTGTGTCTAACAGCAAAGCTTTCTCAAGGGGGTGTGTGCAAATGACCTCCGAGACTGAGTTCTCAGGTGCTAGGAGACAGAGGAGAACATAGTCTCAACTCCCCCGAGAGGAGAAAGTGGGAATGAAAGAAAAGGGGAGAGTAACGTGAATTATTCTCCCTCAGGTGGTAGGAACAATGAAGAGAGGGATGAAGGAGAGAAAAAGAAAGTGGAGGAGGAGGAGAAGGAGCCAGGGAGATGGTCTTTAGGTGTTCGCACACGCGCACATCTGTGCAAGTTTGGAGGGAATGAATCGAGCTGATAAAAGAGCCTGAATTAACGTTATCACATTTCCCATCCTCTGCAAAACTGCTTCAATTGCTGCTTTGGTTCCGGCCACAAAACGGTGTAGTAAACTGTTTTGTAGACATTATGCACTGTTTGCAAACACACACACACACACACACACACACACACACACACACACACACACACACACACACACACATATATATATATATATATATATATATATATATATATATATATATATATATCTCCACACATATTTATGTACACTCACCAGTGGATTTAAAGTCCAATCCCCTCTGTTCTGACTGGGTCACCTTGAAATTAAAAAAAAAAAAACAAGCTGTTGGTTAAACATGGATGATGAAAACAGTCACCATTCATATAAAATTACGTTTGAAAATCTTGTGCCAGTGATGCGGTGGAGCTGTTGGCACGGTGAGGATGTCGGCGGGGGAAAGGCAGCGAGTCGGACTTGCTGTGATAAACTGAAGCATCCGCGTGTCAGTTAATCTCAGCTGTCTGAGAAAAGAAAAGAAAAAACAACCACCAGGTGAAAAGCGAGTTAACCGCCGTGACTCTGCATGAAATCAGTCCGCTGAGCACTGGCTTACTTTTTAACATTGGTTCATATCCCTCTAACTTTCACGATGCTGCATTGGGTTTTAGTGAAACTAATCCACTGTGTGAGAATACATTTGATTCCCTGAGGTGATGTAAAGTCCTACAGCATCTGTAGTGCCTCCTCCTGGCTTCACAACATTAATCCCCTTCTTGTTCTTCCCATAATTCCCCTGAAATTAAGCAAACTGCTCTAACTCTTGACATCCAGGAATGTTTAATTTCCGTGATGAAGGCAGAATGGTTGACTAGCTAGTCATTTATTAAATGCCCATCTGGATGACGTGTATCAAGCAGGCTTATTTATTACATTGTATTGGTGGTAGGTGCAGGGGTTGGTGTCTACAGATGCAGAGGACACTGCTTCTGGACACCATTGGAGAGGCACACACCCAATCAGAGAAACAAAGCACGAGACGTAGGCAGAGCGACAAGCTCAGCCTGGCTGTGAATTCGAGGGGTACCAGTAGAGGTGCAACCTGACACGGGCGATGTGGGCAGCTGCCCAGGACTGCATTCTCTGAGGCACTGAACGGACTTTCAATAGATATCTGCGTTTATTTATAGATGTGCTCATCTGGACTGCAAGTCGTGTCATTCTGTGGTAAGTCAAATGGCTTCCTCTGCTGGCATCTCCTCCCTCCTGCAGCAAAGGTGCCGCGCCGCTGAGACAGTCTCACAGACAAAGAAAGGAGATAACGGTGGATTCTCACAGAGGGTGGCGTTTCCAACATTTCCTCATCATGCCAAAAACCAGCCAACCAAATGTCTTCCTGCTTGCCGTTGAAAGTAGCTCTTGCAACATGAGTTTCATTCCTGCTTAGACCATCTGACGCGTGCGTCTGTGTGCCGGTAGTTGCATTGTTGCTGCTGAATTCAGCTGCTTTCTGTGTTCGCTTGGTGAGCCAGCTGCTGTTGCAGCTAATTAGGCCGAGCTAAAAATACACACCTGCCTATAAGATTAATGCATCATCTCTGTCATACAAAACCCAAGATGTGTAAATCTCCTGCCTCCAGTTGTCCCAAGGCTCATCAGTATTTTCCAAAGATTACTTTACAAAGGCCAATATGAAACCAAGTGGAAAACTGAACACGAATCCTTTACTATGCCATTAGAAAGATTGTTAGTGTAGGGTTTGACGTCTTATTTTCCTCATGTCTCAAATGCGGTAAACTTTCCAAATTACAATCTCTCAGGATTCATGTCAGCAAGATGTCAAAGAAGCACCAATTAATGGTTAGATGAAAGGTGAATATAACTGCAGTCTCCTCTGGACATCCTGTGGAGACTAACCGCTGGTAGACTCTTATCAACGCGTGTCCAGATAACAACCTGCAGGCAGGCATCACGTCATCACATCATCACGTCATCACGTCATACTCACAACTTCATACATATCCAAGGATGAAGATACGGATGACTGGAGTTCATAGATGTTTCACCACACAATGGGAAGTGTTGCATTTTCCAGTCTGCTTTTGAATAAAATGATTTAATTGAATTTCAACTCCATCATGCTTTGGTGTATCTGTATCATTGAAACGCAGGAGAATGTGCTGTTCTGTATGCAGTGAGCCTCTTAATTATACCTGCCCTAAAATAGAAACTGATATAATTAAAGTGTGGCTGTGTGGCAGCAGAGCAGCCTCCGCTCCTATAGATATGTGCTCCCAGCCACAGAAACTGTCCACTGGAAGGCTCGAGCTGCTCATTAGGATCGTTGATATGATTAACACGAGGATTAGCGGGTCATTATATGTCAACACTGGGCCAAAAATGCAGAGGATTATTACCCGATATCAACGTCTGGCATGTGCCTTTTAAAAGTGTCATGTGCTTCTCAACAGTTTCTCACGTTTACTTCTCAGAAGTTCATCGTCGCAGACGTTTTTACTCATCGTCACGGCTTCCTCACGAAAGTTGGATTTTCTGGCTTCTGTAGCGAACCACCGATTGCAATCGTCTCAGCCGGTTCCGCTACCTTTTAAAGGTGATTTCCTTACCTTAATAGTTAGTTAATGTTGGTCTACGTTTGCTTCATAGTGTTTGGTATACTTTGGAGGATGCTGGATTGAGTTTGTTGTCCCTGCACAGTATATTTTTATCTTGTAGGATGTACACGTTGCTGTCTTTGAGCATTCACAGTAAAAACCGTCCACGTCCAGTCCAAGTTCACATTACCAACCGAACTGTTCAGTTTCAGAGTTCTACTTGGATATGGCTCCACCTGGGCACCTCCCATTCGTAACTTTCAAGTGAATGGGACAGCTCACATGTGCGCCATGTACTGTTCGGCACGGGAAATTTCCTTTTGTATTTGTTCTCTGTTTGTTTTAAAGATTTTGTGGCTCTAGGGCCCTTTCATTGACAGTAGCTAGACAGGAAATGTGGGCAGAGAGAGAATGGGAAAACGCTCAGAAAAAGGCCACAGGCACGGACCGGAACCCAGGGACCACGCGAGGACTGGAGCCTCGGCACATGGGCTGCCCACTCAGCTGCCCGGTCAGCTACGCAGCTGGGATTGGTGCCTGCCACTTTCCTCCAGTGTTGCCGAGTGAATGTTGAATGTACCAGCTGAGGAGTGCATCTCCCAGTGCACAACATTCAGCACGCCGGAGTCGTGAACAAGCCACATGAGTTCTGATGAGTTTATTCTCTCTCACATTACATGATTGCTGGATATACATCTGATCAATGTCCACATTCATTGAACATTGAACTGACACAGTTGTGATTTGGAAATGGGAAGTGGCGATTGGATTTCTGTGTCCACACTCCTGTGAAACAAACAAAAAGAATGATGTATGAGTCATATCAAGTAAAAAAAACAAAAGTTTTTTTCAGCCTGGTAATGTCAGCACGGGGAGAGAGATGTGGTTCCCGTGACGGCGTCATGATGGAATACTTGACCGCAACAAGATCTGGACGTCTCAGTGCCATACAGTGATGCGTTTACTATTGAGGAAAAGAAGTAATGAAAGTCAGTCAGTTAGACTTTCAGATGTAAATTAGATGTCTCTGATTACAGTTAATTAATCTGCTCTCCAGCAGTTAGACCTCTGTTATTCTGGTCATGTGTTCACATGCGAACACATTGTGTTTTCAGAAAGCAGAAAAGTTACTCTGCTGACTCTGCAGTGCATCCCTCATCTCCGGAGTGGACCTCATTTCCACATGCTGCACCAAAGGCTGCTTTTTGTTTGTTTTTTGTTTTGTTAAAGAAAACGGGAATGCCAGCTTTCATCTTGGGGCCCATGTTTGCTTGAATGTGACTGTAAAATGCTGATAGGCACCAAACCCAAGAGCAAGATGATAGAAAAGGACAGTTTTGTGCTGCAAAGTAGGATTTAAAACTGACAGGTTCACATTGTTGTTACAGTCCCATTACAAAAAAAAAGTTTTTGCTTGCCAGTATTTTACGTCTAGATGCAAGGGGAAAATAGAGCCTGAATTTTTAGTTTCATATTGTACTTTCAAGATGTGCAACGAGCAGATGGTGACATATTCACTGAATGTGACAAAAAGTGTTTTACGTAGGAAATAATGTCAACATTGCTCACCCAGACCTGGAGTCCAAATATCTTTGAAGATTTTCTTTCTGTCCATCTTTTCTTTCCTTCATTTATCTCCTCCCTTTGCTTCCGTGGCACCAGCCCATCCATCAAGTTCATTTGTGAGTGGATAAGCTGATTTCAGACTGCCATTCAGCTTCGAGCAACCATTGCACGTAAACCTCAGCCTCACTGACACAACTCACTTGTTCTCACTGGCCAACTTACAGCTGACTTACAGCATTAAAATTGAAACCGACTCTCAAATTTGCCTTTTGTAAGCCAGATGAAAACAGTGATGATCAGGATTGTGCATCGAGTTTGTGTTTATGTATGCGCGTGCGTGCGTGCGTGCGTGCGTGCGTGCGCATAATTTATTCGCGGCTTAGTGAAGAGTTGCCATGACACATACAATTATACGTAACGACACAAAAACGTTTATTTCAATATTATCTTTTCCATTCTTTCTTCTGTTGTGTCCTTCTTTTACTACACAGTAACGTAAGCATTTCCATGAATTGGAATTCAGAGTGTAAATTGTCCGACACTGTGCACACATGCACACACATGCACACACATGCACACACAGGCCAGTGTTACTGAGTGTATTTGTTTGCGCTGCCTGGTAGATGTAAATTATAAAGGACATCTGAATCTATATTTGATGACTGCCTGGGTAAAATGTGTGAGTGTGTGCCATTTTGTGTTGTGAGAGCCACTTGTGTCTCTATTGGCAGTCGAAGGCTGCATCTACAGAACTTCATTGCCATGAAGTGGGAGGCTATGTAAACTGATGGAGCGGATCAGCAGATGCTGAGGGGCATAGTGCGAAGAGGTCGCCAACTTTCTGCAGTCAATGGCTACAGACCTCCAAACTTCATGTGGTCTTCAGATTAGCTCCAGAACAGTGTGCAGAGAGCTTCATGGAATTGGTTTCCATGACCAAGCAGCTGCACCCAAGCCAAACATCACCGAGTGCAACACAAAGCGTCGGATCGAGTGTAAAGCATGCTGCATCTGGACTCTAGAGCAGTGGAGACACCTTCTCTGGAGTGATGAATCGCATTTCTCCATCTGGCAATCTGATGGACAAGTCTGGGTTTGGTGGTTGCCAGGACAAAGATTGTACCAAGTGTAAAGTTTGGTGGAGGGGGGATTATGGTGTGGGGTTGTTTTTCAGGAGCTGGGCTTGGACCCTCAGTTTCAGTGAAAGGAACTCGGAATGCTTCAGCATACCAAGACATTTTGGACAATTCCATGTTTCCGACTTTGTGGTAACAGTTTGGAGCTGCCCCTCCCTCTTCCAACAAGACTGTGCACCAGTCCACAAAGCAGGTTCATAAAGACCTGGATGACAGAGTCTGGTGTGGATGAACCTGACTGACCTGCACAGAGTCCTGACCTGAACCCGACAGAACACCTTTGTGCGGAGACTGAGAGCCAGACCTTCTCGTCCAACGTCAGTGTGTGACCTCACAAATGGGGCCATGTAGCATGAGATTTTCCAGCATTATAATGATCCCAAACACACCGCTCGATCTACTAGAGATCTGCATGGAGGAACGAGCCTAAATACAGCTACTGTCTCTGCAAACCCGGTGAGACTTACAAGAAACATTTGACCTCTGTCACAGCCAACAAAGGTTATGTTACAAAGTATTGAGTTGGACTTTTAAATATGCGTGTGTGTGTGCATATCTATATGAAATCACTTTTTTCCTCTGCCACAATAGTTCAATTGAAAAAGCACAAAGGATTCCCTGAAATACCCATTTGCTGAATAACTCTTGATTAAAATGACCTGAATCAGGAACAAATATCTAATCACAGCTGCAGCTCCTGTTGACATGACTGAAAGTGACTCATGACAGGACCATCATCTGTGGATAAAATCCTCTCTTATCTCTCAATCATATTACCTTAGTTCACTTTTCTTTTTTTGTGTGTTTCTGTGAACCTTTCTCAGGGCTACACATTACAGCCCAGCATGTCATCATAAAGCTGAGTGGGTCATTTCACATCAGCTTAGATACGATGCTGCAGACATTCCAGATATGGGGAGGATTGTTGTATTATGGAATGATGCCTCGTCAGTGGATGTTCCTGTTCCTGGAGACAGTTAAACGTCTTTCTTTTCTTTCATTTGGAAGATTTTTCTGGTCTGGATTGAATGCTGTTCTGTTTTACAGGTTTTTGTGAGCACATTTGAACACCTGCTGTGAAGCTTAACCATGCCGAGACAGTTGTATGAAAGATTATGGAAGTGATTGAAATGTAGACAAGTTAAGAAGGGCATGTCAAGAACGAGTACACTAAAAGATACGACTGTAGGAACATCCAGTATGCTGGGCTTTATCACATCTCTAGTGAGGTTTCAGGCCATCAGGCAGAGAGAGACAACAGACTGCGTGGTAAGAGTAAAGGAGGGACTGCAGTGCTTAATTCATCACATCCCGCTGTGATAGAGCATCTCTGCACCCCGGATATTGAACTGTCAATGGATCCTTCCCCTTCCGGGGGGGTTACCAAGAGAGCCCACTCCGTCACCTGCCGAAGCAGGAACACCATCGGCTCCGTTTCCAAACTGAAAGCTCATCACTGACATGCGCTGGTTGTGATTTTGAATTTCAACCACACTTTACTCTGGTACACTTCCACCTGTTCGGTCGAATAATTTTCAATTGATATTGATTTTTCCTGAGTAATTTCCACATATGTTTCTTTTAGGGATTATTAAAGTATGTTTTATTTTAATTCATTTTAATTCAGTGTAGTCAGGTGGACTGGTTTTTATGACTTTTCTTCTGCAGTTTGTTGACAAATTTTTATTTTTATATAGTCATACAGCAAACAAATACTTTTAGTTTGAGGATTGTGAAAGTATTAGTAAAGTAAGTTGAATTTAATTTAGTTGTGATAATCTAGTAGTGTGCGAATACTTGGCTTTGACCATGTAATAAAACTGTTACACACTGTCTTACCTAATCTACACACTCATACACACAGTTAATGCAGACTATTCCACATGCGTATGGGAACATCTCTGTATGATGCATCGCCTCAGACTTGCACATCCTGTGAGCCACACAGTTTCCCACTCATTCATTCACACACAAACACACACACAAACCCTGTTAAGGTGCATGTTAATGCATGCTTTTTTTCTTCTTCTGCTAAACCAGCTCATCTTATCTTCTCAGCTGATGCATTCTAATACCAGTGCAGGATGACGCGTACATCATTTTAATAAACAGAAAAGCCCACAGTCAGCTTTTAAATGGGAATAGGTCCAATATTTGTAGAATATGACAAGAAAGAGTCAGCATGTGAATAGAAAACGAGAGGTCCTAGGACAGATGTCTGGAGTTCCCCTTAGGTCCGATGCAGAATTCGTGTTTGGGCTGCACCAATATCAAAAGAAGCTTTAAAAGATGATTTCCTGAGTGATGCCAACTCGGTTTTAGGAATAAGAGCAGTCTTGATGCAGTGAGGCCAGGCTGAACTCTCAGTCTGAAAAGCACCAATTGTTCTGCAGCGTGTCCTCATAAATAAGATATTTGGGTAATATGATTAAGTTATGGAGGTCTGGACATGAAAGAATTCACAAACTCCAGAGATGCTGCATTTTCAGATTGTCACAAAACCAAACTATATGTACTGATTTCTTGTTTTTAGAGAACCGACAGCATGCTGCATTGTTGTCAGAATCACAGAAACAAGTGTGCACAGTCCAAGATTACGGATGGATAATAGCCCTGCATTAGATGTAATCTTGGATGCAACTTTACTGGCACGCTGAAAGGCCTCCCCCTGGATAAAACCCGCTGCAGTTGTAATGCAGTATCAGTGCAGATGTGCAGACTTGAATAATGGTGGAACCTTCAAAGGCATTTATTCATTATCTTTGTTTCACCCGTTCCCAAGCCCTGCTTGTGACATTAATATGTAGCTGTGTGTGTGTGTGTGTGTGTGTGTGTGTGTGTGTGTGTGTGTGTGTGTGTGTGTGTGTGTGTGTGTGTGTGGGCCTTCGGAGGTGCATGTGTGTGTTTTTGCACGTCGCTCTGGCATTTAGAGGTAAATCAATGCCCTGCTGACTACCGCTGCTAATTGAAGGTTAGCAGATAGCATCAGCATGGGTCTCTCCTCTTTCTTTCTTGCTTTCTTCCCCGCTCTCTGCCCTTCTCTCTTCCTGTCTTTGGTCGATAGAGCTGTATTTATGTTCAGCTCCAGATCTGCAATATCTAGCTATTAGCGCCTGCACACACTCGCACCACGTAATTTTGATTTATTTGTTTTTCACAATATCAATGAGCCGCATTTGCACTGATGCTGGATGTGCTGCTCGGCACTGCAGCGTTTACCAAATTATTTGCAAATGTGTCCTTACTGGTGAGAAAATTAGTGTTACCTCTTAATAAGGGAAGTTTTCTATCACCTGGACCTCCCACTGGGTCTGGTGAGGCACAGAGTGATGCAATGCAAAGATTTCTGTACCGTCCTCAACCGCATGTATAAGTCTTACACCTACTTAGTAACAGACAGGTGTATGAAAACGAACTAGAATTATGTCAAAACGGCAGTTAAAATACATTTCTTTCTGCAGCTATTCGAACAACACCATCCTCACTGGCCTTGCAGTTGCAGTGCAGCACAGCGCATGGATTCATTGTCCTATGATAGCTGCATGAATAAAAGACGAGCCCTGCAAGCTGTTTATCGCTCTTGCTGCTGTCCGTAGTTGTTTTTGCACCAAAAATCAACTATAGACATGGACAGGGAGCAGCAGGTGCTGCTGACTTTGTTGTCCTTGGTATCGGCTTATATGCAGCCAAAGTTTGCATTTAATAATGCACAACTTTGCCTGCATTATTAAATAAAGCCATTACAAGAGCAGCCTGCCAAAAAAAGGGTAATTTCTAGTATAGTTTTCGGCCTCTTTTCACTCTTGCATGCACTAACACATCAGTTTAATTTTTAAACTGCATTTTAAACCAAGAAATTACTAATTTGGACATATTTTATGCGTAATGTGTTCAAATGGGTGTGTGCAAAATGAGATTATGATTGTTGCAGCAATGAAGTTATCAGGAGTGAGGATGGTGTCATGTCAGCCTGACACCGAATGCACATGTGTGCTTGCGAGTGTGCATGTGTGTTATCGCTGTAGTGGAGCACTCAAGACGACAGGAGATTAATTCTTATGCTTGTTGTTGCCATGGCAACATGAACACCTGGGAGAGTGAAGAGTAAAAATGGAGATGACCAGTGCTGATGTGGAAAAATATGAAGAGGAAGGTGGAGGGACCGGCAGATGGGTAAGGATGGAAACAGATGAAGGAGCTGATGGAGTGGAGGGCGAGGAGCCAAGTCCTCCATTTTGAGCAGGTTAGCGGTAAATGATCCTGTTTAAAAAAGAAAAAAAAAAGACGGGGTGGGTGTTCTGGCTCGTGTCGGTTGTCCTCCTTAGCCCCCACACCCCGTCTCCTCTAATTCGTGTTTCTTCAATTATTGACTCCATAAAAAGCTGCATATGTCCCTTCATTAATAATGTAGATTTAAATGGGGTGTCCTCTGTTTGTGCGTATGTGTGTTCTGCTGGGGTTGGAGAGGAAGAGTGCTGTGGAGGGCACATCCACCTGCAAGACCACAATTTTCTCTTTTCTTCCTTCTAATCTACACTCTGGGTTTGTTTGTTGACCTGTCAGTCTTCAGCTACCGTTTTCATCCCTTCCCAAACTTAAATTACTCAAAACAATTAACATTTAGTGTCGTCAGCTGCTCAAGTTAGCAAGTTACTCAAATTACACAAACAAACAGCGCAGTTAGATGCCTTGTGTTTGGATTCCTGCTAATTGGCTGAAAATGGCCAGTCCGTATCACACTACAGGAACTGCGGTTGATGCTTTTGTAGCATAGATTCTGAATCTCACATATGACCTGCTTTTCAGAGATGACTGTCGTAAGTGACAAAAACCTATATCACTTGTTTTGTAAACTGAAAACTGAAGCTTGTGTTGAAAATGTGAGCAAAAGTCTAAAATGAGGCAGGCATTGCTAACCTTCCCTCTCGGTAGTTGCAGAAAGTACGCCTACCATGCATCTGTGCAGCAAACGGCCATCTGCAAGCGTGTTATTGTCCTGCTTCTCTGGAGTTGAATATCATTTGATGGCTCTGTGCTCTCTGCCAGCAGCTTTGTAACAGTATTCAGACGGCCGTGTGCACACTTAATTACATATACACGAGTTCAAATAAATCTGCATGGGAGCTGTGATTGATGCTATTGATGCTATGGATTGGGATGGTCATATGATCTTTTGGGCAGGTTATCAACCCTTTTTCATGAAGCACAGACTTGATGTTTCATTTAATTAGATTTTTTTGCCAGTAGGAGTCACCTTTTAGGCTACAAAAATCCAACATGTGGAAATGGTTCAAATCCAGTAACTCATCACAGATGATCCGTAGTATGCACGGATGATCCGTAGTATGCACGGATGATCCGTAGTATGCACGGATGATCCGTAGTATGCACGGATGATCCGTAGTATGCACGGATGATCCGTAGTATGCACGGATCCCTCCCTGACCCGCGGCACATAATGCGGGAGTTTGGGTCGGTTTTGTGGATTAGAAGTGTTTAGTTGGCAAGCAGTAGTGTTGAACATGAAGAGCAGTTCCACCAGTATGGAGCCCGTGCTTCCCTGTTGAGGCAGTTTGCATCCAACCAACGCATAGTTTGGGAGGTGCACTAATGGTAATGGTGCAGGGTCTCCAACTGCGGTGAACGCCAGACATATGTCGTAACTTTTGTATGGAAGCATAATTTACGTTATAGGTGATAAATAGAGCTTAAGTCATCTTATATGTATGTAAGGAAGCCATATAAACATGGCAATATGTCGAGCATGGAGACGCATTCGAAGCTTAATCATCCCATTGTGCCACTGACGAGAGAAAAGCCTGAGAAACTTACATTTGTTCAGGGCGGCACACAAAGTTAACTAGTATTATATTGGCTATGCCAGCTGCCAATTATACATATGCCTTTAAAGATTTTACCTGATGTGGTACAAAAAAATTCCTTCATGTGGTTGTCATGGATGTGACATCTATATGTGGAGACCAACATTTTTCCATTAACCCGGATTGTAAATATTTTTATTTTTGCTGCAAAGTAACATATTTTAACATTGGTGTGCCAATGGAGACTGGCCCACTTTTTGAGCCATCCTCTGGTGGTCAGTTGCTGAACTGCAGTTATCCTACTTCCACGTAAGTCTCACCTTGGAAGTTAGATAGTTGGTGCTTGGTTTTTACTAGTAATTAGAAAATAGAAAGAAAAAGAAAAATCTGATCTGTTGTTGAAGATCTGCTGTTCAAAGACCGTGATAAGACCTGCAATGTGAGGTGATCTCTTAAATCTCTACGTGTGTTGTAGAAGCTGATAGTGTCGCCATCCAACTTTGGGGTTTGGCTTCAGGGTCCAACTGGAGCTGTTTGGTCTGCCCTGATTCTCCCTCACAAACCTCCCCTGCTTTTCCCACTCAGGCTCCGTGTTTTGTTCTCAAGTGCTGCTTCTGTTGAAGAACTCATGGAGGAAAGGCCCCCAAGAGTGAGTGTGTGTGTGAGCAAGGGATCGGCAGTGACATAACAAGCTACCCAACGTGTTTGGACTTTTAATGAAAAGCTGGTTGGAGCCCCTTTCTACACCCCCCACCCCCACCATCCTTCATTACTTTCTTGTTCCTCCTCATCTCCCTACAGCTTCCTCTTTTTTATCTTCTCTGTCTTGCCCTCATTCCTCCTCTCCGCCTTTCATCCCTCCTTCTCTTCTGTTCTAGAATAAAAAGCTGAAAATGAACAAAGATTGGTGCCACGGCTGAGTTGGGTTTCCCTTTGTGCTGGCTGACCTGAAGGCTCACATTCTTCTGTTTGTACACGCACAAAGATTTTGCTGTACTCGTTAGGGTACAAATTAATGGCATTCATTTCAAAAAGCTTACATTTGCTAAAATCAGATTTGTACTTCCTCTTTCCCATTGGCTGGAAAAGTCACACCCTCTGTCAGTACCTGACTGAACTCACCTGATGGCGCTATTTAGAAACAGCTGTTCTCAAAAAAAAAAAAGTCTCTTAACTTCTGATATTATGTCTGAGGATGCTTTTTATTAACAGCTATATAATGTAGAGCTGGGGTTAATGTGAATTATTCATTTCAGATTAATTATTTGCTCTTTGTCATTTACAGTCCATGTATGTTTCTGTTCCCCTTTATTTTGTTACATAAACAAATACATTAAAATACTTATTCTTCTTCAAAGGAACACGACCTGATGTTCTTATTTTCATATTCTGATGACTGTAGTCAACGTTACAGTTTGACTCCCTGAGTAAAAGCTTCCCTCGATGCGACGGAGAGTTAAATTCAAAGTTACATGACTGTCGACAGTGTTAAAACAAGTCCTCCCAGTAGTGGATCAGTTTGGTTCGGTAAAAGTTCCTCTGCGGCTACCGGCGGTTCAGAGCTTGCCATGACCTGGTCCCAGTTGCAGACCAAAGCTTGGATAAACTCGAGGGAAAACTGGATAGCTATAGATATTTACGTTGCATATATTTAATAGTTATGAAGCTCTCTGCATCAGGCAGTTGTCCTTGATTTAGGAGGTGTTCAAGAGTTTGTGAAGGCGAAATGGCAGAGCGCCACAGAACTGTCGCCAAGTTTATTCTTGGCGACCTTCAGGCCTCATTCCAGTGGAGGTGAGCTGGCTATAGTTTGCTCCAAAGACAGCTTTGAATAATTGGTAATTAATTGCTAAGAGCTGGCCACAGTCATCTGTAACAGCTGTCTTGACAACCGTAAATAACTGATCATTGGTGTTTATTATAATAGATATTTTCAACTGCGGAGAGTTCATGCCGATTAAATGTCCTTCACATCGAGATTCATAAAATATGTGAAGCAGCAGAAGATGACAAACTCAGCATTGTAAAGCTTTCAAAGAAGTCACAGCAGCTCAAATAATGACATCAGTTGGTATAAACATTAAAGTACAGTGAGCAATACAATTCCCAGACATCGCAGATCTGAGGTAGTACAGCAGATGTAAATGAAAACACAGTGAACACACAAATAATACAAGTCGGCCCGTGAGTTTAAAAGTATCCTCCCCGATGACATGATGCAGCAGGTGTAGAAATGGGTGGTTGAACCATGGATCGATAGATGGAGAGTACCGTAAGTGCTGTTGAGCAACATTGGTATCATCGGAGTATTTATAGATTTCTAACACTGCCAGTAAGGCTGAACAATAAATCTGATTCAAAATCAAAACATGATTTGAAATTATGCCTTGACTACATGTCAAAGGTTGCGGTTATACTGTAGATTATGGAATAGTCGGAACTGTAGTCCCAGGTGTATAAAATCAGCCTCTGGCAATGCAGACTTCGAGCTGAGAGAGGATGCCGCCACCTTTGACCTGAAATGGTTTACAAAATCTTCTCCCTGCTGAATATTCCAAAATAATTTGTGAGTGATAATGTGTTTAGCAACAACGGCAGATCAGCCGTGAAGCGGAAGACCAGGTAAACTCACAGAGCAAGATCAACAACTGCTGAGGCACCAACGCTCCGCTGATTCCCTAACTTAAGAGTTCTGGCATTAATTTAAGCGGGAAAGTCATGGAATGGGTTTCTTGGCCGAGCAGCCACATGCATGTCTCATATCCCCAATCCAATGCCAAGCGTTGGATGAAAGTGGTGTTACACACTCTGCCAATTGACTGTGGCGCACTAGAAAGACGAATCACGCTTCTCTGTTTGACAGTCAGAGGGGGGAGCCTGGGTTTGGGGGATGCCAGGAGAAGGTCATCTGCCTGACTGTCCTGTGAAGCTGCGAGGTCTGGTGGAGGAAGGATAATGGCATGGGTCTGTTTTTCAGGTTTTGGCCCAGGCCCCTTATTGCCAGCGAAAAGAAATCTGAGTGTCAGCATATGAAAACATCTCAGACGATGCAATGCTTCCAACTTGTGGCAAAATTCTGGAGAAGGCCCTTTTTTTTTTTATTCCAACATGACTGTGCTCCACTTGACATAAAGACAATAAAGACCTGGTTTGATGAATGTGGAGCAAATCGAGCTGTGACCTCAACTACTCCGAACACCTTCGGGATGAGCTGGAACAGAGATGGCGTTGCAGTCCTTCTTGTTCAGCATCAGTGTCTTACCTCTTACGCTTTACAGAATGAATGGGAGCAGATTCCCACAGAAACTCTCCAAAACCATGCAGAACACATGTCAAGAAGAGTGGCAGATGTTGTAAATGCACTTCCACGACGATTAAACTGTGTACTTTCCAGTTTACCACACGGATCAATGAGGTCACGGTTCAAGACGTTTAAAGATCTAATTCAGAGTGACTGTGATATTTGATCTGAGTCAATCACGATCCCAAATTTAGTCCGAAAAATCATCAGGTTTTTTGGGGGTTTTTTCTCCAGATCAGTTTGGCCATTACCTCCATCACCATCTTAAATTTAACTACAGTCATGACGACCACTGTCGCTCAACAGATGAGACTTGTTTGCCGACACTGTTCACCCAGAGACCCAGAACATGACCCCCGAGCAACTCCTGAACTCTGCCTGTTACATCAACCCAGATTAATGATTTATGTCTCAATATTTCCGCTTTGTTTTGTGCCGGTCACCATGCAGCTCAAGGCTTTGGTGGCTGAGTTAAAGATTGAACCGGAGGCTGCACAGAGAGGAAGCGATGCCGAACAGAGAATGAGAGCGGGACCAAATGCCTGCCCGCTCCGATCTGCTCTTTGAGAGCGCGCTACTGTAGTGAGTTCTGTATGAGTGCCGTCATGCATACAGTAATGTGCCTCGGCACTCGCCTTCTCTTTGAGGGAGGCTGTGGGTGGGTTGGTGCTGCTCTCTGCTCATTGCTTCACTATTCTTCAACCCTCGACCACAGAGAGAGGAGGGAGGGAAGAGTGAAGGGAGGGGGAGGCAGCCTGAATAGAGCAGAGTAATGGGCAGTGTGGTGAGAAAGAGATGGAGGAAAATGGAGAGAAAAAAGATGGATGTGTGCGTTGTTAAAGCGCGCAGTCAGCCTAGCAGCAAGTGCACCACTGCTGCTTTCTAGTCTTGCATTGCAGAAAGCTCTGCCCACAGGCTGCTGACGCACACTCACACACACGGCAGCGCACGGTTTCACCACGGTACGATGGCTGGTATCGGCACACTAGAGCCTGAACTTTATATCACTTGTTCACGTGCAAATGCTGTCACACTCAAGCACTCAACTGCAAACAGAGCTCTCTAAAACCGACTTCAGCTTCTCTTCTATGTCATTTTTATTTTTTCTCCCTATGGTTGATATATTTAAAAGCAATGCTGATTTTTAGGGAGGATGGAGGGAGATGCTCTAAATGAGTATGTTGATCCCAGAAGACGCAGTTCCTCAAATGGCCACAGGAGGTGGACTTGAAAGAAAGCCGATCCATTCATCCGGCAAAAATACCCTACATGTCAAATGCACTGGGAATGAATTAAAAAAAATTGTTTGGTCAGAGTAAACCCGGCTGCGATGTGTGTTTAGCAGGTGGCAGTATGGGTAGCAGTCGCCAACCAGGAACAAAACTCGGACTGTAACACTCAGGAATTTCTTTAAAAGTCTAGAAGTGGAAACAGCTGAATACACAGTTTACAATTTGTCAAAGCAAAACTTTGTCTTGCGTAATGTTGCTCTCCTCTGCGGGCCAGGAGCGGTCCTGCTGTGATATGGCAGGTCCTAGGAGCTTGTGGACCTCCTCATTTCCAAAACCTAGGACACATAAATTGGCATATTAAGGAACTATAATATGCAAATGGATACTAAAATGACAGATTGCAGCTTTGCAAGAAGCCAAAACTCAGGTCATTAAGAAATTGAAGAACCGCAACAGCAGGAGTGGCAGAGGAACACTGGACTGGAGGGGGGAGCCACTCCGCAAATCCCGTTATTCGGGATGGATCTGGCACCTGCTCCATCTCCTGCATCAACCGATGTTGGTGAAGCCATCGATGCCAACCAGACACACAGCTCAGCCGTCGTGTTATGCAGTACCACTGGATAACGCCTCCCGACTCCTCTTCCGTACCTGCAACTCTGCTTCAGGCATCGCGGACGCAATGGCACAACTTGCATTTACACTGCCCAGCGCCCGTTAAACAGAAAGTTCCAATCTAAAAACGCCTTATGGCAGCGGTCATCGGAGAAGGACGGGGTACGTCCTGAATAGGTCATCAGCCTATCGTAGGGTGACAAACCACCACACAAGTCACCAAATCAACCTCATATGCATGTTTTTGGACATTTAGACTAAGTATGAGCATGTAGTGTGAATCCTATGTGAGAAAACTGAGTTCAAGAAATAAAATCAAATTTAAAAGAGAAAGCTGTGTTCATTTTATGTGTAGTTGAAGTTAGGTTTGGTTACACACATACAGACACACAGGCTGGACTCAAGTGTACCTCGATCCCTGCATTTAAACCTGTGCGTGCGTGCGTGTGTGTGTGTGTGTGTGTGTGTGTGTGTGCTATTATTTATAGTTCAATGAAGCATCAGACCTGACTCCAGTTCTACAGTCTGTGCTTCTTCTGCCATGTGTGTTTGGCTGTGAAAATAAGATAATCTAATTTTCCAGCACTTATCTCTAATGGTCACAACACCCCAGACACACACACACACACACACACACACACACACACACACACACACACTCACATACCATTATATGATTTTAAGTGCTTGTGTACTTTCTCTGCCGTGAGATACAGGATGAGGCGTCTGCTCCATCTCATTCTCTCCTCTGGGTGTCTTACCATTCACTTTCCTATAAGCCCCTTTTCCAGTCTCTAGGATACCAACCAGTTACCATAGCAACCAGACTAGCCAGCCACCTCTTCGGAACGCCCAGAGGGGCAGTCACCTGACACGCCATCTTCCATCTGATTGGATGCTGCATTTTGGCCTCCTCTTCTGGCATGCTATTGGTTGGGAGCGAGGCCTCTCTCTGCTCTCATTGTCATACATTTAACTCTAATTTTTCTCTCTGCTCCAATTTCTCCATCTCCTCGCTGGTCTTCTGTTTCTGTCTGTCCTCCTCTCTCCTTCTGCTTTGCTTTCTGTCAGCAAACACAGTGATTGGATTACATCAGCACAAGAGTGCAGTCACTGCATTCACATAATATGTTATTGCTTTAATTGACTGTATTTAAGGAAAATGAACCATTATTACACTGAGATTCATGTAAAGGGTCTTTACTGACATGGCAACTACAGTTGGGCAAAAATGTATTTAGTCAGCCACTGATTGTGCAAGTTCTCCTGCTTAGATGCGAGAGGTCTGTAATTTTCATCATAGGTACACTTCAACTATGAGAGACAAAATTGGAATCCAGGAAATCGCATTGTAAAGTGGATTTTTCAAGAATTGATTTGTAAATTATAGTGGAAAATAACTATTTGGTCAATAACAAAAGTTTAACTCAATACTTTGTAACATAACCTTTGTTGGCAGTGAGAGAACTTAAACATTTCCTGCAAGTTTCACCAGATTTGCTGGTATTTTGCCTCGTTCCTGCATGCAGATCTCCTCTAGAAGTTTTGAGTCTGTCGTTGGGCAACGCGGACTTTCAACTCCCTCCACAAGTTTTCTATGGGGTTGAGGTTTGGAGACTGGCTGGGCCACTCCAGGACCTTGAAAATATTTTTTACGGAGCCACTCCTTCGTCGTTCAAGCGGTGTGTTTGGGATCGTTGTCATGCTGGAAGACCCAGCCCCAGTCCATCTTCAATGTTCTCCCTGATGGAAGGAGGTTTTGGCTTAAAATGTCACGATACACGGCCCCGTTCATTCTTCCCTTAACACGGATCAGTCGTCCTGTCCCCTTTGCAGAAAAACAGCCCCAAAGCATGATGTTTCCACCCCCATGCTTCACAGTAGGTTTGGCGTTTTTGGGATGCAACTCAGCATTCTTCTTCCTCCAAACACGACGAGTTGAGTTTTTACCAGAAAGTTCTAATTTGGTTTCATCTGTCCACATGATATTCTCCCAATCCTGTTCTGGACTTCAGACGGGCCTGAACATGTACTGGCTTAAGCAGGGGACACGCCTGGCACTGCGGGATTGGAGTCGCTCACAGCGTGGTGTGTTACTGAGTCTTGTAACTTTGGTCCCAGCTCTGTGCAGGTCTTTCATCGGGTCCCTCCGTGTAGTGCTGGGATGTTTGCTCACCATCCTTATCATCATTTTGACCCCACGGGGTGAGATCTTGCCCGGAGCCCCAGATGGAGGAAGATTATCAGTGTCTTGTACGTCTTCCACCTTCTTACAGTTGATTTATTCACACCAACCTGCCGGCCTCATGTAGATTCAGTCCTCCCAGCCTGGTGCAGGTCTGTAATGTTCTTCCTTGTGTTCTCGATAGTTTTTTGGTCTTGGCCATGGTTGAGTTTGGAGTCTGACTGTTTGAGGCTGTGGACAGGTGTCTTTTAGACAGAAAACAAGTTCAAACAGGTGCCATTAATGCAGGTACAAGTGGAGCTTAAAGAGGAAGTTACAGATCTGTGAGAACCAGAAGTCTTGCTTTTTTGTGGGTGACCAAATATTTATTTATCACCATAATTTACAAATAAATTCTTTAAAAATTCTACAATGTGATTTCCTAGATTTTTTTTCTAATTTTGTATCTCATAGTTGAAATGTATCTGATGAAAATTACAGACCTCTCTCATCCTTCTGTGTAGGAGAACTTGCACAATCAGCCGCTGACTAAATACCTTTTTTGTCCCACAGTGTGTTTTGAATTATGAAGGATGAGTGTAAGAGGATAGAAACTGGAAAACCATGGATCGGGTTTTTTTTGTTGTTGTCCGTAACTAAAACACTTTTAAACAAGTCAAACTGCTTGACAGGTTGTCACTTTTAGTTGCCCCCCTATTTCAGTTCAAATGCATTTTTTTATTGCCTCCGGTTTTATTTCAACCCTTTGTAGTTTTTACCAAGGTCGTAGTGGGAGAAAGGGGAACTAAATCAGCCTGATTAGCTCGTACTGTGTGGTCGGCTTAAATTGGCAGCTTTGCCTTCCAGCCGGCTCTCATCACCACACGAGCGTCTCTCCCGCCCGGTTGTACCCACCACATGCGAACAAGACCAACCCAAACTGAGCACTTCGCTCCAGTACCATGGGTGATGAAGCCAAAAGGACCACATCATCTGCAAAAGGACGATGGCATTGATCAGCCTGAATTAGTTGGGGTTTTTTTTTTCGTGACTGCTGGAAAAAGGCCTGCTACTTTGTGCTTTTTTTCTTTCTTAAACAAGAAACACTACTCTTGACCTCTTTTTACGTATGATCTTGTGACTCCCTGGTGTTTATGACCTCTAGGTTGTGATAAACCCAGCAGATTGCTTCAGCTCTGAGTTGGCACAGTTGTGCCTTTGTCTGAAGCTGTTACTAACAGTTGGTGTCATTATCAGTTTTCTGCTTGATTTTTTTAATCTATTTTTTTTTCCATTTTGATATTCTTTATACACCCTTAAGGCCAACTGTTCTGCCTGAACTTGTTGGGGATTGAAGTTCAGGGTCAGACCGTCTGGATCATCGGCCTCTAGAGCTGTTGGTGGAGGAAGGCCTTGAAGAGGGGCCCCACAGTTGCAGCTCGACAAAGCAGCTAGAGATGCCAACCCAGACAATGAAAGAGCTCGTGTCATATTTTCTGCTGTGCGCTGTAATTTCTCCACATACATTTGGACAAAGTGTCAGCAAAGTCACTAAGACTTCAGTTCTAAGCAGCTCCACAATAGTCCCGAACTGCCTGAAACGTGACTTGAAGAGCAGAGTTTTTGTCCTTTTCTTAGCGGCATCACCGTTTTACTGAAGCTGCTTCACTGTTCGTGCCAGCAGGAGCACGTTAAAGGGACAGAAGCTGAAACGGAGTGTTTCTTACAGAAACACTACAGAACAAGATGTGCTGCGGTAAAGCGCAGCAGGAGAAAAGTAAAACGGTTTTAGTCCCGTTGTACCACTTCAAACTGAGTAACATGAACACTTTAACTGCTGAGCTAACTGAAAAAGTTCAGTTTTTATGCTGCTTATTTAAACTTCAAACGTGCACACATTTTTGCTTGGAGTAATTGAGATGATGACGGGCTAACATGAAAATATATGCAGATTTATTTGCAGCACTGGTCCTTAATTCAAAACTGTTATTATTTTAGCATATTCAGTAGAGATGATTTGTGGCAGCGCTCGGCCGACTGTCTGATTTATTTCAGGAAAGAATGAATCATAATTGTGTTGTGATTATAGCTGGCAGACAAAACCAACGTGTAAATGCACTGACTGACTTTTATTAAGACGGTTGAGTTATTGAATTTCTGTCAGTCATTTGACAGTTTGCTCAGCGTCCATCAAGCGCTCAATTTGGTTAAGATGTGACCTCAACATTCACTACTTCTGATATTTAAATGCTGTTCCGGCAGGATTTGATCTGCTGTATGACAGGTTTAAAGGGAGATGTATTCACGACAGGGGAGAATCCTGGCTCTCGTCTGGACAGGTGAAGCTCTGAGTTAGTTTAAAGAAACACTTTCAACGCAACATAACTGTTACGTGCTGATATCGTGTTTGGAGAACAGATGTGATGGTTGCTCCCACAGGTCAGCCTCGCACAGCTGTGAATGTCTTTCCATGACCAGGACGTTGACATGAGCAGGAGGCGGGGCCTTGTGGGATCTGCAGGCCGGCCTTCACAGCCTGACCTGCAGTATGCCTGCAGTATGTCTCCTTTCCTCCTCCTCCTGTCTCCCTCCCTTCTCTCCTGCACAGCGTCCACCTTCTGTGACAGAGGCGTTTGACATTTCATAATAACCTGAGTAAAGCCAGCTGGCAACCGTAAAATGTGTAAACACTGGCCTCTCTGTGTTCAGAGTGGAACTTCCTCGACGTGTGGATGGAGGAGGTCGCCCTGATTACGAGTCCTACAAGCTCTCTGTTTCTGATGCTCATTCTGTCTTCATCTCTGACAATCCAGACAGACTCTGGAGATCACTGCCCGATGAAGCCAGCCACAATGACATTATCAAACAACAGAGGTGCCTGGTGAATATCACCAAACTGCACCCTGGAGAGAAACCGCGGCCTTGCCTTCATATCCTGACCATAAATATGAGCAGCAGCCACCTCCTCCCCCCCGTCAGTCTGCGTTTACTGTCTGCCGGATACAAATATCATCCTTTCCAGAAGCCTTGTTAATGTAAAGCAACAGTTATATGGATGATACACATCATTCAAAAAGTGATGGTTTGCATCAGAGGCATCAGGACACACACATCCACTTATAAATGTTTATTGGATCCAGAGAGCGAAAACCCAAACATGCTTGTAATCTTATATGTTATAAAACTGATGTGCAGAGGCGGTGCACATGTTGGATTTGGGCTCCTTCACTTCATGATTTCCCAGGGTTCATTCAAGGAGTTAATGCTTCATCTGAGGTTAAGCTTTTTTTTAACCATATTAGTGTTTGGGTGAGTATGTGTTTGTATCAGTGGTAGACTGAGGAAGAGGCATGTTTGGACAGAGGAGTGGTGACAGTGACAACTCACTCCAGAGTCTAAGTATAGAAAGAATGTGAAAGGAAGGAGACAGTGAGTGACGGAGAGGCAGATTTGACAAGAGACTGAAACCAGGACGAGGAGTTAACAACTTCAGGCACCAAGGGTGACGTTTTAAGAGAGAGAAGAGAGTCTGCTCAGGAAAAAAAAAAAACAAAGAACGGTGGTGAAAGAAAGGAAGATAGATGAGTGAAGACAGTCTGCATTTTTAGTGAGAACTGCTTGGAAATCTACATGATTTCTACACTCGATAGTTCACGTAAACTATCTGGATGGTGTCCTTCCAGAAAACGTCCCAGTGCACACTACCAGTCCAACGTTTGGACACACTGTCCGTTCAAATAAATGAGAAGCTGAGTCCAAACGTTGGACTGGTAGGGAACAACAAATACTGTACCAGGTCCCAGTACATCGTGAATTGTATGTGGAATCCCAGTATTTATTTATTTTTATTTTATGGTATGACACATCCCAAGTTTATCCAAAAGTTCCTTTAGTTTGTAAAGTACTGTGGTTCGTTACTCACAAAAAAAAAAAAAAAAATTTCCAGAGCCAGAACTGTTGTTTGCTCTTGTGCTTTGGCCAGAGCCACTAAAATGTTAGTTTTTCATCACTGCATCTTAGATTTTATATTTTCCTGGTTGCACAAACTAAGGTATATACAGTGGGACCAAGAAATCAATGCTTTAAAAATCCTTGAATTTGATTTCCTGGATATTTTTTATTTCTCATTTTGTCTCTCATGTTGAAGTGTACCTATGATGAAAATTACAGACCTTTCACATCTTTCTAAGTAGGAGAACTTGCGCAATCAGTGGCTGACTAAATACTTTTTGGCTCCACTGTAGAGATATTATGTTTAATATAAAAATATGAAGATGCCAGTTTGCAAGTATTGGTATCAGCCATTTAAAAAACAGTTAATTCTTGGTTTTGGTTTAGGTTTGCAGTAACGTGGATCACTAATTATGTTTTAGTTTTTCAGTTTCAGAACCAACATGGAAAATTTGAATGTATTTATTTATTTATTTTATTTCTCCAGAAGAACAGAAGAAATGGGCTTTGTTTGTTTTAAAGAGAGAATGTGGAAGGGGAACAGAACTAAAGCCCACTGCCAGAAGCGCATATTAGTCCTTTAGTACAAACCGGTTTAAAAAAAAAAAAAAAAAAGTAGTACACTGAATGCAGTATTCAGCCAACTACACAGGCTGTAGTATGCAAGTATGCCGTGTCACAGAAATGTCCAGATTCCTCAATCATGTAAGTATCATCTCAAAAGTTCTGCTACATTATTAATAGCACAATACATTCTTCAGCAGTGGCTGTGGATGAAAAATCACAGCATTTAGATAAGTGTGTCTGACACTGATGCAGTCAGCTATAGATAAACACAGCCATCAGAGAAGTCAGAAATCCTTCTTGTGCACATGTCGGTGATCACATCCACAAAGAGTCTCCAGTCCTTCTTATCGTCCATCTCGTTCTCTCTAGAGGTTGGGAGAGCAGGATTGACTTCGCCTGTCTGCACTTAAGAGTGTTTTAACTCCCCAGTCATCACAGTACATCCTATGCATCCCTCACATCCGCTGCCTCTGTGTTTGGTGTGTGATGGGTGTGGCCGCAGGAGGCTCTCTGAGGGAGGGGGGCAGCGACGGAAGCGCCACTGGAGTAAAGCGTGGGTCTGAAACTCACACGGATGCTCTCACGTTTGTGTGACTGCGTTAGGGCTTCGCTAAGGCAGTTTACAGAAGGGCTGAACAGCACTTAAATATTTCATCGCTTACATTATTTACAAGTGCTGTAGAGGGGAGCGAGTGAGTGAGTGGGAGACACCGTGGGAGAGCAGAGGTGAAGGAGGTCATGTGCCCACCCCCAGATGCTTTCACTGTTTATCTGTCATTGTGAATTGGTTGTTGATGCAGAAAATAACTTGATAAATAAATGAATAAATACATGAAAATGAAAGAGAGCGGGAAGAGGAAGGTTGAAGAAGAGATGCGGGATGGGTGAAGGACAGGGAAAGAAGATGCTGACGAAGGAAGTAGGAGGAGGAGGAGGAGGGTGCGGCAGATTGGATGGAAAGGGTGAGCGAGAGAGAGGCAAAAATCAGACAAGATTGCATTCCCGGGAAATGAAGATGGTCTCCATGGTAACTGCAGCTGAGAGTCACGTGATGCGGGGGAGTGAGAGAGCGAAAGGGTGGGGCGTCTTGCTCCGCCAGCAGACAGCAGAAGAGGAGAGGAGGGAAGGGGAGAAAATGATGAAGTGGAGCAACTGATGGAAGGAGGTGCGGGGAGATAAACGGTGGTGCACACAAGAGTATGTGCAAGCAGATCTGGTTTTTCTGCTCCATCACAGTGATGTCATCTGAGGCTCGTCAGATGATAAAGGTCGAGCTATGAGAGGCAGAGCAGGCAAAAAGAAGAGAGAGAAGGAGGTGTGGCCGACAAACAGGAGGGAGAAGAATCCAAAAATAGAAGAGAAAAGAGGAGGTTCAGGGCAGCGAGAGCCACAGCAGAGGAGAGTGAGAACAGGCAGCAAGTGCCAGTCATGTTTTATTTGAGGAGAAATCTGATTGGTTGAAGCTCTTGGACGTCAGCAGCAAACGCACACAAACACACTTACATTTGGACAGACTTAATGGCTGTAAATGACATGTTTCTTTGTTTCTCTTGTGCGCTGCATAATCAGTGGCTGTGTGCATTTGTGTTCTTTGGTACATAACAAGAAGAGTTTTTCTTGGTAGGACGGGAGCATCTTGTACCAACCCGTGAGCGCGAGAGGACAGACAACATGAACTGATCAATAACTGCGTCACAGCTACACCCGTGTTACTTGTATTACAAAAACTAAACAAAAGTCTTGTGTTTAACGGAAATGTGCTAAAATTTGCAAATCTGACCTGAAACCTCTTTGAGCATGTCACCTGCCTTTTTGCCCATATCTAGTCAAATATTAATATTAATGCATCTTTATATCGACAAAAACTCAACTTCTCAACATTCTCTGTGTCAGAAGTGGTATTTCAAAACTCTTTTGGTCTTTGCTTTTTCTCATCAGCAGTTACGTGGGTCACTTTGCTTGAGAAAGAAATCATTTCCTGGTAAATATCCTTTACCAGTCTGTAATCGGACTTCTCTTTGGTGCTGGTTCTTTTGTTTTTTCTCTGGCTGGCAGTTGGAAAAGCCAGTTTTCCATTTGTCTATAAATGCACCTTCAGTAGCGGAAGTGGTTCTCCCATTAAGAAAAAAAAAAAAAACTTCTGCTAACTTCTAAAAACTCACAACAGACTGGACTGGAGAGTCTGTGAAGGCTGTGGTTTGTCGAGCCGTAATGTGACGGAGGGATTACTGCGTGGTTTTCAGATGCTTTTTGATGTATTGGTCTCCACTTACTTCCGTGTTCCTGTCACAGTGGTTTAAAAACCCTGGGCAAGTTTCATTCATGACTCGCGACAAAATTGTGCTTAAAAGCGCCATCAGTGTGTGCCAAACTACAGACGAGAAATAAATATTTGGGAATAAAATTGCCAATAAAGTATTTTTTGAATCAGTCTGACTCGTGGTAGCGTTTCCTAGTTCTGTCGCCTGGGCTCTGTAAGCTCTGTCGGTGATAACAATCTGCTTCAAGGGTTATTAAAAGTTATTTGTAACCAAATTTATGTTTGCATGGGGCTCAAAAGTGCAGGACAAATGTTTATCCAAACAATAGAGTGAGGCAGCAGTGTGCCACGCAGATGAAATTAAGGGGTCCAGCGTTCATAAAGATTAGTTACAAAGTGTGACAAAAGCCAGAGCTGGGAAGTGCTTTAAGTGAATTGGGAAAATTGAAACCCTCACATAAAATTGATTACCAGAGCCTCATGTCAAGCTTTGCAGGATTAACTGTTGTAAATGTCTGTTTTCTTGGAAGAAATAGTCAGCATTTTTTAATTAAGTGAGATGAAGTGAAATTTAGCTCTGGTTTTGTGGATTTCTGTGCATTTTTATCATAGGAGAGTATAATAAATTGGGTTGTTATTCTTACCGTTTGAGGTCAGGTGTGTGTGTGTGTGTGTGTGTGTGTGTGTGTGTGTGTGTGTGTGTGTGTGTGTGTGTGTGTGTGTGTGTGTGTGAGTTCAAGTGTGAGTTATGGACAAACATGACTTCATAGGAAAATAAATAGTGTTTCCTTCCAATATGTCCGTTTGGACCTTATCCTTGGCTCTGGCTGGAGCTTTCGAGTGTGTTTGTGGCTCACTGCCCAGCTCTTAAAGCCGGAGCACACTGAGCGCACACACACACACGAGCAGCTCACAGGCTGCCGGCTTCTTCTCTTGGCGTCCTTCATTCATACCCACACACATTCTGTCGGTCACTCCGTGTCAGGCATCGTGCGGCTGCTGTCAAAGAAGACGGCGCATCAGTTGCACAGAGGAAGCTGGAGCCCTCGCTGCAACACATTTACATCAAACCCTCTCGCTGTGTGTGGGATCAGTGTCTAGCAGAGGACGATAGCCAGAGAGAGATCCGGGGTAATGCTTTAAAGGGACGCATCATACCGTATCGCTGGTCAGAGATCAGACTGCAGACTCAGGTTTAAATGCAGCTCGCGGGCATCGTCAGCGCTACAGTCAAGGACAGCGCTAACTGCACTCTCAGGGGGTAGAGAGTCCAAATTCTGAATTGAAATCACGTCGACTTCTTAATTTACAAATGCTGGGATGCAAAATGCTGAGCGAAATCTGTTTCTATCACATTTAAAATTAAAAGTGAAAAGCTCCCAAGTGGGGAAAAAACATTCTGTTTATGTTTGTAAGTATGAGTACTCTCTTCAGAGATATGTTTATATTTTTGTAATGCCCTTGTTTTAATCTGCACAAACAAATATGAAATCAGCAAGTCACTCAAAGTTATATATAGAGATGCCTGTGCAGGATCAGTCGGCTACTATGAGTATTGAAGAACACATTTTTAAACAGGAGGGAATTGGAAAAAGAGAGGGCAGGGTCCTCGTTGAATGGTAACGGTCAGAGTGGGTGGTCTTTTGGATCAGTTGGGGGTAACTACATTCAGACAGGAGGACAAAATAGGAGTTAAATGCTTAAAGGTTGGCTCCAGTTTGTTTCAGCAGATAAAAGGCTGATGGGTGTACTGAAGCAGCGTGCACAGGGGCTGATTGGCCATAGTTTGTGGACAATAAGATAAAAGCTCCTGCAGTTGGTGCTGAAGTACTCTGATTGGCTGCCTTATCCGTGACAGAAGTAAAGAAAGGAGCAGATGCAGAGGACGTTGGAGAGTTGATGATCAGTTCTGCAATGATTGGACATTCACCATCTAGCTGGGAGTATAAAACAGGACAGCAAGGCTGTTATTAGACAAAGAAAAAAAACATGGAGAAGTAGAAAAACTGCATATTTAGAAATAACAAGACATGTCAAAAAATCTCCAGGGAAACAATTATATTAGAAAAAGAAAGACAAACTAAACAAAACAGTCTCCTCTGCTCTCAGTAAACACTATGGCCATAAACTGAAACCAGATTAATCTGAAAGTTTTTTTAATTTTAAAAGATTGAGAAGCATTGCTTTAGTTAATTCAGAAATATTACATTCAAATTAAAAATTCCAACTAAATTAGTTAACAAGGGTTTGGCACAACAGAGTAGCTCATCAAGAGGTAGAGGAAGAAGAGGGAAGGGAAGGAGGATTGGAGAAGAAGGATGGAGGATACAAGGTACTAAGGAGGGCAAAATGGGAGGAATAAAAGAGAACAAAGCAGCAATGCAAAATTCCACCTCACTACTGGTCCATTTTTTGTGTAGCTCCCAAAAATCATCCTAATTTCCATATCAGTCTCTTTTTTATGAATGTCATTATAATCAGCAGCTCCCGGTGTCAATACGGAATTGGATGGGTCCCATCTCCAAGCAAAAGACAAATGGCTGTGAGCTCAGATGGAAAGAGAAATAAATGACAGTAAATGCTGCAGAAAAAGGGGTGCAGAAGGAGGTCAGGACAGTGGGGAGGGAGGCCTGCTGACTGGATGACGCCAGATCGGCCTGAGAGTTGGCACACTGAGAAGGAGTGCGATCCATGGAGAAGTGTCGGCAGTGAAGAGAGAGAGGAGGACGAGGAGGACATGACAGCTCTGGTGAATCTTACAGACCAGTGACTTGGCTCAGATCACGCTGGTCTCTGTCATTTCCGCATGTGCACAGGCAGGTAGCGTGTTGAGGATGCCTTCACTGCTTCACTTGTGGACTTGGAAGACTGATGTTGACAAGCAGCTAGAAGCAGGACACCATTGCTTTTTTTGAGATTTGTGAAGTATTATTCAAAGTACTGAAGCGAGACTAGAAGAAGTGTGATGGCTTTCCCTATTGTATCAAAACCTGAATCTGTTCTGAAATGACTCTGCAGGTGCTGGAAAGTCCTGAGTGGAGATCCTTGGCTCTTTCCCTCTAGATAACAGTTGGGTTGGCCCTGCCCCTTTGTGAACCCTTCCAGTAAGTGAAATGGACCGGGTTTCAGCGCTGGTTGCGCTGGGTGACTCACAGTTGTGAGTGGATCAGACTGGGAGGAAGGTGAATCAGACTGGTGCTGAAGGAGCACTCAGGTCAGCTATCATGTCTCTCCCTGATTGCTGTTAAATGCTGGGGAATGTGGAAACTCGTAGATCATGACTTTTCAGTTATTGTAATTTCAGCCTGAGTGCTGCGCAATCTAATTATAATGTCTGGCTGTAATCATATTGAGATGAACAACAGCTCTCGTTCTGACACACTATACTGCTTCCCTGCTTTAAAGCCGACTGCTCGGATATTAAGCTTTAGTGAATTACTCTTCCAGTGACACACGTAGTGGTGCAGTATAGGTTTTACTGCTGCGCAGATTCATATTTATCTGCTGTCATTGTGTTAAGTGTTCGATTTTGCTTGTGGGGCCACATATTTGTAAAAACAGCTTGAAACAGTATATCCTCCTGATGTACGGACTGCTCTGTTGTCATTTTCTTTATGTTTCGCTCACTGGTGTAAATCGAAAGCTTGCACTCTCAGATAACTGAACCACTGCATATTTGATCACGTTTATCCTGCCACAGCTTAAGATTTAATCGTACTTGTCACTTTTGGTCTCTCTTGATATCTGCGCATTATTACTGTGTGAATAACTGACATGTCCAGGTCATTGTTTGTAAAAAAGCCGAGAGATGGTTGGTAGTTTTGGGTTTCAGTCATTTATTTTAAAAGACTAGTTATGACTGCACATCTTTTTCTCTTGTGCATGTGGTCCCCCCTGCATCCCAGCTCACCAGCAGCCCCCGAGATCTAAAACTTGCTTTGCTGCTACATCCAACTGGCCCCAGGCTACTTTTCCTGCAACAACCTCTTATTTTATCAGGTTCACTGAGTCTGTCTTTATGTGCAACGTGCAACACCAGAGGTTGGTAAGAGGGTAAATACTCATAACGCTGTTTCTCATGGCCCTGCTGGCCTAGAGATTCATTGTCATTTCAACCTTATGCACAGAGCAACGAAGCAATGTTCCTCCAGGAGCTTTCTGGTGGAGCACAGAACACAACACTGGACTACACAATGCAGACACAACTGCACAGTGTCCTCAAAAACTAAAATGCAAGACTTTTCGAACACAGCAGCAAACAATACAACAGACCAGGCCAGGGCAACATACAGTGTAGCCGAGCAGCGCAGCAGAAGGGATAATACACCAGGTTTAATACGCTTAAGGAATGACATAAGCTTCATAAAAACTTTCAAACCCTTTCATTTGTATGCCATGACTTGTTTATTTACCTACTTTATTTACCTCTGTGAAAATAACCATGTAAAAGGAGACCATCTTAAACATAAAACACAATTTTACATACATAACGTAAAACTAATTGTGCTTTTGGAGAAGCACCAGTGTGGACACTGATTTTCTTCAGCAGCAATGTTAGGAGCAAACACAGATTTTATATAATAGATTCTAATAGACTTTATGAGTCATGCATAACAATGACTATTGTACTTAATTACTTAATTAGTTGGCATGCGGAACATTTTCCTTTATATTTTAACACACCCAGATGAAGGATTTATTATGCCTGAAAATGATTTTGTTTTTGTGATACTGTCTTCTTCTCCAGATATGTTAAGCCTTGTTTGACTTTGTCCCATTTAATGCAGCAGAGATGTTTACTTTCTGTTTATATTGAGATTTCAAACTCCACGTTTTGTTGGCTTACAATTCATACTATAAATGATAAAGGTGTGCAACATTTTTTTAAATGAACTGAATTATGTAAAAAAAAAAGTCATTACCTAGTATCTCTCGTTTTACACATTGCTTCACATGAGATTCATAGCAATCAAGTACTAGACTTCAGTTTTATCCTAGTTAACAGAATGGATACAGTCCAATATTGGATTTAGAAAATTAAAATTGTTGAAATACAGTGATTGTTTTTTTTCTCATGTCTGTATAACCATAAAACAAATTACCATCATTCTCAGGATGGACCCTTTAAGTGGGGCTTGCAAAGAAAGAAACATAGGGGCTCCATTATCTGACCCTGAGGGACTCGGATGTGAACAATTCTTGTGCAGGCTTTTCAATACAAGCACATTGCTCAAATCAATACTTTCAAAAATACTCTCGGGGTCTGAATATGGTCCTGTTCTGTTGCACTACATTTCAGCTGAATGTTCAAACCGTATCTGTAAAGAATTAAACAACTTCAGAGGCAAAAACTTAGCTTCCAGTTTAACACCTTGTGACTGAATTTGCAATCATATGAATAAATAGCTTTTTTTAAGATAATGACTCATCCCCAGTTATGTGCTGGAGCAGATTTATTTGGAGCTCATTGCAGAACAGGAGCCACATTTGCAGATCATAGTTACATATGGACTGAAATAAAGACAGACAGACTTTAAAGTTGTCTATTTTCAGATATTAAGGGTTTTGAATGTTCACCTATGTCCAGATGTCCAGTGTTTTCCTCAATGTTTGCCCACCTTGCATTTGGATGACATAAAAGCAGAATTTGAAGCCCCACCTTTCCAACAGCTTTATGAAGTGCCTCTATGATGCTCATCCTCTCAAACATCTGTGTATCTATGCACCCACTCATCCTCTTCTTTTTTCTGCTTCAAATCATAGTTAACCCACAAACACAATCATAATGCATCCAGTATGATCTCCATGAGTAAACAATCGTTGTTCCCCAACCAGCACATTGTGATTCTTTGACTTATTTAGAAGTGTTTTCAGTAATGACCCAAAGATCGTTAATTGAGAACGCTAATGACCTGCTTTCGCCTCTCGTGTCTTCTTCAGGCGGATGCTAAGATGGTGTGTGACGTGGTCAGTCGTATGGAGGACACAGAGCCTTTCTCCCCCGAGCTGCTGTCTGCCATGATGCGTCTGTGGTCCGACTCCGGCATCCAGGAGTGCTTCAGTCGTGCCCGAGAGTACCAGCTCAACGATTCAGCGCAGTAGTACGTCCACTTGGTTGTTTCTGTGTATGCGTGCAGGTGTGTGAGCAATTAGACAAACCTTCATGGGTGAAAACAGGATATGGTGAGTGAGTTGTGTTCATGTATATTAGTTTTACAATTCCATCTAGATGCCCTTACTCTGAATTGAATTTACAATGTGAAGTTAATGTGTCATGCCCCCTTTTAAATCACATTCGTGAAAGATTTCCAGAAGTGATAAATCTCTGCAACGTCCTGATAGCCCTTCCTGCCTTCCTTCAAGTGCATTTTGGTGATAAAGATGTTCTTCAAGAAGAATTGACTTGGCAGGAGGAGACAGGAACTGCCAAGGCACAAATTGTCCCCTTTGTGACCATGTCCTTTGTCTCTACTCTGTCTACTCAGTCTTTGTTTTCCCAACCCCTTGTGTTCCTCGTGCCTTTTATGTCCCACCAGTGTTCCCAATTATTTTAAAATACTTTGCCCTTGGTGTGTCCTGGTATTCCTCACACGTTCTGGAAGTCCATCCCATTCAATCCACTCCACTCCACTACAGTTCAGCAGTAGTTATGACATTTCAATTCTCTAAAAGCTTTCTCTCTAAAGAAACCAAAAGACTAAACTGAATTTTCAATTTTGGGACATGATTGTAGAGTTGGGCACCAAAACTACATGATTAGATTTATTGGCTTGTATCTATTTCATGAAGAAAATATAGCTATATTTGTGTAATGCTTTACTTGGCAAATAACCAGATTTGGTAACTTTAGTAGGGATACATCAAATCAAAATAAAAACAAGTTACAGTCTATAAAAGTTCTTTTAATATTCTCCAGCAACTGTAGAGTCGATATTTTAAAACTGCAAGTATTTTATTGACTGCCCTTTGATGGGTTTATCATAAATGGATGAATAAACAAACCCAGCAACAGTCCTTCTTAAGTCTCTTTCTACAACTTGTGATTTAATTTGACAATAAATTGTAGAAAATGATTGTGGCAGTGGTAGGTTAAGGTAGTTGTAGGTCACAGGCTAATAACTACTAACGGTAAACAAACAATAAGATATATGAATGAAATAACCTTACAAAACATAAAAAGGTTTTCTTTGACGATTAAACATGGTTAAATGGTATCAGAACTGATGCTGTTCTCAGTATTTCAAGGATATCTTCGCATTCTGGCGAAACACCTTCAGTATGGATGAAATAAAAAAGGTGAAAAAGTTTCTGAGTTACAGAGATGTAACATTTTGTTACCATGGTAACCTGCTTGTATGCCTGCTTTTCTGCACAGCAAACGGTGCAGGAAGAGAACCAGAGTTGAGCAGCGCGCACAGGAATGCACGCTGTGCTGCTGCTTTTCTGCTTTTGCACTGCAACAATACCAGATATGAACCCACTTCCCTCTGCTCTCACAGTGTGTCTGAGCTGACCAAAGGAAACCTCATTCAACAATTTATCGATTCTCATGTAACTTCAGTTTTTTACTGTAATGTAAACGAGGTTGCATCCTAAATATTGTTGACCCCGCTCCGTCAGCTGACGTGGCCTTATACTTCGTAGCTGAGTTGCAAAAAGATTATCAAAACGAGGAGAAATGTAAATTGGTGTAAAGACCATCTTGGAATTAATCAGAAACGCCGGCAAAGAAATGGTTTAAATTACACAAATTGTGTGTTTTTAGCCATCTCATAAGGAGCAAAGACATGTCAAAGTTTGCTGTACATGTGGTTAATTAACGCAAACAGCAGCTGCTTTTTGTGTGGGTGTAAGCATGATAAGCGTGATAAATGTCACATTAAAGATTGATGCACACTTCTTATTATGTTGGAGCCTGTGGAGCAAAACCAGCCAAACACCAGTAAAGTGATGGGACAGATGTCAACTAGACCACACCTGTGTGCACACCTGTGTGCATGAGGATACATTTATTGAAAAAGCAAAGAAATGTGATTATTTTTCCGCAAAGTAAAGATATGTTATGGTGTAGGTGTTGGTTGTCAGCAGGCTGGCGCATACCAAATGGCTGTGGCGTGTGTTGTCGTGTGTGTCTGTGTGTGTTCATTATCCCACATGTCCGTGTGTGTTTTTATTTAAAAGAAAGCAGAATGTTGCACTCGGAGAGGAGTAAGAGCTGCCTGAAGGCAGGTCTCTTTCTTTGTCTGTGTGCAAAAACCCTGAGTGTACTGACCTATTTACCGCAACGCACATACTGTACCCTGCACGATTAACATCCCCTGCTTTTGAAACGCAGTCATAACTCAGAAACACAATCACTCAGCATGCACGTACACATATGGAATGATGTAAAAATGTCAGAGAGGTAGATAAATGGATGCGGGATGAGAGAGTGGCCTTCTTGTTTTGGTTTATTACGCTGAGAGATTGCAATATTAAACAGACCACGTGGATGTATCCTATAGGCAGTGTGAGTGGACTCTGAAGAAGAGCCATGCACTTCTCTCTTTTTTCATTGTTTTGTATGTGTTATTTAATACCGTAATTGAGCATCTTTTAGGTAAGTTGTATTTATTTTTTAATTTTGCTCTTTTGATCTAGAGCCGTGTAATGTTGTGCTCAGTCTTTATAAAGTTGTTCACATCAGTGCGGCATCTGTAGAAGTCACGTGACTTGATTTTAATTTTGAGGTAAATTCTGTGACATACTGTACTGATGGCCTACATATGTCGAAGAATTTCCACCTTGTGGCACAAAATATTTGTGTTTGAATCTAAGCAGAGAACAGTACTGTAAGTTGTGGCCCGTCTGAGTGGCTGATGTAGGGTCATCACACGTGACTGAACCCAACCAGTCACTCTGACATTGTGTTTGAGGCACTTAAATATGGCACATTGTTATTATGACATTGTTTGAAAAAACTTTTATGATCCAAAGCATGTTTCTGTCCAGAGTGTTGATGATGGGAGGGTCAGTCACACTGTAGGAACAGTTCACTGCACGCCGTCTTACCCAGATGCCCCCACCACTTAAGACGGGATAAGACCGAACTAGACTAGACTGGACTGGACTGGACTCATCAGGCCACACGATCTTTTTCTGTTCCTTTTTTGTTCTCTCAATCTCAATCTTCATGTTCTTCAGCAAATTGAATACTTTTAATGATTAGCCTCATTAATAAGTGATTTCTTTAAGGGTCTAAGTTGTCTTTACTTTGTGAATAAGGAAATGCTTCTTGCACCATTAAGTAGAGGTTGACCACGTTATCCAACTGAGGTCCTGCGCGTTTTAGATGTCTCCCTGTTCCAACCCACCTATTTTAAATAAATGGATCATTAACAGACTTGTATGTAAACTTAACTTACAAGCTGAAGGTAATTCATTCATTTGAACCCCTTAATGACCTGAATTCCGGATCATTTGACTAATCGTTGATTATTTGCTTATTTGATTACTTGGTCATCAAGAAGCAACAGACGAGTTATTGGCCCTTTTTTATTCTTATTATTTTAATAACATGCAATGACCTGGACTCGATCTGAGCTTGAGACTGTCACTTTGAGCGGGGCTTTACCCAGTTGTTGTACTTTCATCAGTCTCCTCAGTTGCCCCTTTGTTGCACACCAATAATATGACCCTTCTCAACCACAAGGTGTCTTCCGACATGTTTATTTTAAGGGATAAGAAGTCACTGTATAAATTAGACGAAAATAACTTGTTCAAGTTGAGACATGTCAACCACTTTAGTATTTTTCACTGACTTTCTCATCCAGGTAGTGCGTCTTGAATGTTTAATTTTGTTTAAGTGGTGCAGTTTGCATTCTCTTATCCTGCTTGTGATCATATTCAGGATATCGCACCATATCACAACATTGATGGTAAACTCAGTATTGATCACATTATTCACTGTTAAAGTGTTTGATTATGTGTGTGCAGCCGTGCACCATGGTCATCACCGACATAAAGTACTGACGTGCTGCGAACTTTATTTGGTGTGGCACAAAAAAAAGCCTCATTGTAGCAGAAGGCGTGGGTGGAGTTTGTCTGTTTGTGGAATAGTATAGCCTGAAATCAGAATTCTGTAGCTTTATATGTTCAAAGCACACATGAGGATTAGAGTCCTTGATGGTCAACAACCTCTCTGGCTTTCTCTTTTGAGCTTGATGCTCTTTCAGAGCATATTTACAACTCCACAGGGAAATGAAACTCCTGTACTTGATGGTCTGTTGGTAACTGATTTAGTGTACCATGAAGAGAAATCGGTTTGAGGTTAAGGATCAATGCCGCAGTGGTCAACATACTATATGTGAGCTACATACCAGGCTACATAAGCATATACTGTAAAATTCATTCTATATGGCTGTCTGCAGGCGACGCCATTGAGGGATAATGGTTCTGTCTATAAAATAATATTGCAGGGTATGTTGTAGAGTAGGGTAGGGGTGAAAATGCAGAAGGAGGAGCAGAAAAGGTTGAATCGCCTGTGGTAGAAAATGTCATGAAAGGAAAATCTATAAAGCCCAGGAGTTATTGTAGTTTGACGGACCTTCAGACTCAGGAGTCAAAACATCTAAGTGAAGCCAAACATGCACTTTGTGGTCGGCTGTGAACAGACAATCGTTAATAAAAAAAATAAATAAAAGAATATATATATATATATATATATATATATATATATATATATATATATATATATATATATATATATATATATATATACATACAGAAACTGTTGAGTCTAAAAAAAATTTAAGGAAATGATTCATTTACTTCTAAATGGTAAGAAGCTGGTCAGTCAGCCTCCTCTGTTTAGTCAGAGCAGTTTGAGACACATCTCTGGCCTGGAAACTGGACTGCAGCTCTACATGATCAATTACGCTGTGATATCCAATGTTTTAACAGGTGCTGCTCATCTAGGACAAGAACATCTACGGTTTTGTGCATCATTGTTCTGGATCTCTGTCTCTTTGGGTGAATTCTGTCATTCCCGAAAAAGTAAACTCCAAAGTTTGTACAATTTCCCCTTTGACTTAGTAAACTTGGGCTTTTTCACATGATGGCTCCTTAAATTATTAATTAGGCTGCTTGTGTAATTTGTGTCACCTCTGGACACCACAACCTTGGATAATGAGCATGTCACAATTTCCCTGATGTAAATTTCCAGGCTAAAATAATGCAAATTTTCCAGCATAATGATAATACTAGAAAGTCACCTCAATCCAACAGCTCTATGGGCTCTTAGTGTCTCTTTTATACTTTCTTTGAAGCTATGTTTTATTATCTTCAGTTTTTTTTTGTGTCATTGTATTATATTGTGAAGCATGATTTTATTTATTTATTTAACAATAATTACTAAAAGTGCCACTTTAAAAAAACCTTACACACTTTCCTCTAGTTGCACCTGCATTTATTGGAACAAATATTACCTAGTGGTTGTGAGCTGTAATAAAGAATACGAAGATGCCAGTAATATTATCACACATCCAAACATTAGTTTACAATCACGTCATTTAAAACGGAAGATAAATACGTCATTAATTACAAATGTTGCTGAAAGCATCAGGTGATTAATTTAATGTTGACACGGATAATAAATACATTGAAACGCAGATAAAAGTGAGCTGAATTCCTCCAAACGTCCATGCTGACTTTTGCTGTGGTAAGAACAGACCAGGTTACGACTGAAAGACCGAAGAAGCCTTTTCAAACTTGTTGTAATTATTGGATAAAGTCTGTTGTTTCTGTCTGCGCTGTAGAAACACAACTGCTGTCAACAGTTGTGTTTCGTAGAAGTCAGGTTGCGAGATCGTCCTTTAGCTCATATCTCAGAATAAACCTCCTGACACGCCAGAGGGTTTGTTGCACGCAACCTTCTGGGAAGTGCGTTGTAGGAAACGGTAGACGCAAAATAGTTTGCAGAAGGTTTGATAAAGAATCTGTCTTTCTGGAGCACATTTTAGCAGAACCCCGCAGACCCAGCTAGTGCACGGCTCTGGTGGTCAGCTCTGCTACGCTTCAGTTCTGATTGGATTTGGAGCTTTTGTGTTTTGTCTTTGTGTCTGGAAAAAAGTCGACTTTTGCAGTGTATTTCAGAGCGTTGGATAAACAAAGTGATGAGCAGACTAATAAACAGCTACTGGAGCTTGTAAACTATTACTGCTCACTTAATACTTTGATTTGATACACCTCATCAGATCAAAATGTCTTCATAACCGAAGAAACAAACATTTGTTCTTAGAGTTTTTATTGTGAAGAAGGAGCTTGACCATTTTCATCAGCAGATCGGACCGATCATCGAGCACTGAGTGGTTTAGAAAATGAATTAAACACCCTTGTAGGAGAATTTATCACTCAAAGAAATGCTTAATCCAGTACGACAACATGTTAGAAACAGCATTGTTATTTCATTAAATAGATAAGATAAAAGTTGCATAAATATAAAAATGTCATCATTTGTTTGTGTTGGTTCCGCCCCTGGCTATTACAACAGCTTTTACTTGAATCCTGGTTTTAATATAAAAAGAAATACTCTGATTAATGGGTGTTGTCTAATAGATAGTGGATAGCCAGATAGTGGATACAGGCAAGGCGTCAACAACCCCTCGACTGCAGTGCTTCCTGCTTTTTAAGTATGTGTGATGCATGATATCTCTGCTTGCAGCCCTAATTTACTATTGATTTTAGCTTCTTTGCTGGGCTATTGTATTTGAATATATTCAATTTTAAAGGCAGACTACTACATTTGTGTGGTATATCAATGCACATCTTATGAAATAAGCTCTGTTTGTCCTTCAATGGCCTTGCTATCTAATCAGGCCCCATTTATTTTGTAAAATGAAGCATTGGACCTCATTAATCCAGTCCTATACTCACTAGAAGCAAACTAGGCACATCTGTTTGGGAAGTGTTACATGCCAGTGTTTGTCTTTCCATGACCACATCAAGGTTACAGATTAATGTTTCCTTGTGTCTCAGAAGGAAGAAAAAAAAAGAGCTTTTTTGATTTCAGAGGCTCATTGTGTTCTCGATCCCAGCTCTCATCCTTTCTAAACCACAATCTATCCCATATTCCTCGCTGTGTAATCAATAGTTCTCATCGCTGACGTGTGTGTGTGTGTGTGTGTGTGTGTGTGTGTGTGTGTGTGTGTGTGTGTGTGTGTGTGTGTGTGTGTGTGTGTGTGTGTGTGTGTGTGTGTGTGTGTGTGTGTGTGTGTGTGTGTGTGTGTGTGTGTGTGTGTGTGTGTGTCCTCCCTCACACGCCTTTATCTTCTTATATTTGAAGCAGCTGAGCACTGGTTAAAAAGCTCTCTAAGGACAGTCACAAAAGGAAAAAAGAAAAAAAAACAACATAGAAAACTTAGAAAAAGGGCATGGTTCCTTTCAGGCTGAGCGTCCAACACGGTTGGCTGTTTGATGTAAATCCTGACAACTTTGACGTGTCTGCACATGATTTTTAGGATCCTGTCAGGAAGAAAGCGATGTTACTTACATGCCACATTGATTATTAAATAGATGCACACAGGAACGAATGCCTCATAGAGCAGCGGTTCCCAAATGTTTTCTACCATGCTTCCAGTAGGAAGAAGTAAAATTTCCAAGCTCACGTAAATCGAGACCACACTTTATTTTAATATGAAGGAACAGCAGAAAGGTCAGTGTCATAGAAGGAGGACCAAAAGAAAAGAAAATACTCTGCTCTGCCTAATGAGTTCATGCTCCTCCTCCATCTCTCTCCATCTAATCACCATGGAAGCACGGATGTTTGAGAATCACTTCCATAACGTTGGGCCGTAAATATGGGACACCTACTGTAGAGCATAAACCCTTAAACCATTCTTTACCATGTTCCACTTGTCGTACAGATTACTGCAGACTCGTGGGAGGGGGCGAGTGGTGCCATTCAATGTAATGTAATAACTACATGGTTAATTAGGATACTGATACAGACACGCATGAGAGTAAATGTAAAGCAAATGCGTTTGCTTTATTTATATGTCTTTGTAGCATTGCAATATCTTCGCAGAACATGGTTTCCTTGCATAAATTAAATAGTCGCTTTCCCTGCAGCTGTAGGACTGACAAGTTTAGAGCTTCATGTTAATTTACTGTGCATGTCTTTGAGCTGCAGGAGGAAACTGGAAGGCTCATAAAAAAAATAAAAAAAAAAACTCCCCAGAAAAGAGTCAAGCAGAACAGAAACTAACGCTTCTGTCATCTTGGCTGATGCTGATTTTGATTTTGTTAAAGGTTCGACCTGTCAGTTGTGCTTTCGTCTGATTCCAGTCTTCTGCTCAGCGTGATCAACCAGTGAATCACAACAACCGACACCGACTGCGTGCTCGCTTAGCTTCATTTGTAGCCTCATATCTTTTGTTGGCTTCGGGCATGCTCAGTAGAGTGATGCTAGTTACAGTGTTGGAGTAAAGGTAGGGTAAAGGATCCTACACAATTAGCAGCCCAGAACACTTTCTGTCACTTCCAGTAAATATCTCCATCTTCTGAATGTCCTGGTTACAAGATTGGGGGTGGGGGGCACCCCACACCATAATTAATATTTCTCCAGCCAATCACCAACAAGGGGACGGTTTGTGCTCATGCGGAGGAAGTTTGGGGGGAGAGGCCCAGGAAAGGTCACGATGTGCCTTTAAGTGTGTTCCTCTGTGGGGTATTTCCAACTACAGGTTGCACAAACACACGCACACCAACAAAAGAAAAGAAAAACTTTCAGGGCAGTGCATTTACAGCATTTAATAATCCAGTTCCTGTCACAAGCTAATCAATCTGTGTATCACTTTCTCCATCCCAGAAACGGCCGGCGTTAAAGCAATACTGACCATGAAATAAAATCAGGCTCTAGCTTATAGTAGGGTGTATTACAATGGTAGGTAGACGGTCCGTCCAGGCTGAGAAAATGACTCTGCAATCTGCAGCTCAGGATTATTTGATTTATATCTACATTAAAAATAAAGGCCCACTTCCAGGGCTGGCGTTGCATAACAGAAGATAATTATCTCATGCTCCCACTTTCCCTCCTCATTTTTAAGTGGCTACTCAGCCTGCTAACTTGATGAGTCTGTATTTTAGGCAGTCGAGTGAGAATAATGAATGGTGATGTTTTGATGGTAGGCTCTTCACATCTCTGGAAATGTTACCTTTTTCAAGTTAAATGGTGAAACACTTTGTATTGACATGAAACTACGTTAAACACCTTTTTTGTGTGTACATTATAAGTCAGGGTAATTTATCAGGGAACACAGATTCCCAGGCAGTTGTAGAAGTTAATCTGCTGCAGACGTGACCTCCCATAGAGCGAGCAGGTACCCCACACATTCCACTGACAACAGAGAGGCGCATTTACTGTCATCATAATGACAGTAATCTAGTAGGGGGCTGTTATATTGTCAGCGTTATGTAATGTTAACCGTTTGAACCAGCTGAGCCATGTGGTATATCATGGGGTTTATGCTGCAAAGTAAAATGGGTTAGAGCACCACAAACGCATTTCGTCACACGCTTATGTTTTGCTCACAACTAAAGCAAACTGTGTAGGTGGCATCATTACGCACAGTCAGCTGCATTTCAGGCTAAACTTAGGCATCCTTTTCTCCTGGTTAATTACAGGGCTTGTTTGACCGCCGCGTTTGTACTGTACTGTTACTTCTTGTACACTTCGCTCACACGTGCTTTGACTTGTGTTTCGGGGATTTTCGTGACTGCGTGGTCTGTCTGAAGTGCACTCAGTGCATGCTGCATTTCTTCTGTGATTTTTACAACTCGTGTTCTTCTCCTGTCTTTTAGATTTTTCCTTACATTTGCAAACTGTGCCTTTCAATATAAAGTGAAAAGAGTTGAAGTGTGTGCTGGATAAATTAAATTGGCATTGCTAATGTAAAGGCACAAAAAGACTTGGCTTAGGCAACTTGTGTGGCATAACCAAAATACCGCCTAAAAAATCTGGAGCTACAGCCCGTCAGCTCTGAAATTCTTTAGGCATGATTGCAAACAAGAATCAGTAATGGAGGTGCTGGTTGTACTGCTCTGCAGGGATGATATGAAACAACGGGGTCTTCAAGATGCAATGAAATTCAGCTTGTAAGTTTCGTAGACGTGTAGAAGAATTGTGACTTCTATCCCGGATTTCACGGGAAGCCAAGGAAGAGAAGTTAAAGTTGGAAAACTGTGATCTCTTGCTTATTGTCATAAGGAAACTCTCCTTGGTTTCCTTTTTAATTATTAATAATAATAATTGGAGGTTGTTCCAAAAAATTTTAAGCCATTTCAATAATGAGGAATAGAGGAAGTCTAATGTTAAAGAATAAATACATAGACTGGTTTTACTTCATCACTGAGTCAGGGTGTCCATAATTTTGGTGACATCATGAAAGAAGGCAGTCATAAAAAAAAAAAGTGTTTTATGTGTGAATTAAAGGACAAACGCTGGTCAATAATAACTCTAAGATTCTTCACATTGTTTCTACATGCCAAGGTAAGCCATCCAGATACTACATGGCTTGACATCCCATTCCAGAGGAGCCAAAGACAAAATTGTCAGTCTCCTTAGTAGCAGGAAGTTAGAAGTCATACAGAGCTTTGTGTCAAATGTGAGACATGCTTTTTGTCTATTTTATTGATCAGTTGCTTCATGGATGGCTATAGCTGAGTATCATCTGCATAGATATGAAAGTTTATGCCTTGCTGCATAATATTAGTACCTCATGAAAGCATATATAGAGAGAAAGGTACTGGAACAAGCACAGAACCCTGTGGAACACCATGAGTGTATTAGTGTATGAGACTCCTTGTTCACATGAACAAACTAGAATCTACCAGAAAACTATGAATTAAACAGCTCTTGTGGTAAACAAGTTCTTGTGGTTCCCCTAATCTCAATAACAAAAACCTCTGTAGTGAGTGCTGTGATCAATCCTATCAAATGGAGCCCTTAGATCTAATAGGACAAGTCTAGATGCAAGTCCATTATCTAAGGTGTACTTGTACTCAGAATGCATTTTTTTCCCTTATAATTGTTAACATTTTATACTTTCTCTGTGTGTTTGTGTGCAGCTACCTAGACAGCCTAGATCGGATCGGTGCGGGGGACTACCAGCCGACAGAGCAGGACATCCTGAGGACACGTGTGAAGACCACAGGCATCGTTGAGACACACTTCACCTTCAAAAACCTTCACTTCAGGTCCGTCCACAAACGGGGAACAGCATTTTTTTTTTTAACCATGTGTGTGCGTGGGTGTGTGTTTTCCTGCTGAATCTGTGTCTGCTCTTGTTTCCATACATGCAGCAGGAACTTCAGTCTGTAATTAATTTGATTAAATGGTTTAAACAAGTGTCTATATTTATGATTCTCTGCGTTTATAATGGGGCTAGATTCAATTAGGACAGGGAGCTGTGGGAGTGATGACGGAGTGGGGGAGGCGTTATAAGATGATGAGAGGAAAAAGTACAAAAAAAAAAAATAGAGATGAGTCTTCCTCTGACTTCTGTTTCAGTCATCATATTTCTGCCTCTCTTGTATGAATGTGCATAAGCAAACACACATGTTCATCCCCAGATAGGCATATAGATCGAAGGGGTTGACAAACTGTAGGCACCAATTATTTTTCTGGATGGATGCTCCATCTCTTTTGGCACCCTTGGCACATACACGTCTTCAAACTGCAGAGGCGTGCCATCTCTGCTGAATAAGGCTGCCCACTGCGCAAGCTGTGTTGGCCTGGCTCTGCTGGGTGTGTTTGTTTTAGTAGCCTATATATTGTCAGATGGTCTGCTATTTCTGGCAGTCAGACAGTGTGTGGCAGTCTGCACTGGGCGTAACCCAGCAGCCTCCTTACAATTATAGCCATCAAGCACATGACTGTCTTCGTTTCACTGTGTACTCAGTCCTGTCTGGTGGTTTCTCAGTTTCAGTCTAAAACGCCACGAGTTTTTTTATGAGAATGCAGTCATTTGCTGCTCATAAAAGCATGAGGTAATTTACTGTGTCACAGATTTGTGAATTTTCTTCCTGGAGTAAACACCTGATTTGAATATTCTTGTTGTTGTTCATGAAATGCCTCATTTAAAGAGTCTCATCAAATTACCTCCAAAAATATGGGTGCATAAGGGAAAGCTATAGAAAAATGCAGTAAAATGCCAACCAAAGCAGAAATGGTCAACCAAGAAATAGGAAAACTGCTACTTTTGACTCCGTAGTTGCCAGCAATCAAGGTTGCTTTGGTGTGACAATCAGTTAAATTGATAAATCGATCGCTGTTTTGCATGATGTACAGCGCAAACACAATAATAATTTTTCTTACCACTGGCAGGTCAGACTTGCAAACTCTAGTGTTGGAACACCACCAACCTCCGGCTTTAGTCTTTTTGCAAATCCCACGGCACCCTTGGTCCTAAAACAGTCTTTGGTGAAGTGTCCCAAAAAAACAAATCCATTTTCTTTCTTTGCTGTCTTGGAAGAACAAACATTCATGCATTCACAGAGCCATGGGCAGCCATGGCTCTTTGACAGGAAGACGCTGGTCAAAGTTTTCCGAGGAATTCCAGCAGTTTGGAGTCGTGTTTAAGGAGGTCGGTGAATGTCACCAGAATCTAACCAGTATCTAACCAGGCATTCCGATGATATGCCAAGACATTATTCATTTGCCATCAGGTTCATGAAAACCTGAGGGGAAGGTCTGAGGGGCTTTCACAGACGAAAAGAGGAGACAAATGCCCTGGAGATGTTTGTATAGATTCACTTTCCAAGGAGGAGGAAAGGCTGAGGAGAGCTGCAAACAGCTGCCCATCCTTTTTCTATGCATCCTGTTCCAGTTGGCAGAGTGTCGTCTTTCCCAGCGGTTGAGGCCAGGTTCATCCTGGACGCGTTAACGGTCCGTCACGGTCACGCCCACGAAGACCTCCGTCAAGTTATAGCAGTCAAAAATGAACAACTGATGAGTTTATTTCAGATATTTGAATTTGACTGGACACATTAGAAAGGATTGTCTGTTCACATTTTGAATGTGTCTCTTATGTCCCTCAGGCTCTTTGATGTGGGAGGTCAGAGGTCGGAGAGGAAGAAGTGGATCCATTGTTTTGAGGATGTGACCGCCATCATTTTCTGTGTGGCGCTGAGTGGATATGACCAGGTGCTGCATGAGGACGAGACCACGGTAAGGACCCCCTCTGGCTGTATGTCGGCCCCCCCTCCATCACTGATGTTTCGGTCAGTTATACACATTTGAACATGGCATGTAGAATAAAGTGTCGGTCTATTTTAGTCGGTCAATGACTCTTTGATTCATCCTGAAAGAGAAACATACGTTTTTCTACATGTGGAAACACGAGTAAGACGTCTGAGAACGCGCGTTTGTGGAAACGCTTCAGACAAGGAGTGATGATTGTCTAAATAAATAAGAACCTGAAAGCGTTGATGTTTCATACACAGCTGTTTGAAAATGTTTTCAGGTAGGAAAGATTTAAACTGCTCAGTTCAAAGAGCACCACTGTATGTTGTTATTCATCTTCTACATTTTCTGAACAATAAATGTTGTTATGGCATCACAAAGTGTACAGTCGTGTGAAAAGAAAGTGCACCCTCTTTCAATGCAAAGATTATACAGATACGGACAAACTAAAGAATTATCTGGTCCTTAAAATATAATTTAATGAGGAACCTAAAACAAAAAATAAACTGTTTTTTTTATATAGCCCATTTCAGCAGCAATAACCTTAAGTAATTATTTTCTGTGCGATGCCGTCAGTCTCACGTTGTTGTAAAGGAATATTAGCCCGTTTGTCTTTGCCACGTTGTTTCAGCTCACTGGAGTTTGCGCAGACTTGTTTATGAATAACTCTCTGAGGTCCCACAGCAGCAGTTTTATGAGGTTGACATCTGGACTTTGACTGGGCTATTACAACACCTTGATTTTTTTTTTTCCGGCAATTCAGCTGTATATTTGCTGGTGTGTTTGGTATCATTAGTGCACGAAGCAGTGTCAGCCAAGCTTAAGATGCCAGATTTATCGCCTCATAAATGACTCCAGAGTTCTCCGGTGTACAGCTTTCATGGTCAACTTAGTGACAGCAAAATGCCTTTATCCCGTAGCAGAAAACGAGCTGGAATCACTGCACTTGACAGTTGGATTGAGGTGTTTGGTTTTCACCAAATGTGTCACTGTGCTATATGAACTAAGATCTTTACTTTCCTCCATAAATGGGACGTGCTGCCTTGTTGGTTTTTTTTTTTTTTTTAGAGAAAAGTCTTTGTAAACCTTTCATACAAGCCAAAATTGTTCATACACGTTCTAACTGTGATGTAATGAATATTAACATTTAATATACTAACTGAGGTAACTGAGGCGCCCACTCTTGGGAACATTTGCAATTAATCTTTCTCACAGTAGAATGATGGAGTCCAAATCGTTCACTACAGATGTCTTTTCTGATTGGCATTGTGTTTACACACTCCTGAATGCTCCAGACGCAGCCTGGCCAGCCTTACTCTTTGATACAAAGAACAAGGGTGGTTCCTCTGGATCGGACTGATTACCAGGGAGCCAGCTGCAGTACCAGCTGACACCGAATAAAGTGCCTCTGGACGCCATTAGACAGGGCCACGACCCGTCAGAGGAACGAAGCATGTGACGAAGGCATAGCAACAACCAAACTAGTCTCAACCAAAGTCATGCAAAATAGCGTGCAGTGAAGTAGGAACGCTAGTGAATGAATGTGGTCCATTTTGTAGTGAGAACATGTTGATCCAAGGTGTTACTAGCAATTTTGCAACATGTACTTGCTTTTCAAACCCTACCTTCAACATTTTGGTAGTTTTTGATAAATAATGACACTTCTGTTACATGTTGTTGTTCATCTGAGGCTGTAATTACCCCATTTGCAAACCTGCTAAGGACCATATGATTTTTTTTCTTTTGTTTAACTCCTCATACATAAAACCCTGCATTGAAAGAAGGTGACAATAAATGGAAAACACGAAGGTCATGTTCATAATTTTATTTAATAAATCACTTGAACAGTACCAACCCCAAATACAAATAAAAGAATGTAAGCTGTATTCGGGTGGTCTGGTTAAATGTAATTAAAATTTAAATCAAATAACCTATGCAATAGTTTTACTGCCACAAGGTGCAAGTAAATGAATACAAGGTTTCATAGTGGTAAAAGACTCGGGAGAGAAACGGGGTCTGTCCTCAGCTAAAGGCCACAACTCTTTATGTAACCAGAAACAAATAAGCTGATTTGGATGCACAGTGTTCACTGCTATTTATAAGCCTGAAGGATATCCTCGGAGGATTCCAGGCACGGGAAATGTGTTCAGGAGCTGCTCTATTTATGTAGATGTCTTCAAGCGTCCCTCTGAGCCGGCTGCATCAGAGCAGCATCTGAGGAAGAGAGGGAACATCCATAAAACACTCTCACAAAGAGCCTCTATTTATATGTCTCATATAACCATTTAAATCAGGTCTTTTCATGTTACAATGTTCTTCTAGTGTTCGCAACGTCAGGTGACATTTTGAGCGCAACTAAACAGTGTTGAAAAAAATGTCACCTCCCCGCAACAGTGACGGTGAGGATCATTTACTTCTCCCTGCATCAGGCAGCACATCCTGGGATGCTTTAAAAACACATAGGAGGGAAATTAAAAATTCCAGTTTATGCATTATTGCGTGGGCTAAATAACAGGTGACAGTTTAAAGAAAAATAAACAAACAAAAACAGAAATGAACATGTTCAACATCATGTCTTATATTATGGAATTCTGATTAACATTTTGCATATTTGTGATTATTAAAAAGTAAATGCTATTGTAGGAGTTGTGTTTGCAGTGAGTTTCCACATCTTCCATCAGGTTTGCTTCCAGGAACAAATTATTCAGCAGAAATTTTCCACAAATGGACGGAAAAGATAACACCCTCCCAGTAATGAGCACCTCACGTCGCTTGTGAGCGCCACATTTCAGACACCGATCTGCCGTTATTTTAATTAGAATGCCACGTTTCCAACTATGTTAATCTGCTCAGAACAGCAGTGAAAAGAGTCCGAAGTTGGCGTTTTTCGTTCCCATCCAGAGCAGTCCCTCCATCTACAGTCCTGTCTTGTCTAACCCTTTATAGGGCAGTCGATAAAATACTTGAAACGGTACATTTCAACTCTAGAGGCTTATTGGAGAATATTAAAAAACTGCTATTAACATTTAGTGTTTTTGTAATAAAACCTCGACTGCAGTTCTACTGAAGTGACCAAATGTGGCCACTTGCCCTGTAAAGGGTTAATGATCGCATCTGCCGGTAATGTTGAATAAAACCACACTCACTGTTTACATTTAGCAGTGTTTAGAGGTTTTACTTCTCATAGTTGTTTCACATGTAAATATAGCAATGCTGTTAGACATTTTTATGTCTACTTCAAGAGCATAACCTTAAAAAAGAGGCCTTCTCTACTGCCGAATTATTTTTCAGGTCTTAGAAAATATCTGTAATATTTAAAAATATTTTGCAACTTGCACTTAATGAGAAGAAAGACCTCCTAGCATGTGTTTATAGTGTTGGCTTAACAGCCTCTTTTATTTTTCTTTGTAACACAAACCACAATTGAAAAAAAGCACTCTTTAGTTTATAAGTGTCTTCCAAAGTCCAGGACTGTATACAGACTCTCTTATAACATTTATATTTCCATGGATGCAAGCAAAGCATAATATATGTATACAACCTCTTCAAAACTCTCAATATGTCCAAACATTTTGTTTAAGCCTTATTTCCCATGATTCCGTGTAATGTTCATTCATTTTCTTAGGAAGTCTGATTGCCAACGTGTCTGCTCAGACTCAAGTCAAGAGCGCATTATTACAGTTTGAAACAAACAGAAAACATGAATAGTGTTTCCTAGATATTTCTAGAACATTTAAACATCATCAGGTCCTTCATAGCGATTAAAATTAGGTCATTACAACCTCAGCTGAACAGCAACACATGGCACTGAACATAACACTGAACCAGTGTTAAAAACCGGTCGTACTCCCACAAGAATGAAGAGGTAAGGTGTTTGTTTCGTTGACCATCACCAGGTATGAGCACTTATATAAAGCAGAACTATCTTCATCTCAGACTCTTCTGACCTCAGTTAACATGTTAAATGTTCAAGTTTATGATGGCGTAGAAAAAATAAAATTGCATGGGTCTGAGTTTAGAGAAAAAAGCGTTTTTTCTGCTGCCTTGCAACAAACCACAAGACTTCTGGAACTATGTCATTTTGAGCCAAGGAGACCAAGTGGAGACATTGGACCATATATACAGTTAAAGTCAAACAAATCAGAATAAGTAGACGACATCAATCCGGAGCGGTGAAGGGCTGATGATTCGGACTCGCTTTTGCAGAGGCAGACACCTGGAACGTGTGTTCTGGAGTCATAAATGAGGCCGTCTGTCTAACATCTAACATTTTTCTATTATTTGACATCTTGCATCGTCCAGTTTCTGTGCTGTAGTCGTCTGTACATGAAACGAATTTTCGTTACTACCACAGAGGCGAGCGAGAGGTCCAGCCTAGTTTTCCTCGCCCCAAGTAAAATAATTGGGTGTGTTGCATTTTTGTTTGTTTTGGTTTTTTGTTGTGGCAAAAAATGACAGATGATATTCTGATGTCCGAATGTCAAAGTGATTTTAAAAGGGAAATGACAAAAAAAGGTGCTTCTTGAAATGATCACCTACCAATTTAAATCAACAGGTGTGATTTTTATTTTTTTTTTTTTCATTCACTGTTTCTCCATTTTGTGCTTTTTAAACAAAGTGTGTTTTATGTAATGTTTTAAGAGTGTTATATGTAATGTATAGTTGTATTTAATGACCTTGTTATTTTCTCCTGACAGGTAAAACCATTAAATTGAAAGAGGGTGTACTTTCCAGTTTACATGACAAAATGCTGACAAACAAACAGTATTAAACTTGCCACATTTGCTTTGTAACACCTTTCTTTCTATTTAAGACCTGCTTGCATTGTGTTTTTATGTGGCTCCTCCTTATCTCGCCTCTGTTAAGAACACACGTACATGCTGCACACAAACACGACCGGTCTCTGAAATGACAACTGCTCTGTGTGGACACTGTCTTTCTGCCCTGAACACTTTCTCTTCAACACCAGATGTGTGTATGTGTATCTGTGTCGGGTGGTGTTGGGGGAGGGAGGAAGGTTGGGACGTGGGTAGGCAGGTCCTTTTGCATTTTCCGTTCCTGCTCTAAGCTCCGCCCTGCAGCATCTCTGGCTCCTTCCACTCCTCCTGTCACTCTCGCCATCGACTGTCCTCTCTAACCAATCAGCAGTCAGATCTTCTGCAGATGCTTCACCCGCAGACAGGTATGAAACTTCCCGACAGGTTGATACTTTCCTCAGGAGTTGAAAGCAGCGCCTCTCTGTGCTTCTGAAGGGTCGGACCGAGTGATCAGTGTTTTCCCTCCGACCCCGCCTCCGAACTGTGATGTAGCAGAACCAGAGAAAAACTGCTTTCAACTCACTGTTTTATAGGATCTCAATCAATTTGCTTCGTCATGCACTTTAGAAACATTCGGTTTTGATGATTTTCTTCATGAGAACATTGAAAAATGATCCCTACTGCCAGCTTGTTAGTTTTGCTAGTCATCATTATTTAGTGAGGGATTTAAGTTCTTTTAAAACCCAATAACTAATATAGAAAGTGCCTAATAAAGAAAAAGAAAGCATTAAGTAGAGGAAAACAGTGATGACGTTTGTAGCTGTATATTGGTGTCCAATGAACCAGTTTTTAATGCTTTAGGCCGTTTTAGCTGAAGTTTCGTTGCTCCGTAAGGGACCCTGTGGAGTTTCCAGTGAAAACAGCACACAAGAGACAGTATTTCTGTTTTCTTACTTTTCAACCTCTCACCAAAATTTGTTACGCATAATGACTATTTGTGGAGTCAGTCCATGTGGTGCTGAATGCACCTTTTTCCCGGTTACGCCTGCACAAACATTTATGAGACTAACAGTGAAATCTTTTCAAAATCTGAGGAAGAGCATTTATGAACGTTGCATTGACACATGGTATACTTACTAGACCACAGCTGCAGGCTGAGAGCTCTGGTGCGGAGTTGTTTAATTTTCAGCCGTTTTTTTGTTCTGGATCGTTAGGATCCAGGTTCTTTACGCAGCAAAATGAGCATCGTCATTTTGTAAATAAACATATTACAATGGTGTAGCACTGGATGAGCCAAATTCACCATCTCGCTGTGTATGTGGACACCATTGCCAACTTGGCAGCTACTTTTCAGACCATTCTGTGGCAAATACAGCAAATGTTTGGACAAATGGACCCAGTATTGTCCCGAGGTGCCACTGCCACACGGCTCAGTTGTCCTCGTGTAGCATTAAGAGGTTTTGGACTAAATATTCTGTCCTCTATCTCTAAGGATGAAATTCATTTCGGTTTAGGTTAAATCACACACGCGTTGCCTTTAACTCCCTAGTTAACTTCCTAGTTAACACAAAGTCTTAAAGGGAGGTAGCCAGTGAGCGTTTGGGAGAGGCGAATGCAGGCTGTGAAATCAAACCTGCTTCTGACAGCTGAAGTTGTTTTGACTGCAAGGCAACCAACTCCCCAGCTCAGCTGTAAAGCTAAAATATAAATAACCAAAACTATTATCCAAGAACCCCGAGGATGAATAATTATACACCAAACACCTAGTTAGCTCACATTCACTGTTTGTGGCTCGGTTGAATGTCTCCTCATGAAGTTGTGCTGATGATGCCCACATGATATCACTTAAGCTGTCAATCCAGCTTCATAGTTCGGCGAATCAGTCGGATTCTGAGTGAAGTTAGTCTAGCGGACTCTTCGGCCGTGTTCAGTGCTGGCCTGTACAACAACTGAGCTCTCCCACTGTCTTCTAGTCTCCTGGTGAGATGTAGAAGAAGGACCAAAGCATGCCTGACTCGGTTTCTCCCATTCGTTCTGAGTGAAGCAGCGTACCCAACACACACTCAGCAGTTTTAATAAGAAGCTTTTCTGCTCTGGTAGGCGACCCAGATACCAAACTTTTATGCTCAAGCTTGAAAATGGTGAATTTTACATAATGGTTCCCCTTTAAAATTGCAACCAATTATTACTCAGTTAAAATTTTGGACTCATTTTTCCGTGTGACTAAGAAAACAGAATAACACTTCTAATACATTTATCAGAAAATGAGCTGTCTTAATATGTAAAATATACAAGCAGAAGACGAGCAAACCGATTTAAAGGGCCGGTACAAGGCCGAATACAAATGCATCATAATGAGTAATATGACATCATCCAGCAATGTTTCAACATTTTTTAATTAGATTTTGCTACACTTCATTTGACGTAATTGGCAGTTAGGCACAGAAGAAGCTGGATTTATTTTGTGTGTAGCTGAACTGCCACAGCTTTGCTCAGTCACCCGCATTTTACTGTTTACACCATAACTAAATAAACATGACAATGAAAGCAGCAGCAACAAAAAGTAAGTACAGTTTTATCACATTTAAATTCCCGCTACCCACTATGACTTAAAATGCTTTATAAATGTGTATGCAGCTGTGAAGGATGCATGGGGTCTTTCAGGAAAAGACGAGAGGTTCTGAGCATATTTTCGTGGCTTTTGCATGTTTCCCTTCTGATGTAAGCGCAGCGCTGCAGCAGCTGCAGCAGCTGCAGCAGCTGCAGCAGCTGCTACCCCTACTGCCAACATATAGTATGTGTTCACAGTAAAAAAAACTCAGCTTCATTACGATTCAGACCTTAAAAAAGTCTTTTTCGTTTTGGAAAGGTCATCATTGGCATAATTTTTAAGCTGTTTTCACTCGCGCGCCGCTACTGCTTCCTTTCACTACCAACACCAGCTGTTGCTGCGCATGCAAACAAAACGGCCTCCTTTCAGAATGTTTCTCTGCAGCACCTCCAGTGGTGATAAACTCCACAAGGTCCCTTGAGGCGGTTCCTTTTTCAGAGTAGCATTGTACAGCTGAAGCAGGCAGTAAAGCACAGCTAATGAACCTAACATGCATGGTTTCGCTGCACTCGCTGACATTAAGTGTCTTACTAATCATTCCTGTAACTGATACAGACACACAAACACACAGCAGAAAACACCGTGATGGTTTAAGAGGAACTCCTCAGTATTACTGTTCTGCTTCCTGATTTTAATTATCATCTAAATTCCTTTTTATAGTTTAGATCGCGTGACATTTTATGCATTCTTAATTTTACCACTTTTGAAGTAAGTTTTCTGCAGTAATATTTTATTTTTAATTCTTGCATGAGATGTTTGCAGCCCATTTAACCTGTGTAAATCTCTCTCCTACAGAACCGCATGCACGAGTCTCTGAAGCTCTTTGACTCCATTTGTAATAACAAGTGGTTTAAGGATACCTCCATCATCCTCTTCCTGAACAAGAAGGACCTGTTTGAAAACAAGATCGTCAAGTCGCCACTGTCCATCTGCTTTCCTGAATACGCTGGTACATCTTTCATAAAGAAACGACATGTTTTGTGCTGCATATTTATATGAACACAAGCAGGCCCTGTCCAGGAATATGCAGAGGTCCTTCAAAAAGGTTCAACGCTGATTTCACACTACGCAAAGTTTAAAGTTGGCAGATAGGTGTGCTGTTCAGGCTGCATGACTCATTGTTTATAATCAGGATTCCTGATGTTTTTGCGGTGCTTGCACTTTGTGACTGATGGGCAGCAGGGGGTCCCGCACTTCATGATCCGACTCCAACTGGTATCTAAAACCACAGTTGGTCAACAAAACACAGGCAGTAAATGGAGCGTAGCCATGCAGAAGACAATAGCTGCTTACATGAGACTGCAGTGAGGAAGGAAATAATGAAGAATAGTTTTTCAAAACAGAAATGAAAAAAGGAAAGATTAAGAAAGGGAATAAGGGAATTGATTAGCCCAGTGGTCTTCCATCGCTTTGTGATCCAGGTCTGTGCAAGTCTGTAAATGATCCGCTAAACTGGACCAGGTGCGTTAGAGCAGAGGAACATCTAAAGACATGCAGGACAGTGGACCCTGAGGACCGGGGTTGAAGACCACTAGCCCACGCAGGCAGCAGGGAGTGGTTTTGTGCTACGAAGAGAGGTGAAGGAGAGAGGAAAGTCTTTTGTAATGAAAAAAGTGGCCGCCAGCTGGATTTTGGTATGACGCTTTGAGCGTCGTTGGATGTTTCCAGCATCCCCCTTCCTTCACGGGCCTCCCATCAGGTTCCCTTCCTCCCAGCGATGTCACGCCGTGCCTTGCTTTCTCACTGAATCGAATTCCAGATATTTAGCACACTAGATTTCTGCCGGGCGTTTGCAACGGCTTAACAGATGATGACACATAACAGTTGAGTCCTGGCTAGAGATTGCCGATTGCTCACAGATTTGCCTCCAACCAGCTCAGCGACCGGCAAGTCGGGCTTGAAAAGGAAAGATGCCCTTTATTTCACCAGTTGACACAGTTTCCTGATGTCTGAATAAAACGACATTACAACTGGTCCCATTTCAGACGCTACACACGTAAAGGTTTTAGGGAGTAAAGTCAGACACTCCCCTCCACTCTGGACCCCCTCTTCTGCATGAGATGAGAGGGGTCTTTTAAATGTCAAATGTGATTTTGGAGAAACTCTGATCTGGGCCTGTGATGTCATACGACCCTGTAAATCCGAACGGCTCCATGAATTACATGCATGCAGATCTGAGTGGCTACAGATGCAGAGATAGTGATGCTTTATGTTGGAGGTACCGATTTGTTAGTAACGTCATACACCACAATATACGCAATGACATTTGATATATGTCCCCTTTAAAATTGTGTAGTGTGAAAACTGCCCAAGAAAAAGTGATTTCAAGAATCTAACGGCTCCCAAATCTGTCGACTGCTTTGGAAGAAGGTGTTTTGAGCTGATCTCAGTGACCTGTTAACTGATGTGTCCTCCGTTAGTTTATTTTATATTAAATTGGCGGTTAAATAACTGCTTATGATTATTAATGAAATGAATTAATGCCGTCGTCGTGGAAATGGCAGGTGAACACATTGTAGAGCCGTTCTTTTTTTAGATCCCACGCTTCATACACTTCACTTTATACACTTATATGTCATCATCACATGCATTTTCCATTTTTAATACAAAGCATAAAGAATTTATCAACTAAAGTTCATGCATAGTGCGTTAAAGTTGGATTATAAATGAAGAACTTCTGCCTCGTACTCATGTGCAAAGTGCAGTTGATCAAATGTTTTACTGTAAATTGAAGGGTGCGAGAAGCAGGATGAACAGGGAGGAGGACAACTAAACAAAGTGGGAGTTAATGAAAAGCAGCGGAGATCGGCTCAAACTGTGCAACAAAACTAAGATGAGTGGACTCCAGGAAGCATTCCCTGGGTCCAATCAAGAGAGAGACGAGAGAAAACACAAGACAAAACAACACAGCTGGGGGGAGGGGGGGCAAATAGTAAGAACACCAGAGAGAGCGAGAGTGTGAGAAAAGTGGAGGAAAAAAGAGAAGCAGACTGTGGGAAAGCAAGATGAAGAAGAACTAAAACAGCAAGACTGTGAGAAAGAGAGGATTAGAATTCCAAAGCCGTTTCCTCCTCTCCTCTCCTCTCCTCTCCTCTCCTCTCCTCAGCGAGCAGACCGGCGGCGCTGCTAATGGCCGACAGCCCCATAGATGCTCGCGACACTTGGAACAAACATTACTCCAATCACTGAGATCAGACTCATTCCAAATGAAGGCACGCCAACAAGTGCTGGCGCGAAGGCAGAACTAACTCGAACAGTTAATAATGGTCTGGAACTAAAAGGGTACACAGTCGATTTGTCGCTGCTGTAAAATTGATCAGCACATGGCACCAATAATGGCTCTATTCTTTTTTGGCTTTTTCATCTCATATCCGTCACAGTCTCACAGCATCACTGACGACTGAGATGAGTTCATGATATTAAGGAAATGGCAGACTGCAGCAACACTAACAGGACATATTAAGTTTTCATCATGTTTCATTTGTGGACCCAAACTTGCAATTACATTTCGTCTGAGAAAGTTGTCCATGCATCACATTTATCAAAGCTTGGCTGGCGCTGCGGAGCGCAACCTCAGCAGAATTTGCGCTGAGCTGGAGAGACAAAGGTCATGTTTTTGTAAAAATATTACAAAATAAAGCTGATGCAGAGAACAGCTGATGATAAACGCTCAGATGACGCTTCATCCTAACGCCCAGTTTATGTCGTGTGTGTGTGTGTGTGTGTCCAAAACTGTAGGTCCAGATACTTATCTAGAGGGAATCGCCTACATTAAGTCTCAGTATGAGAGCAGGAACAAGTCGTCCAACAAAGAGGTCTACTCCCACGTGACCTGCGCCACAGACACCAACAACATCCAGTTCGTCTTCGATGCCGTCACTGATGTCATCATAGCGAATAACCTGAGGGGGTGCGGACTGTACTGATGATGCTGAGACCTGTGCGTCTCACGCTAAGCGGCAAGCTGTTGTAACAGACACACTTGCGAGACAGATGTGAGCGATGTCGTCATGGGGCACCACGTTGAGTGCAGTGGCATCGTCCACCTTTCCTACACCGCTGACCACAGGACCAGCTTGCTTTGACTCTTTGATTGGCTGGTTGTTCGGTTGAGGCTCCATTCAGTCTATTTGTCTTTTGTAGTTCCTTTTGTCAGTAGGTTTTTTTTTTTTTAAGACTTTCAATCTATTAAAGAAACAATGAAATCTGATTCTAAATTTGCACAATTTTCTCCATCTTAACTGGACATGCAGTCACAGTTCCAGCTTCTCCTCCATCTCCAGCAGCTTTCCTCTGAGATGAAACACTGCAGATTACTCTCTAAGACAGACGTGTTTCTGATCATTTAGATTTCAGTCCGATGATTCACTCTTCTGTGCCGTGGGTTTAGGTCCAGCCGCACGAGGAGCTGATGTGAAACTGCTCATGAATCATGTAACGTATGGGGTCACATTTAGTTCAGTCCCAGTTTAAATCAGAGCTGGCTTTACACTGCACAGGAGAAGTGCTGTTGGAGCAGCATAATGCACAACCTACCAAGTAGAAAGTGAAATGAAAAGCAAAATTAATGCAAAAAAAGTATTTATCATAGAGCACCCGTGCTCCCTAGTGTTTAATGCTCATATCAAACAACGGCAAAATCCCCATTCTGATATCGGCAGGGTTTTTTGTTGCCTCCGGCTGTTTTTCTTTCTTTCTATACTTTCTGCGTCCTTCTGTCGTTATGTTTTTCTTTCTTTCTTTCTTAACTGAATTTAGGAGCTAGTTCATGCAAATCACACAATGGATTGAAGCTCATATTCTTATAATTAAATCATAATTATTGAATAGCATCTGAGCTGGGGTTTGGTTTTTTTGTTTGTTTTGTTTTATTTTTTCAGTGTTAATATTTATAGTCAGATGAAAAGTAAAGTTCCGTTGCTGGAGGTAAAAAACACGCTCATGCATCGACATATCCAGAAAATCAGGACTCGATGTTCTCACGCAGATCTACCATGTTCATATTCTCTAATACGAAGATGCTTTCTCCTCAGCCAAATCGCAATATTTCACTGAAATAATCCAAAAACTTAAACACCTGCCAACTCCTCTCTGGTTATAACCACCTTTCCATCTCTGCTGGCTTTGATAAGCACCGGTATGTATTCCTCCCTGACCACTGGTTCCGTCCTAACATCTTTCAAATCTGCTGCAGTGACACCAGTACTGACAAAACCTGGTTCAACCCCAGCAACTACAATACCTTTTGTTTTATCTCCAACCGGCCACTTCTCTAAAAAATACTGGAAAGGGCAGTGGCATCACAGGTTCAAGCCAACAATAACCTTTATGAATAATTTCAGTCCAGTTTTCGCACCTGCCACTGCACAGAAACGGCCCTCCTAATATTACAAATGATCTCCTAATGGCAGCTGACTCCAGACTATGATCCATCCTCATCCTTCTTGACTTATATACCATCTCACACGCCATCCTCCTTGACAGATTAGCTTCCATCCGTATAACTGACACGCCCCTAGACTGGTTTCACTCATATCTCTGGCCGTACACAGTTCATCCAGTTGAAATCATACACATCCCACCCATCCCCGCTCTCCTCCAGTGTTCCCCAGGGCTCTGTCCTTGGCCCTATGCTATTTTTTATTTGCCTCCTCCCACTTGGACTGATATTCTGTAAACATAATATTCATTTGCACTATTACGCAGACGACACCCAGCTCCAAACCCACCTTCACCTTCTCATCCTCCTCCCTTTGTGCCTGCTTACAGGAAGTCAAAGCCTGGTTCTATTTAAATTTCCTCATACTTAAAAAGTGATAAAACTGGGGTAGTCTTCATTGGTTCAAAGTTCACCCTCTCCAAACATCCCAGCTTCACCCTCAACATAGACAACTGCTCAGTTTTTCCCCTCCCCTCAAGCTTAGTCTGGGTGTCATCCTTGACACCACCCTATCATTCCACACCTACATCACCAACACTATGCGGTCCACCTACTTCCACCTCTGGAATATCAACCGCCTCCGGTCTTCACTCACTTCTAACAGCGTAGCAATCCTGGTTTACTCTCTGATCACCTGGACTATTGCAATTCCCTTCTCTTTGGTCTCCCCCACAAACTCCAACTGGTCCAGAATGCTGCTGCCCGGATCATCACCAGAACACCATCCATCAGTCACATCACCCCCGTTTTTCATCAACTCCACTGGCTTCCCATCCATCACCGTATCCACTATAAAATCTCCCTCTTGACGTTTAAGGCCATCCATAACCTCGCTCCCTCACACCTCTCTGCCCTCCTATTGATCAATATCCCTACCCGGTTTCTCAGATCTGCCTTCTCCATCAGCCTGACTGTCAGCACGTGTGTCCACGTCTCGAGCCTTTAGCCACTCTGCCCCTCATCTCTGGAATTCTCTCCCACCTGACATCAGGAATATTGACTCTTTTTCAGTTTATAAATCAGATCTTAAAACCTACTTGTTCAGACAGTCATTTGAACCACAATGTCTGTCTTTATGATCTGCGGCAAACTGCTGTTTTTTGTTGTTTTAATTGCGTTTTTTACGTTTAATTGCTGTACGGCGACCTTGAATGCCGTGAAAGGCGCCATACAAATAAAAATTTTATTATTATCATCACCCACGTCAGCTGTGATGTGACCTACACACCACACTACGTAAATTAGGTTATTCACTCCAAACCAGGTGATAGAAGCTAATTTGATGAGCTGTTTTTTTTTGTTGTTTTTTTTAATAAAACATTTTTCATTTCATTTAAAAAAAAATTTATTTTTTTTTATGAAACATTTTAAAAACTTACCGAGCAGCTGATGATGAACAGGAAATGGCGACAGCGACAGATCTCGAGCTCGCCTTCCTGCTGTCGGACTGCATCATCAGTAGACCTGAAGTGTCTAGAAGTGTTATGTACAAAGATTTAGTAACAGACTTGATTTAAAAACACATTTTCATTGGAATCACTGCAGCAAATAAAGACAACAAGCATAAACTCTGTTAGAACAGGAGAAGAAGGCAGCAACTCTCCATGAAGAGGATGTTTTATTTGCTGTTGACAGTCTCAGGTTGTTATTTGACTAAAAACACACTTTAAAATTATTTGCCAAGCATATGCTTTTGTTCATCCTCACACGCTGTGATTTATGATTCCCTCTTGGTGCTTCTTCTTGATGAAGACCTGCAGTTGACGGTGTGCGACGTAGTGCTGTGTTGCTCACATCATACTATTTTATCATCGACATCAGAACAACAGCCCACAAAAAACAACAGTATTTTTAGATGCAAAGCATGCTCTGGACTTTGATGACCTGCTACTTCTGCTGCACATTGCACAGAGAAATAATAAAATCATAACAGGTCTGGAGAATCTGTCACTCTGTTACAGGAGCTGTTATCGTTTCAGACTGAATTTTATTCATATTTTCATGCAACCTGATATCAGCTGGGCGATATCTTAGCGGCCTTTAAGTTTATTTATATGTATTTTAATAATTTGTTTATTTTTTTTAATCACTTATAAAATCTCTCTGAAAGTGATTCCAACAGAATTGTTTCCCGTTATTGTTGTTACAATGTTGACGTTACAGTTATTCCAATAATTCTTAATTTAAAACTATTTTAAGCCAGTGCTGCATCGAAAATGTTTGATTTGTTGTAATACATTCGCATTTTGTTGTTTAAAACAATTTCACTCAGCAGTTTGGGTGAAAACTAGCATCCACTTGAGGGATGTTTAGTTTTCCGTTTACTGACAACTAATCAGCAGAGGTTGACACAAGACATCGGCATCAAATTTGACCTTTTTTATCACAAATGCATTTCTTTTTATTTCTTTTCATTTTGCTCTCTTTTACCCTAATCTTCTGGTTTGTGGTTTGGAGTGAGGGTGCGGCCATTATTCATCCCTGCAGGAATCACCTCTGGCTGAAGTTGCAGCATGCATGGCTCCACTATAGAAACACTTAAAACAAAGGGCTACAAAGCTTGTGCTGACTCAACCACACCAGATCCTCAGATAATGTCGCGGTGAACGTATTGATTGTATACAACCCTGAGGTTGCATCCATTGTGTGAGTCTGCTCTGTGAAACATCCTAGCTGTCCACCTTAATAAATTAGAGGTAAACTCTGAAAGATCGAATACTGGTGAGAGTAGATGATCTCAGATGCAAAAGCCTCATACGCGATTTGGGGTTTTCCTGTCCACAATTGGAGTTTGTTCAGAATTGAGGTTTGATACATTGCAGAGCGCAGATGAAAAGAAAAGTGTTGTGTATGAGCAGCAGTTTATAGCATCAAATAGAAAGTGAGCCGTGTTTGAAGTGCCTGGTCTGAGTGTGTTTGTTGGTGTGAGCGTTCCCCGGAAAACCAAGTAGGAGAGCATCTTTATTTATTAATGTGGGAGGCATTTGCTTTATTCCTCTCATCCTGCCTCACCCAAGCTGCAAAAGTGTGTCTCTACCCCGTGCTCAAAGCTGTGATTTAAAAGTAAAAAAAAAAAAAAAAAAAAGGAAAAACAAGTAAATGACATCATCAGATCCTCTTACCGCATCTGTACCAAATTTTCTAATTAGAGGCAGAGAGCCCCCCGAGGCTGTTGATCGTCCTGCTGCATGTGTGGCTGCATGTGTGTCTGCATGTGTGTCTGCATGTGTGGCTGCATGTGTGGCTGAATGTGTGTCTGCATGTGTGTCTGCATGTGTGGCTGCATGTGTGGCTGCATGTGTGTCTGCATGTGTGGCTGCATGTGTGTCTGCATGTGTGGCTGCATGTGTGGCTGCATGTGTGGCTGCATGTGTGGCTGCATGTGTGGCTGCATGTGTGGCTGCATGTGTGGCTGCATGTGTGGCTGCATGTGTGGCTGCATGTGCCTGTAGTGTGTGTGTGTGTGTGTGTGTGTGTGTGTGTGTGTGTGTGTGTGTGTGCGCGCGCTAACAAATTGCATACAATTGCCGACGCGTGTGTGTGTCGTTTCATGCTGGAAAGGTCAGTGCGCATGTGCAGTGTGTGTTGTGTAAGAGATAACATCAGCCCATGGGTGTTGTGTTGGAGTCGGTGTCTGCGGGTTAATTGCCCACAAGGCACCTGTCTACCCTTTCCATGCACACACATGCACTGAAGGCACAAACAGGCTTATGGGTTTTTAAAATGTCACAACACCTTCCATCCGTTTCCAGCCGGAGCCTCACATGTCCTTTTGGCTCTTTAACCAAACGAAAAGCCAGAGAGCAGTTAGTTGATAATGTCCTCCTCTGACTGATTCCAGTAGTCACATGACGTGTCCTTCACCGTGGAACCGGTGTTTAGAGGATGTGATCTAACGTCTCAGTCTATAACATGCAGAAACACCTAGTAATATCCGGACGTATATGATCAGTTGTGTGCCTTAGAAATAAACTACTACTTAAGTAGTTCATAAGGGACAAACCAGGGAAAAGTATTCGCTTGGATGCAATTATTTATTTGAGTCACTAGATGCCTCTAAATATCAACTCACAGACATCAGCAATGCATCAAATGTGCAGTTGGCATTGAAGCCAAAAATTAGAAAAAGCAAAAGAAACATAGTGGTTTTTAAAGTTTTTGTTTTGTTTTTCCATCCCTAGCTGTTTCACAGTACAAATACTTTATGTTTAATTAAGCAGCCCTTACTATTAACAAAGTGTTTACACTCTGTGCAAGCTTTGGAAAGACCAGTCAGAGGTGGATATTCGTGGAAAAAAAAAATGCTCTGGTGAAAGTTCTGTCCGCATGACGTTAGAAAGCTCCAGTTCACATTCAGATGAAAAGAAAAGACTGCATTTATGTTTACCCTTGGGGTAGCAGTGGCAGTATACTGCTCAAGCTTTGTTCACACCAATTCTTTCATGCCCGTGGTCCCCTCTGGCAGCATACAGAGGAAAAAAGAGTGTATTAATGCTTCGGTTGTTCTGTAGTGGCATTAAAACCCTACCCTGCAGTTCATAATGTTGATTTTTTTTAATGTTTTTTTTTTTTTTTTTATGTGGCTAACTTGTGGTGTCAAGTCCTTAATATCTGTATCTTTATATTATACTGCAGGTTGCTGCTCGTTCTTGTTTCTAACTGATTTATCATCCAGGGTTCAGCCTGGCATGTCACTAGGTCTCTGTATTTATTCAATGCACACTTCTGTCCAATATTGCATAGATCTGAGCGCGACGTCAGCTCATACGACTTTGAAAGGTGCCTAAATTCCTAAACTAAGCACATCTCCAAAGCGAAAATGGTCCAGACTCACTCTGACACTGATACAAAACATTTGCTTTTACTTTGGATCTGCAGTAAAACCTTTGTCAAGTGACTTCAATTTATGAATCCTCCTATCACACTGTTTGCCAATTCTGAGCTCCGATTTCTTTCTTTTTCTTTTTTTTTTTGTTCCCCTCTACATGACTACATTTTTAATTGCTGATACCAGTAAAATGTATATCACAAAGCTCAGGTTTGCTAGTTGGAGTAAACTGTTCTCATAGTTTAGTAGAAGACTTGCTTGCCAGAGAGTCTGTGTGACTGCTTCCACGTATCTGTGCTGTGATTGTGCCATCATGCGTACATGACCCAATGACTGCAAAAGTAAAGATAGGATTTCTCAAGGCGTTGACTTGACCAATATTATCCTGGAGTTCCCAGGGTCTGATCAGCCGGTCAGTGGTCAGGACAAGCTGCAAAGTGGCCAGTTGTTCAATAGGTGCATCCCAAACTTATTAGATCCAGAGGTCCACGTACTTGTGCAATTGCATCTTTAACTGTAAACTGTTTCGGATTAGTTTGATAAATATTTCAAATGATGTGCAAGAAATGATTCTACAAAAGCCTAATTTGCCAATTTGAAATGTATTTGAGAAAAACCTTTGGCTGAAACCATCTCCTTGTGCTTCATCCTCACTGTGGACTTAACTTCATTGTTTTTTCTTCAGCTCCGAATTAAAAGAATTTAAAGTTACAGCTACATGACGAATAAAGGCTTTAGTTTAAGTCAGCCTTAATTTAAAGCAAGCGTAGTCTTTCCACACAACACTCAGAGGCCCAAATACTTGGACAGGAGATGCAAAAACAGTTACTTTTGTGGACTACTCCTTTAAACTAAAAACATTTGATCATGACTGAATGACATAATGATTATGACTGAAACCTTACGTCTGCAGCGCTGGAGTGCTCCTGCAGGTGGCAGATTATAAGGCGAGGATAGGAATGGTGTCGCCACATAGAAGAACAATGAGCCAATTAGTGCATCTGTGTGTGTTTGTGCAATAAGAGGAGAGAAATGATGCCAGGAGCAGAGACTGAAGAGGGTGGGTAACATGTTCCTGCTTGAGTCCTGACAGTAAATACTGGATCCCCGCAGGCTTCAATAAAGGACAGGTTTATTGGTGATGTAGTCCGAGGCCATGCGGGGGGTTTTTCCCCCTCAGTGTGTCAATCAGGAGTACAATCAGATAACAAAGGATGTGTGGCTGCTTTTTTTGGGCAGCAGGTGGTGTAACAAAAGAAATGATTGCACTTTTATGCGATGTTTTTTTGCCCCTTATACCAGCATGAAAAGCTGTTTTTGTCACAGTTGCAGCCAAATGCAGAAACCAATCCAAACTCCGATGCCAAATGTTTCCCGTCTTAGATTTAAATTGGCTCCTGTGCCGTCATTTTGATGACTAATCTATGCTTTAAATTTTTAAAGGCTTGCTCGAAAATGCTTTTTGCGTCATCTTATGATAATTGGTTTCACTTTCTTAGTTGCTGTAATGAGCACTTAAGCCTCTGAGGAGCAGGGAGAAGTTCTGCTCTGCTGCTGGACTGGAAGAGAGCCGGAGGGTACGTGACAGCCATAATGAACTCTGATAGCAGTAAGGAAGCAGGTTTTACTCTGGAACATTTTAATGTCACTGCTTTAGCCACCAATCCTGACCACGGTGCATTTAACCCAGTGGTTAGTGCATCAACCGACACTTTCTTTACTGTACGGGTCACCCACCGCCAAATCTACAAAATGGTTATGTGTGACTTTGAGTGAAATGTGTGTGTGCGCAAGTGTTGTTTTACTGAGGTAAATATATCTGCTGTAACTCCCACACTGTTGATAACTTATTGAACATTGTATTTGTACATGAGACAATAATAATAAAGCACCACATGAGTAACGTCAGATGAGTGATTTCCTTCTCTCTCTGTGTGTCTGTTTGCAATATTTCCCTGTTAATGTTTAACCGGCAATGTTTATTGTAACAAACAAGTTTGTTGATGTTGCGCGTCCCCATTCCTTCTCTTCCTCCTGTAATTTATTTCTTGTTCTTGTTTCCCCAGAACTATAATTATCTATTGAAAATGTTGGGAAGTATTCCACAAACAGCTGATAGAGCCACTTTTTCAGTATAAAACAAAGAGTCAGTAGCTTTGTTATCTGGATAATGCCTGCAAAATACTGTGCTTAATAGGAACTGTTGAAGCGTTAATTACCCAGGAAAAAAAACTCTCCCTTTTGTTATCTGGTCATTCTTTTACCAAACGTAATTGGAGAGATGTGCTGTTCTGTTCAATGGTAACGTTACATTTTGCCCGTTTCCTCTCTACACATTCTCACCCCATTTCCTCTTCTTCTTTCCCCTCCCTGTTTAATCTTCTCTTCTTTTCACCCTTAATCACACCTAATCCCATTTTCCCCTCTACATTCTTCACTTCTCTTTCATTGTTTCCACATCTTTTCTTGCCTTTTCTCCACTCGTCATATTTTCCCCCGCAGAATCGCATGCATGAGTCTTTGATGCTGTTCGACTCCATCTGCAACAACAAGTTCTTCATCGACACTTCCATTATCCTCTTTCTCAACAAGAAGGATCTATTTGCAGAGAAGATTAAGAAGTCGGCGCTCAGCATCTGCTTCCCGGAATACACAGGTACAACAAACTTAAAATAAGAGGTTTTTTGAAATTTCATAAAATTTGGTGTGCTTCCAAATAATATTGTTCTAAGTTTCATCAACTTTGGATTGTTACATCATCTTTGAGAAGGCAACAAGTTTGACTGGGATGTAACTGTCAAGTATTCAGTATTTCCCAAAACCAAAAGAACAACATTTAGATAGTAGCTTTATTGAAATGTGGACTAATCTGGACACAGTGATTGATTTAGAGTAATTTAATCTCTTCTGCGAGGATGCATTTCTTAGCTGCAGCCAGTTTGTGCACTGCTGAGAACATCCTTCCTAAAGCCAAAGACTCAACTGTTAGGCCTAATGGTATGCCTACATTTGCATGGAACATATTTGCATGTTAAAGCGTTTATTTGAGTGAACTGTTATTATACGAAACAAAAAATGACTTTTTATTATTTTAACTACACAAACGAGTGTGAAAGGATTCCTGATTTTGCCCTGAGCTATAGTAGTAAAAATAATTTAACAGAATCTTGAATCACGGTTTGGACCAACTTCAAAAGTCAGCAGCTTCTATGTTGGGCCAGACTTCATCTCAGGTGTAACTGTCACCAAGCTTTTTGAATGATATTCCCACTAAAGAAACAGTACATGAGACAGGTCCCCCCTGTCTTCAGGGTGTGCCTCTTTGGAGATCTGTCCTACAGCTTTAAGCTCCCGTGCAAGCATAATTTTTAACATGCAATATTTAATATTCAATAACAATTGTTGTATGTGAGAGCATACAGAGAGAGGCCACATAGCAAAATCATAGAAAATGTCTGAGTGGCTGTTTAATCTTTTCCAATACTTGTATTTACTTTGTCTACAGTTTGTCCACAGAGAGTAGATACTAATCACTCTTGTAAACAGTCTTGTTGAGCAGACCCAGGTTGTTCAAACACTTTCAACGTCCCAACTCTGTGGTATACCGAGTACAGCATCTTTTCAAGATGTCGTTGTAGGTAAAAGTGAAGAGGCTACATAATGCCACTCTTTCCTGGATTACTGAGGTCACAGAACCCTGAAGATCTAAACAGCTTATTGTATGTCAAATTTCCCTACCTTGTCAGGCCCAAACAAATTGTGAGCATGTGTTACAACTTTTAGATTTTAGTCACTTTCAAAACTCAAATGTCTGAAGTGACGAGGTAAAGCACAAATGCAACTATATGAGATGGGGTAAAGAGAGGACATGACTGTGATGTGCTCAGCTCAATAAATTAAATGGCGTTTTGAAACCCCTCCGATTTTTCTGGCCACTGATAAACAGCTGCTTGGTTCAGTTAATTAGTTCTGTGTCATACCTCCAGAGGAGGACTAGTCCTGACATTTACTGAGTTATAAACCATCCGAGAAATGTGGCACATTTTTAAAAAGTCTCTGCTCACAGCCTTAAGTCAGTTTGCAGCAGAGATGACCAGTCATGTGTTTGAAGAACCGCTTAACATAACTTTTAGAAGAGAGATTTACTTTGCAGTGTTTCAAAGTAGACCTGAGGAGAAGTGATGGGAGACATTGATGAGTGGAGGTGAAGGTCCAGTGTAGCTGTGATGGGTGAAAGAAAGCGTGTGCGAGTGAAAAAGCCTTTTCTGTGTCTCTCTGTCACACACGCACACACACACACACACACACACACACACACACACCTCTAAGCTGATCCTATTCATTTCCGTCTCATGCTTCACTTATATTTTGCTAACTACCCTGATAATCACAGAAATCCATCAGATATGTTCCATCTCTTTATCCTTTTGCGTGACAAATCCCTCTCACTGTCAAAAGCAGCTCAGTCTGTACAAGAGAAGGGTGCCAATAGGCCGTACTGACCATGAGTTTTACAGCTAAAGCTCGCGATCTTTTAACGAAGGCTTCAACCCAGTGTCATGTTAAGTAATCCCATAATTAATACTTGCACACATGTCTTTCAGACGGCTAGATCTCTGTGAAACAGCCTTCTTATTGCAAATGAAAAATATATGCATATTTAAAAGACTTGGAAGTGTGAATATTACATCTATTGCATCAGCTTAAGTAGTCTATATTATCTAAATGAATGGAAACATCAGTTCACTTTGTATTTTTTGAGTTATTTCACATATAAACTCATCTCAAGTTTACATCCTTTAAAATACAGATCACCAAGGTCCTTTTAAAATCCAATTATGTTCCAACTGAGTCCGTTTTAAAGTGCTCCAAATGGAAAATACTGTATTTTCAATGTATCTGTATTAAGAAACCTAAAACAAACCACTGTGAGGACGCATTACTGTGATAGTAAATACTTCTGCTTTCGAGTACATACTGAATATGTGCTGTGTATTAGTATGTTGATCCTGTTGGCAGTTTTTCACTTCACAGGAAAAGCTGCTGCTATGCTGAAGGACGTTTATTGTTTTATGGTTAATATTTGATCCTTGGAACAGGGTTTTGGAGGCTGTGGCTGCAGTTATACGCTGTGACTTGAGTCCTGTACATATCAATCATCTAAATATTGATTTAACACACACATATTATAGTAGTTTCCCTCAAAAAGGAGCTGATTTTGTGAAGAATAATATAAAACATTCATGTGGTCTATTTCTTTTTTGGGAAAATGTTGTCATGTATAATTTTTTGCGGGTTCTTTCTTCTGTCCAGGACCAAACACTTATGAGGATGCAGCAGCTTACATCCAAGCACAGTTCGAGAGCAAGAATCGCTCTCCAAATAAGGAAATCTACTGTCACATGACCTGTGCCACAGATACAGGAAACATCCAGGTTGTGTTTGACGCCGTGACCGATATCATCATCGCCAACAACCTCCGAGGGTGTGGCTTGTACTGAGCACGCCCACAACCCCTGTAATGTCCTTCCTCTTCGTCCCCTCTTTTCTCCCATCCTTCATGCCCTCCTCTCCTCCTCCCCTTCCTCCTCCTTGTTCCTTCGACACAGCTGTGGAAATGATGATGGCAGTGATGACGATGATTTTCCTGAATCTTTAATGAAAAAAGAAAGAAGAATGCGAGTAGGCACATATTTAAAATCAGGATAATTAAAAAAAAAATAGGCATACATACATACATACATATATATATATATATATATATATATATATATATATATATATATATATATATATATATATATATATATATATATATACACACTCACACACACACATACACACACACACACACACACACACACACACACATATATATATATATATATATATATATGTGTGTGTGTGTGTGTTTTTAGTTCTTGTCTCTTCTTTTTTCGATACAATTTCCCCTGATGTTTTTCGGTCGTTTGCCAAGTAATCAAATTGGTTTTAGAAAACACAAAACACTTCAGCCTTGAAAACTTCTTGAACAAAGTCGATGAAAGCCTGCTCTTTTACTTTGTCGGCCATGTCTTTTGTTGTAAACAAAATCGAAGCCTGTACTTTTTTTTTTTTTTGTATTATCACTTTGATTACAAACACTGTTGTATTTCTGTTGATCATTTGTATATTTATTACATGAATGAGTCTTTACACTGATTTTTACTCACGTTTTGTCTCACCTGACTGCTGAAATTGTGAATTACTTGGTGGTTGTTTTTTTTTTTTTTTTGTTAAGAAGTGATGATGCTTTTTTTTTTTCTTTCCTAGAAATGTGCAAAAATGAAAACGGCAGTAAAAGTCAGCCAGAACCTAAAAAAAAGAAAAATCCTGCTGAGACTGACGACGCTGAATTTGAACATTGATCTTTTGTTTACATCAGGCCAGACATGTTGAGACGTGTGTACGGTCGGTTTTCTCCTTGATTAATTCGTAACATCTCACCATTTGAGACCTGGTTTTCATCGACAGGAAGTGGGGCTTCCTGTTTCACAAAGCCGGCCTTAGCCGTTCGCTGACCATCGGCCAGCGCCGGGCTCGAGAGCCAATAGGAAACATTTAATATCCTAAAAGTCAGTGCCACGAAACAGAGGCGCTGCACTGTAGATAGCTACGCTTTTAGAAACAAGTACACACTGTTGAAACTCTACCTTTCTCGCACTTATAACCTACTAATGTTCTCCATGTAAAAAATGAAAAAAAAAACACTCTTTGTTAATTTATTAATTTATTTATTGATTGATTGATATCCTGTTCCTTCATATACACACACATCTTTGCTACCACCACCCCGCTCTCTTTTCTTCGGTTTATTTTTGCATGGCATCTGGATTTTTACCTTTTTTTATCATTTTATTTTCCTCTCTCTACCTTCCTCCTCCTCCTTTTCTTTGACACAGATAGCATGAGATACTCAAGCCTTTGTATAAAGAGACCAGTTCATTCTTAAGACTTATAATATAAAGCCGCTCATGAATACTGTTCAAATAAAAAGTTGTTTAATAAAAAAAAAAGCAAAAGACAAATATCAGAAAAAAAAAACCACAATGTCAGCGGAGACAACGGCAGCAGCTAAATGGGAGAGGTGTCTGAATGGGATCAGGAGAAACATTAGGAGGGAAAAAAAAAGTGAGTCATGGTTTCCAAACAGGAACAGGTCATGTGGAAAGCTTTGATGAAGTGTAGATTTTGGGATTCCTGCAGCAACACAGAGAATTCAGACAAAAGGGAACAAAAGTCTACACTTACTGAACCAACAACAAAAGTAATGAACATTCTGTAGGTATTACCACGGTATCAGCGGTCATTATGATGTAATATTCTTACAAGATAATCTTTCTTGTGCTTTGTAGCTACAGAACATGTCTTTCTCTATAATTCCCTTTTTTAAATGGAACAATATTTTGCAAAGGGGTTCCAGTTTGACAGCGAGCTGATGTGGAGCCATGAAGATCCCGGACCAACCCCGCGTTGTCGTAATGCTCTGACCCCTCTTGTCCCCCGTCCTGTTACTGTTTTTGCCTGTTTCCTTGCATTAGAACCATGTCCTCACTTTAGCCTGACTCAGAACGATTAAATATAATATTATAACAATATCTATTTTTTATTATTTCAGAAAAAAAGAAACAAATCACTCTTTTTTGGGGAGAGCACGTTTCTCGCAGCATCCTCCACTTCGGGATGCCGCACGTTCACACATCAACACTGTATAAAGTCATTGCTCTTTCCTTCTCCTCCTCCTTCTGCTCTTTTTCAGTTTAGCACACACCTTCCAGGTCTATGATGAAAAGCACAGTTCTCACATCACACACACACACACACTTGCTCGCACTCACACAAGCACACATTAGTAGATTTGGAGATTTGTTATTTATTCATTCCTATTCTATGTTACCCCTCATCAATCTAACTATCGATATAGACCTCTCTTTCTTGCCTTCTTGAGTTCTAGTTTTTAAAAGAGAAAATAACTGTATAATGAAATGATTCTGTTTTTTTGTTTTTTTTTGTCATTCTGTTCCTGTTATCCTCACTTCTTTTTTTGTTTTTTACCTCCACTCTGTTCTCTTCTATACCCAGTAAATGCTTTCTTTTTCTGTGCAGCTTCTCTCTCTCTCTCTTTGTCTCTCTCTCTCTTTGTCTCTCTCTCTCTCTCTCTTTCTGTCTCTCTCTCTAACTCTCCCTTTTCTCTTCTTTAGTGAATGGTTGTTATTTCATGTGGGATGTCCGTGCTGGAAAAACCAATCGAATGTAGTGTTTACATTAAAAAGCCACTGTTTTCATGACTACAAAAAAAAGAAGAAAAAAAACAACAAAAGCTCATTTTGTCTCCAAATCATTCTGTTGTTGCTTTCATCTGCATGGAACCAATGCAAGTAATGGGATTTGTTTACTATTTCCGTTGAAAGTGATGGGGAATCTTACATCGACATACAGTTGTGTTAGAAAGAACAGAAACCTATTTACCTGGTCCTGACCAAGTCTTGCCAACCAAGAAAGATGTACAACAAAACATGACATCTTCCACATTGTATTTATGAATTTAGCAAAAACTAAGTCAAAATGTAGCAACAGTATGTAGAAAAAGTAAGTACACACTTACTGCCTCCACAGGAATTACAATTACAATAAGTAGCAGTTGCAAACTGCTCCTCCAGTACACTTCACTGCTAAAACAACCCATTTAGAAATAAGCCTAATACTCCTTAATGTAGTCAAAATGATCTTAATTTAATTTTTTTCTAAAATGTAAGAATGTATGTAAGAAAACCAATTCTTGGCTAGAGTCCTTAGAACTTGCACAACAATCTTCTAATTTTCTTGAAGCAATGTATTTAAATTTTTTTAGAAATGCGTTTTTACAGTGTTGATGAACTAGTCATCAGCAGATGTGATCACCTCTATAAAGGTAGGCTCAAATGTGTGTCAACACAATACCAAAGAGGAAAGACATCACCAATGATCTTAAAGATCATAATTTGGGAACGGTCAAGGTTATTTCCAAACAATCTTGAGCCCACCATTCTACAGTGAGAAAGATTATTCAGTGGTGGAAAACAACACGGATGGCTGCACGTCTTTGCAGCGTGGACGTTGCAGTATGCTCACCCCAAGGTCAAGGCCGTGCAATGTTCCGAGAAATAGGGATATAAAAAACAAGTGCTACATCCCAGGCTTCACAGGCCTTTGTTATTGTAATATAAGTTGATGAAAAGACCAACATGACTAAAATGCACAGTGCCAGGTTTGACAAAAACCGAATGAAATACATTATTATAAAAACCTCATACCAGCAGTCTAACACGGTAGCGGAGGGGTTATGATTGGGGTGATTCTGCAGCCACAGGTCCTGGGCACCTTGCAGACATCGAGGTGACCTTACATGTTTCTACATAGCAAAGTTCACTAGAGTCAGATGTCCGACAGCTAAAGCTCGGCAAAAAAAAGATTGTTCAATAGTTGGATAACCAGTAACCTGATTTAAATTATTTTTAGAAAGTTGTACAAAAGCAAACGTACCAAAGCAAATGTTTTAATTCACTGAAACAACCATTTAAAGAGTGCGCCAAAATTCCTTCACAGCAGATTGAGAGATATAGAAAAACACGTCACGTTATGGCTGCTAAAGACGGTACTGAATCAATTCAATTCAAAAATCTTTTATTGATCCCTGAGGACAAATTAACTAATTAATGAATCATGCAGTGACCTGAGTTTTCCCCACTCAGTTTGTAGATTTTTTTTCAGTCTGGTTCTTAAAAAATTTTAGATTTTGTATTTTTCAGATGGTTTTATGTAATCAGAAACATGTTTCACGCCAAGTGATGTCACAAATTTTTAAATGACAGTGTGCTTCTAAAACTGTAACAACACCTAAATAAATTGATTACCAGCAGACAAAACACCTTTCACAGTTGGAAATCATATGATTATCTATCAGCTCTGATTATTGTTGGCACACCCTGTGACAGGCCTGAGATGCCCCCTCAGGTGCTTTTTAATAAGCTTTTGGTGTTAACAGCTAACTGCCCTGCAGCCAGCATCAGTCAGTCTGTGTTAGGAACATTTGTATCAGGCTGACCCAAGTCGCTTCTCATCAGAGGGAACAGTTTACCGTGTTTCAACTCAACTCCTGCTTCATACTAATTGGGCGCTGAAATTTTTCAAACTTGCATGTAGACAAATAAGATGCTTCTCTTAACATCTACATCTGACTTTCAATTCAATTTTATTTATATTGCATCTCTAGACGCTATATAAATAAAGTTGTCTCTAGACGCTTTCCAGAGACCCAGAACTTTCAGTTGACAAAAACATGATCACAGCCCTGTGCAACCTCGTGGGAAGCACTGCATCGGTTGCATCGGTTGCAAGATACTGGCTAGAATCTTCAGATTCAAAAGTCTTGGCTCCACCACGTGGGTATATTTCATGTCTGTGCTCTGATAATTGATTTTTTTTTATGTACATCTCTTTGACAGGGCTCCAACCTTTGAGGTTGGAGCCCTAGTTAAAGATAACAGCAGAATGGGAAGAAACAAGAGAAACACAAACAGAGAACTGTGTTTCACCACCACACACTTCTAGTGGATCATACAGCATGTTTGAGAGGGAATACTTTGGAATGAATCGCTATGGTGTTTTTCTTTTTTTAAATGGGAAATCCTGCTTTAAATGCCTTTTAAAAACTCCTAAATCTTTTGTCTTTGTTTCATCTGAACATGGTATAATGAACTCCCGTATATATCCAGGGGATTTAAAATAGTGACAAATACAATTCATAATGATTCTAAATTATGCTTTAGGTTCTAATATAGTTTACATATAAAATAGTTTAATGTAAATTCTAAACATTTAACTGTATTATCTGACAAACATCCCCACACACTGTGATATCGTGAAAATAAAAGGTTGGTGGTTATGGCATATCGTTACTCGGGGTTCATGTTCTGGGTCTCTGGAAAGAACCCAGAGACGACTGCTGTTGTAATTGAAGCTATATAAATAAAACTGAATTGAACTGAAAGACACTATGTCATGTGGCATAAATTAATACATATTAATAAATCCACTACAAAATTAAATTAACATTTTCATGTCTGCTGCCAGTGTTTAACTGTTTTCTGTAAAATTAAAGAATAGCAACTTTCACATCAGCTGTATTTTCTATGCAGTGCTAGTTAACTTATTCACACACTAAACTAGCGGTGTTTTCCATTAATTGTCTTAAGTCCGAATTTCCAAGTTGCTAATGGGGGTTTCATCTAGAAATTTGCCACCAAAACATCTGAAACAGGATATCCCACCACAGCATATGGTCAGCTGGTTACCACAGCCAACTTTGATGGACAAATCACAACATCACAACATGGTGGCATGCAGTGGGAGGAGACAGACCCTTCAAAGCCACTCTTCAGAAAACCTATAAGCGACGTATGTAAGGATGTAGTTAGTGTCCAACCTGCAGCAGCAGCTGTAAACAGTCCGCTCAGGTTTTGAGAAGCAGAGAGATTGAAAGTCTGTGTATTGACAAGTAGATTTATAGCTGTGTTATAAGAAACTTGAAGCGATGTCTTTGTGCTGTTCCAACAGGCAAGCGCCAACAGAAGAATTAAATTAAAGTAAGTGACTCTTTATTAGAAATAATTGGGGATGGATGGATAAGTAAAATATATACAGTATCGTGAAATCAAATATGTACATAAGAGATTTTACATTTCAGTGTAACATCAGTTTAAGTTTCTTCATAAGAGGTATTTTCTTCCTTTAAAAAGTCCCTCTCTCCAAAGGAATGTACCGCAAAACTCGTCCAAAATTCCCCTGCAGTTTTATGTGTAGCTTATAACAGTGAAATTTAGGTTTAAATGTGAGTACATTTATATGAGCCAAAAATGATCATTCTATGCATGGTCATTTTAGATATCTTTGAACCTGTGTGGAAGAGATTATACGTGAAAATGGAAAAGCTGGAGGGAGAAAAAGGATTAATGATTCAAATATCTGGTCATCTCACAAACAAACCCGAGCATAATCATGTTTGAGACTTGATAATAGAGACACACAAGCATGCCCTTTCCTGTCCTCCCCTCTGCTAATCCCCAGTGGGAGGAAGTCATGAACTCAACTGATGTGCACTGATGGACCACAATTTTGAAGCAGTAATACAGTGACGTTTGCCCCTGGGCTGTAAAAAAAACCCCACCACTGATCAGTTTCAAACTCTAGCAGGCCTTTGAAGGTGTCCTGTGATATCAGATGTTACCAGAGGTTATTTCACGCTCTTTAATATGACATAAGAAGGAATACAGGTTAATAAAAACAACAATAGTGTAATTCATTGAGACGGAGTACAAGAGAACAGAATAAGGGGAGGTGCATCATGGGAGGTCCCTCACCAGCCTGGGCCTAAAGCAGAATAACTAAGTATAAGCTTTATGAAAATGGAAGGTTTTAAGCCTAATATTAAAAGGTATAGAGGCTGCCTGCTTTCCAAACACACACTGGCAGGGGGTTCTAGAGGAGAGAGGATGAATGAACACATCCAACTGCCCACACGATACAAGAGAAATAGGAAACCTTCCTCATAATGTCTCAAATGCGTCTGCAAATTTTACATCCACTGCATTAATATTTCAGAAAAAGCAATCAACAGGGCAAGATTGTTGTCCTTGTGTGCGTTATAAACCTTCGAGAAAGTCTGCAAGAGGAGGTTGAAGGAAGACCTTGGTGTAGTGTAACACAAGGATAAGAACTGTTTTGTTTTAATTTCATTTTCAACAAGTGTCTCTCCTCTTACACATAACGGCACTTCTTCTGAGTAGCAATGTGTGCGACCTTGTGGGTCTTTTAGATTAAAGAATTGAGTTTCCATTTATATTTACATTCAGAATATTCAATTAAAATCAAAGGTTAGTTTAGGACCTGAAACCTTACGACCCTTTACGGGGTTGTAAGAAAAAAAGGCTGTAAATGTCTTAAACATATCCCTTGGATAGGTACAGCACAGTTTCCTCTACATCTTCTGTGAGATTGGATATCTAGTGGTGGTCTTGACCCCTCACACATGTCAGTCACTCATGTCCATGTTGCAGCCCTCTGGCTGGACGTTCACTAACTATCACGTACCAATACCCCACAATATACTGGAAGATGCTCCCACATATTTATTGATCCAACACAATCAAGTGTTCGTCAAACATGCTCAAATCCTTTTGCTGTCCATTTTCGTCTTGACTTTTCCGTACATGTCTTGACTTTGCTGCCCATTATGTTCTATGCCTTGAGGTGTGCTGCTGAATTAAATAACCACTGACTTTAATGGTGTTAGACTGGGTTCTTAGGGGAAACACTCTCACTGAAACATAAATGTAAATGTACCCAAAAAGTCTTTGTCTTGCACTGCACAAACTTCCAATATTTCTCTTCTTCATGTCAAACTGTCAATAGGAAACTAGATTTGCTTGTTTCCCCCTCTGTTGGTGCTGGTGCTATCACAGCAACATTGATCAAAGTAAAAGTACTTTTGTCTGCATCCTCAGGATTGCATATTCAAATAATTGTTTCTCTGTAATGAACCCTAAGAACCCTTGTAAAATATGGAATGACCATTCTTTGAAGGCACGATGTGGCGATATTTCTTCAGATTGTAATGCTGAAAAGCAGTTTGACACATGAAGTCCACACAGTAGTTGCATAACACTGTACTGCAGTCCTACCCTGACAGGAAACATGACACACAGAATCGCTATCACAGCAGATGGACTAGCGAATGTGAGCTGGAGTTAGATGAGGGAGGGTGCAGAGGGTTTCATCCTTGCTGCCGTGGCTGTAGTTCCATGGCAAAGGCTGGTTCAGTGAGTTCAAGCATAATAAGAGACAGGGGAGAAGAGAAGCTGGGCAGATGGAGAGAGGGACGGCGGTAAGGAGGAGGGAAAAGTACGAGTTTTATCTACACTCCTTACTTAAACGCTAGAAAAAAGAATCCATTCTTTCCCATCCCAACTCCTTTTTTTGTCATACAATCACAGTTACTACAACAATTTTAACAGTATGGACAGCATGCCACACTCAAAAATTAGGCCTTTTAGAGACAGCTGGCAGTAAATGTTTGAAAGATTTTTCATATGTTCATGTGTTGTTTTATTGGGGCAGCAACTGGGAGAGCACATAGACAAGTTTTGCATATTTACATATCACATAATTCTTGGATATATATAAATATCCCACTACTGTAGGATAGTTTAGAGAATTTTAGAGAATGAAAATATTGTTTTCTTTGGAGGTCAGTTTATTTGATCTGCTCCAAATCAAAAAAAAAAAAGTGAAATCAGCGAGCTTTACAGATAAACTTAGCAAATTCAATGTAATTCCAATTACCATCTAGTTCATTCCAATCATATATCATATATATAATTCTCCATTTGTCAATCTGCAATTAAAATTGCTACATTTCCTAATAATAGTACCTAAAAACATCATATGAAATACTAAGAATACTTTTTTCTTCAGAATAGCATCATCAGTTTTCTCTATCCTGCACAATTACTGCTGTTATGTTTTTTTGTTTTGTTTTTAAGCATGGGCTAGAGAGAAACAAAATGTACATTCTCTATATGTCATGTATATAAAAGCAAAATTAACAATAAAGTTTACTGAATTTTGAAAAGTACTGATTAAGGACCGGACCCTGTGGAACTCCCTGTGGAAATAATTAAACATGTATCACCAGACTCATTTCCTCACTTAATCTAAAGTACACATTCAAGCCTCTGCAGTAGAATGTTTTAATTGATGGAGTCAAATGCAGCGGTCATAAGACAAAGACAAGTCCATTGTCAGAGGACATGAGGAGGACTTTGGGAATGTTCACAAATGCCGTTTCTGTGCTATATTGTGCTTTAACAATTGAAACTTTTAGAAACACAGTTTGTGTGTGAAAATGATCACATTTTTTTTCTTTTTAGAAAAACGTAAATAGTAAAAGTGAGACCTTTTTTCTTTTTTTGAAAGGAAAGGTTTAATTACAGAAACCTTTAAAGCCTGAGGCCCATAGCCCGTCAATAAAAGCAGACTGCAGCCGACACAGAAATGATTAGAGGAAAACTTGGCTGGGATGGAGTCTGAGACAGGTTGATGGTTTAGATGAACATTATTACCAGCTCAGGACGTTCAACAGGACAGAAAGAGTCCAGACACTAATTAAGTTCCACAGTTTTAATCAAAGCTGCTGCATTCAATGACACACCAGAGGCAGGAGGCAGATGAATGCTACACATTTTCTCTCCAATTGAAACTATTTTTTTGTTAAAAGGCCCATGAAATCGCCACTGCTGAGAGAAGTAATAATCATGGGTCAACAGAGCCACAACTGTTATTTAGCCTTGCTACTGAGTTGAACAGACACCAGGTGTTAATCTTATTATCTTTATTTCAAGATGACAAATAATTAGTTTCTAGGTTTGTGCAATCTTTTCTGATCAGATGAGATTCTTCCAAGTTATTGGAACTCTATATTCTATCCAGAACTCTGCTTTAAATTACAAAACCACACATGAAACCACAGAGTCAACCTCATCTGATTACCTTCTTTTAGAGGGAGAGAGATAGCACTGGCAAGTGTGGTACACATCAAGGTTATAGCTTTGTCAACCAAACAATCATGCTGTGCAGGAGTGAAGCCCAGATACTGAAAAAATCTTCACATTTAGTGACAGCTTTATTTATTGGCTTCCAACACATTTCCCACATTCTTTTTATTCTGCACGTTGCCTTCACTCAGGAATTGTAAGGATCAGAATCAATACATCCTGTAAATTCAGATGATATAAAAATAGATGAGGCTTTGAAATAGCGTTACAGCTTACAACAGTGTTCAGATACACTGCCATCCCATGATTTATAACCATGGATTGTGACTATTATATGTTGTGATGTGGACAAAACCTATTACATGCTTTTAGGTGAGACTGAGATTGCAGTTATTTTGGAAAAGGTTGTATTGGCCTTCACATAGAGGCACTCATTTTGTTACCTCGTCTATTGTTGTGGCAGAACAAAAAAATATTTACCAAAAATACAGCATCATGTCACACACATTTGGAACTGCATTGTTTTTCTGTTGTACAAGTCCTCAAAGTAATAGATCTGTTGGTCAAACTGGTCTGTTAAAACCCAGTTTCATCGTTTTTCGGAGCTGTTTTCTGTCACAGCCTTTTCTACCACAGTATTAAAAATAGTGTCTCTCAGTGTTATTCCACTCGACTGAACCCCTTTGGTCAAATGAATGAAAAATGAACAAAATTTTCAATATTTAATGACACTTTTTTAACCCTCATGTCTGTACAAGGACACCAGGATATTTAGCATAAAGCCTGACAAGCAAGGCTACACAACTGGACTGGCTGTTTTACTGGATGTAACACATCCAGAGCTCATGAATGCACTTATCTGGTTATGACTTTAATGACTATTCCTTTCCTCAGTTAAAAAGGCATTATCTGCAGGTTTGCATAACAGGTTTGGTATTATTGTTTTCCATACAAAATCCCATGTTCACAAAATCAGGAAGCAAGTGGATGGATAAACTGCTCAAGAAAAAAAAAGGATTTTGTATTTTAGATTAAATTAGTTTGCGTGCAAAACTGCTGCTCATGCTCCATCGATGATCATTTCATTGAGTAAGATGAGAAAAGGGTCAAATGGACAGTGAAGGCAGCAAAAAACAAATTAAGAAATAGGAGTGAGAATGGGGAGGATAAAAAGAGGACGAGAGGCAGCAACTAAAGGGAGGAACAGCTATTGATTTCTGACTTAGCAGGCTGACAAAGACAAGCTCACTGATGAGCTGATCTGATGGACTGGCAGCTTCGTTAAGACAGTAGGGTGTCAAAAATCTTAAGTCTTACCCAGGATGACTGCAGACCCTGCTCGAGGTTATGTGAGGCATTTTTAAATCCTGGAGATAAACTCTGGTGAATCTTGAAGTGAGACAGAACAAAAGATTCAGCCGCACATCAACTAAGTGAAACAAGACTATTGCACTTTTCATCCAGATAATATTTAGACTGGCTTTTGTCACTTTGTACTGAATAATGTTAAATGTGAAATGCAGCTAGTTAACCTTCAAGTGAGTGAAGGGAACCAAGAATTATAGCTAAAAAAAAAATTGTTTTGTATACTTGTATACTTAAACTTGGAGTTTAGGGATGTTGGATGTACTCCTGACTTAGTCTCTGCTGATCAGGTTTTCTAAATTACATTCAACACTGTCATGTGAACATAACTCATTTGCATGAGAAACACTTTGCATTGAATACATTTGAGTGCACGCACGCACGCACGCACGCACGCACGCGCACACACACACACACACACACACATACATTTCTGTTTTCTTATAATGTGATTGTGAAGCACCTTGTTGTTTTAAATGTGCTATATAAATAAATTTGACCTTGACCTTGACTTTGACATCAACACATCAATCCCCTCATCTCTGGAACGCTCTCCCATGTCTCATATGTTATATTGACTATTACCTTGATTAAAGACATCTTTAAAATTGTTTATTTATTCTCTGCACTTTAATTGTTTTACTTTATCATGTTACATTGTTCTATTTTTATTGTTTTGTATCCTCCATGTCAGAATTATAATAGCTTTGCATTATTTAATAGTTTTTATTTCTATTTTGTTTTTCATTGTGTTTGATTATTTTAGTTTAGTTTGAGTTTGTTTAACAAGCAAATCATGTGACAAAGTTTATTTGGCATTCTGCTGCAAACACATTTTCTAATTTAATCTTTTTTCTCTTCTTTAGTTGTCTGTGGTCTAATACAGCTAAATGTAAATGTTTTTGTTGCACTTTACTTATGTACATGTTAAAGGTAGAAGTACTTGTTAACTTAATATAGCAGCATGTTTGTAAAATATAATTATGTTTTTTTTATTATGTAATCAATATTTAAAAGATTAAATTTGTAATAAGCCTTAAGTGTTTGCTTGATGATGCTTTGCTTCAGTGTGAAAACTGTTTGAAAAGGAAAAGGAGTTAAAAAGAAGTGAGCATAAATCATGATGCTTATCATTAACCTGACGGTGTTCACCACGTGAAGTCTTGTAACTGCTGCCACTAATATTAACTATATTTAACGCTCCCGTATGACATTTATTTATTACTTACTAGTTTTATTTTGGAGAGTTGCAGGTACAAGACCAGAAAGACAGCTCCTTATTCTTTATTTAATGTTTAACAAACTAACCATCAGCGAGGTACTGGGAAAATGTTGTACATTTTATAAAATGTTACTACTCTGGTTAACAGACAATTACAGCAAATTCCAATCATACAGTAAGTTACAGTAAATAGCTTATGACAGCTAAAATATACCCATAATGTCATGTTGCATGGATTTTTGGTTTTTATTCTATTTATTGTGGTTTTCTTGTGCTCTGGTCTTTATTTAGCATTTGTTCTGTTTTTGATTATTTCCTCTACTTGGCTCATAGCGCATTTCTGGTTTTCTTGGGATTTCTTTCAGTTGTCTCTGCCATAGCCTTATCTCCCTTAGTTGTATACACACACACACACACACACACACACACACACACACACACACACACACACACACACACACACACACACAGTATGTACTGTGTATATCCCGAGGGACGGTCCTCCTGGGGTGGTGCTTTTTGGTCCCATTTTACTTCTATTTAAAGTGTAAAGAAAGAAAAGTCTGGTCAGGTAACAAGATAGTTCTGCAGCATTATAGTCTGTGGGCTGTTTACACAACAGATTTTACAAAAACTGTAGAAATAATGTTTGTCCAAGCTGCTGGTGCATAATGTTAAGTACTTAAAACAAGTCTCCAGCCTCCAGTTGTAGTTGGGTACCAAAATGAACTTTGACGACCAGCCCTTAATACTGTGTTTTGTGTCGCTAGCTGAGCTGAGATTATTCTGGTGTTAAACCGGTATGTATAATAAGGAAATCCTGTGACTTCTTAAATCATGTTGCACTTAGGTTTCTGGCAACACCACAGCACTAAGAAAGCTCCAGTGAAGGTCCTTAATGATATCCGTTCTAGTACTGATAATGGCAGCATTTCAGTCTTGGTCTTACTGGATCTCAGTGCCGACACAGTCCACCAGAACATCTTGATAGACCAGTTGAAGATCTGGGTGGGACTTTCTGGTACAGCACTTACCTGGTATAAGTTCTATCTAAAAAACAGGGACTATTTTGTGTCTTTAGGTAACTACAAATCAGAGCTAATAAAAATAACATGTGGCGTTCTCCAAGGTTCAATTCTGGGGCCTCGGTTGTTTAACATCTATATGCTCCCATCCGCTCAAATGATAAAAAAGAACAAAATGCGTTACCATAACCATGCAATCTATATAACCATCTCACCAGGAGACGAAAATCCAAATCAAACATTGATCAAATGCATTGATCAAATTAAAGAGTGAACAGAAATAATAGTTTTTAGAGCCAGGGAAGGAAGATTTAATGTCAGCACTCAGCTTCACCGCTTGTAAAGCTGGGCTATTTACCAATTACCCATCCAGAAATCTGGGAGTGGTTCTGGACTCAGACCTAAATTTTAACGCCCACATTACGACAGTAGTGAAATCAGACTATTATCACCTTAAGAACATATCGAGGATTAAAGGACTGATGTCCCAGCAGGACTTAGAAAAACTTGTCCATGCTTTTATCTTCAGTACACTGGACTACTGTAACACTGCTCTCATTGGTCCCCAAAAAAGTCCATCAAACAGCTGCAGTCAGTTCAGAACGCTGCTGCCCGAGTCCTCACTAAGACCAGAGACTGGACCATATAACTCCAGGTCTTAGATCTTTACACTGGCTTCCGGTCTGTCACAGAATAGATTATAAAATCCTGATGTTGGTTTATAAATCTCTGAATGATCTCTGGCCAAAATACATCTCCGATCTCCTGGTACATTATGAACTAACCAGAACCCTCAGGTTGTCAGGGCCACGCTTATTTTCTGTCCTCAGAGTTAGAACCAAACAAGATGATGCAGCGTCCAGCGTTTATTCTCCTCACCTGTAGAACAAACTCCCAGAATGCACCAGTGCTGCTGAAACTCTCAGTTGCTTCAAGTCAAAGTTGAAAACATTTTTATTTACTGCTGCATTTCAATAATCCGCTATCATGTACTACAACCTTCATCTCTTGCACCTCACTTATGTCTGTGTTTAATTATTTATTCTGTTTTCAAACTCCTATTTTGAAAGCATTTTTTAATGTTTCTATGTAGAGCACCTTGAATTGTGTTGTACATGAAACACATGCATTGCACTCCTTTTAAACGAGGCCTACTGGTGGAAATGACCTATGAATACCCATGTCTGGAGCCGGGAACAAACATGTGCAGGTGTCCTGTGGTCCTCTTCAAGAAGGTTCCTGGTTCCTGGCCCGGCAGAAGTCTTTCCGTGTGGAGTTTGCATGTTCTCCCCCTGCTTGTGTGGTACACCAGCTTCCTCCCACAGTCTAAAAACACGTATGTTATGGTTGTTTGTCCATGTGTGTGGCCCTGTGATAGACTGGCGACCTGTCCAGGGTGGACCCCTCCCTTTCACCTGCACCAGGATAGGCTCCGGCAAACCCTTGTGACCCCGTACAGGATTAAACAGGTATAGAAAATGGATGGATGGATGGATAGAAGCATAAATCCAAATAACAGGTCTGACAATCAACTTTTAATAGATGGAGCAAAACAGTGTTCCACAGAGAAATGCCGCGAATCGGCGCTGCACTCAGTTATTGCATCATTAAACAACAGACCCGACTCAGTGCTTTGGTGTTCCCCCACATTTCATGGAAAGAGCTGAGTTGCAAACAGGAGACGAGTTGTTTCTCTTTTTATTGATTTTACTGCCTCTGTACTCAGTGTTATGGAAACGCACACATCAAGTGTTTCAAAGGTTGGTTTCTGTTATGTTACATCGCAGAAGCATCACAAACTCTAAGAGTTGGCCTTGTAAACAAATACAGGAGCAAGGCTCTGAGATGGTACTGGTTTGTAGTAGTACCTACCCATTTACATTCCTCTTCATGTGATTTTCTCAATTTCTTTTTAATTGTGGTTAGAAGGAATGAAAACATCACAAAGTGGTCTTTGTAGAGACAATGTTTTGACTGGAAGGAGCTGAACAATCAGAGCTATAGCGACAATTCTCTCTCGTGTAAACAAGTGGTAAATTTCCGAAATGTGATATACTGCATTCCCCTTTAAAGTAAACTTATTTAAAGCAAAAAATTACCTGCATATAAAACACATCCAAGTAAATTACACTTGAAAAAGACAAGCTGCTGCCTCAGAAGTTAAAACCTTTGGAAACATGTCTCTTTAGGCAAAAGACAATTGCACTTGGCTCCACATTTCTGTGGGTTTTTTACAGAAAATGTTTAGATGTTTGTGAAAAATGAAGATAGCAGAGAGGAGAGGTTGGGGACAGGGAGACAACAGGGTGCGGGGGCAGGGGGCTTATCGTCTGTCAAAGGCTTGGTATAATTTTAAAGCAAAACTGCACTGAGATCAAGCAGAATACACAATCATCATTCACCTTGAGAGGTTGAGCCAGAGGACTGCCAGTTTAATGAGCCTGGCTCACTGCCAATGCTAATCCTCTGAAGCGCCTACAAGCCACTGAAGATATACACCCCAAAACTTTTAATTGCTGTTGCACAAATGTGTTTCTAGCTTCTGTACACATTGTTTCCCATGCTTTGAAGGGGAAATTGCCATCTGAACTGATTAAAATGCAACTTTATGAATGTTCCAAAAACAGATTTCTTGTTTTCCCCTTCAGCAATCTAACAATGTGGATTTGTCAGTGTCATTTGTACATTGTCTGACGCTCCTCCAACTCAGGGGGGACATGGTGGAGGTAAATGAATCTGCGTTTTCAACATCTGCAAGCAAGCATCAGTGATACCTGCTGCCCCTTTTCAAATACCATGTACCTGGTTAACTGGACTTATATATTGTGCAACTTTCTGTCCATTACTGTTACTGCCCTTCTCTAGTTTTTCCATGTACTGGATAGTGGAATGTGTTCATGGAGCGCTACCAAAACGAAACAAATCAAAAATATTCAAAGAGAAATGAAGAGAGTACAATGTGACAACAGGTGCCGCCCAGGCTCTGCACATCGGGGCTGGGATCTGAGGCAACTCCAGATGATGGAGGTGGACAGTGTAGTGGTGATGGTGACTACAAAAGTTTTGTTAGTATCATTATTACCAGGGTTATTATTACCAATACTGTTATGGTTCATGGTAATAATATTATTGTTTGTTTTTTTTGTTGTTGTGGACTGTCGTTATCATTATTATCGTCACATTATAGGTTGGTACACTTGTACACTTGAGAATGTGTCAGTATTCATGTATACAAATATTATTATATTATATTACCACGCATGTTTGTGTGTATGTATTTACATTTATCATTTAATACTGCTATTAACATTGGTAGATAAATAATGTAGTACAGACATATAGTATAAAGTAAACACTAATAATAATAGTAATCATAATTCTGATATAATTTTTTTTAATGAAAAATGCATATGTGTTTGGATGTAAACCACACAAAATAGATTTTTATACAAAGATTTGTACAGATTAGAATAGATGGCAAAATCAAAAAGATAAAATGACAATATACATTTGTGTCCTGGGGAGACCTGGGGTTTCATAGGTAATTACAAGTTCTTTGAAAGTAATTAATAACAATCCCTAAAAACTATATGTGTGTGTGTGTGTATGTGTGTGTGCGCGTGCGTGCGTGCGTGTGTGTGTGTGTGTGTGTGTGTGTGTGTCTCTCTTATTTATTTATTCATTCATTAGTATTATTATTAGTGAGTAGAAGTAGTGGTATATATTTGTATGCTTATCCATGGGTAGGTATGTTTAGGTATGTGTGCTTTTCTGTGTGCGTTTAAGTATATGTACTTCCATTTGTGCATGTACGCCATTATGCATAACTATTTGTATTTGTAATATTTTTGTTAATTATGTGTTTATAAGTGCACCCCGCAACCAAAACAAAGACATTCATGCATGTACACACACATAGGCGCACATACACACATGCAGGTTCATGCACGCACACATACACACTAATTTAAATATATAAAGAAAGGAGCTTTTGTCTTTCCTTTCCTTTTGTTATAAGTACTTTATTTATATGTATCTGCCTGTTTTATGTTGCATGTCTGCCCTTTCTGTGATAATCCACCTCACATTCATTTACATCACATCACAACACATCGCACTGCACAAACAGCACTCATCACTGTCTTGTGTCTTTCTTTGTCCTGTCCTTTCATGTTTCACATCAGGGGTTTTAGTCCTCTCTGGCAGAACCAGGTTTCATCTGTTAATAAAGTATGTTTGATCAGTCTGACAAGAGGACTGGTGGAGGACACATTCACTCTCACTCTCAGTTTTGCCAATTTGGCACTAATCATGGATATATGCTGACAAAAAAAAAAATAATACAGACCTGTTTTTGGACAGTGGAAGGAAACCCACAGGGAGAGCATGCAAACTCCACATAAAGAACCAAGTCGACCAGGAACCTTCTTGCTGTGAGGCAACACTAACCACTAAGCCTTGTGCTGCCCTTAGCAGAACATCGTAACGCATATCCAAAGTAACAGTGATGAGAGAAAAAAAGAGTAATACTGATAAAAAAAAATCTTTAGGAATTGTAGCCATTGGTTGTTTTATTTAGTTCTCATATAGTAAAAAAAAACTATTGTTTAACAATATTTTTATTGGGCTGTAATGCCCAAAAATATATTCTAAAATAATTTCCCTGCTTGCATGAACACACTTAACCTTCATAATAAATGCAAATACATTTTTATGTTCTTGACTAATCTCTCGAATGACATCACAGTGTTCACTTTGTCCTCCTCATGTCATTGTACTTTTAAAATCTTCAAGCGAATCTGACGGATAAACAGCACATCTGTGTATCTGGATGTCACCGTCTAGCAAACAATTGGCTGCCAGCAAGATGACACACTCAAACTCAACCTGCTGAGGCAAAACCTCAGTTATGAGAGAAGTTCACAGAGGCCATGGAGACTGACTTGTGACTGGCTTTGAGAAGACTCTGGCAGACAACAGGCTGGGGTTGTGGTTTCCCTCTTTAAAAAGGGGGCCGGAGGGTGTGTTTCAATTACAGGAGAATCACACTGAAGTATTATTTGGGTGAATAATAATAACTCTTGGTACGGATGACCATCTTGCTTTATTGCGTATTAGAGGTAGAGGGAGTATTTTACACAACCACATTCGTGGCGGACTTCCTTCCGTATCCCTCCGCCTCGCGCACTATATACCACACCTTGTATATATTACAACATCCCCTCTGTCAACAAAGAAGTCTACTTAGACAATAATAAGTCAACACATAGTCTATGGCATTATGAACCTTAACATTGCCTCTCTGACAATTGAACAAGTCATTTTCTTGTCTTTACTGACGTAAGCATTTGTTAACAGCAAATATTCACATTTTCAGTTTAATGTTTTTTCTTTTTTTTTTTTTCTTTTTTTTAATCCTTATTGTACAAAATCTTTGTAGTGAACAGGTTTGTTTATCACTCTGCCATATCTTGTACGAATACACGGTGGATCGTTTAGTCCATCATCTTCATCTTCTAGGCTTTCAGGATGTCTTGTGTCCTTTTCTTCGTGGTGATGTGGAGTAAGTTGTGGGTTAGCCTGTTGTTGCGGTTCCGCAATGTGACTTCTCCTTGTGTCGGGTTGCATTGTTGGTTTAAACAGTGTACGTAGATGGCTTCGACAGCGTCTGATTTGGTTTCCGTTCGGTGTCTGTATTATGTAGCTTCTTGGTTCGTTGCTCTGATTCACAACAATCGCCGGGTGCCACGTTCCCCTGTCCTTGTTCAGCACAGTCACGTGTTGTCCAGGGTGGAGTGGTGGTAACTCTCTGCGGCAGCTTCTGTCGTGATGACCTTTCATGTTCATTGTTCTCTGCTCCAGCTGCATTCTGTGTTGTTCTTTCCCAGGGTCCGTTCGGCTTGGCAGTAAGGTGGTGATGGGTCGACCAAAAATCAGTTCTGCGGGTGACGGGAGTTTACTGTCAATTGGTGTTGCTCTGATCTGTAGTAGTGCTATTTGTAGATTTCCTCCGTGCTTTAGGATTTTTTTTACAGTTGATTTGATGTGTCGAACGTGTCTTTCAATGAATCCATTGCTTTGTGGGAAATGTGGAGAACTTGTGACATGTCTGATTCCCCAGTCAGTCACAAATTTCTGGAAAGCTTCTCCTGTGTATTGTGGTCCATTGTCTGTTAATATTTCATCCGGACGTCCAAATAATGACATGTACGTCTGCATCTTTTCTGCCACAGCCTGACTAGATGCTCTGGGTAGTTCGTCTAACACAGGGAATTTGGAAAATCTGTCCACAGTCAAAAGATATTGACGACCGTCGACTTCAAACATGTCTGAGGCTATAGACTGCCACGGCTTTGCAGGTATCTTGTGAGGATGCAGAGGTTGTTTGGAATTTGCATCCTGGTACTCGATACACACGCTACAAGATCTGCACATCTTTTCAATGTCCTCGTTTATCCTTATCCAATAAACGCTTTCCCGGGCCAGTCGCCGTGTTTTCTCGATTCCTTGGTGACTAGCATGCAGTTGTTCCAGTATGTCGGTAGTCATCGATTCGGGAATGAGGATCTGTCTGCCTTTAAAGATAACTCCTGACTCCACAGCCAATTCATCTCTAAAGGACCAGTAAGCACGTAGCTTTTTTGGTAATTCAGATATGTCTTCTGGCCATCCATCCTGGATGATCTCCTTTAATGTGCTGAGACTGAGATCTTTGGTTGTTTCAACACGTAGGATGTTTTGTTTTTCTGGTGAGAAGTTTATTAGTCCTATTGTGTGCATTTCAGGATCTTCTGTTTCAAATAATATACCATCTATACGTTCGTCTAGTGTTATTTCACTGTTGTTCTCAGGGTTTGGTAATCGATTGAGAGTATCTGCTAGGACCATCTGTGGCCCAGGCCTGTATAGAACTTCAAAATTGTACCCCTGCACCTGTACTAGCATCCGCTGTAGTCTAGGTGGTGCTGCGTGTAGTGGTTTTCCACATATCGTGACAAGTGGCTTATGATCTGTGATCACGATGAATGACTTTCCATAGAGGTACGTGTGGTATCGCTGAATCCCATACACAATAGCTAGCATTTCCCGCTCTATGTTACTATATCTGGACTGGATGTCTGTGAGGGTTTTTGAGCCAAAAGCTATAGGTTGGTTATTTTGCACGAGAGCTACGCCTAACCCTTTCTGTGATGCATCTACTTCGAGAGTAAGAGTCGTATTTGGGTTGTAGTATTTTAGACATGCATCTTCCGTGACTATTGCTTTTAGGTCTTCGAAACACTTCTGGTAGCTAGAATCCCAGGACCATGGTGTATCATTCTTTAGCAGACCCCTGAGGGTGTGTGCTTTGTCCGCAAACTTTGGTATGTAAGGGGATAGATAGGATAACATTCCGATAAATCGGTGTAACTCATCTTTGTTCTGTGGAGTAGGCATTTTCTGAATATCTCTGATTTTAGCTGGGTCAGGTCTAATACCACTAGCTGTGTATTGGTTGCCAAAAAAGGAGATTTCTTTTTGCTTGATGGTGCATTTGTCGCTGTTGAACACTAGACCTGCTTTGGCTGCACGTTCCATCAAGTTGATCAGGTTCCTGTCGTGCTCCTCCTCATCCTCTCCGTAGACAGCGAGGTCGTCGGCTATGCTGACCACACCTTGCAGTCCTTCCAGGATTTGATCCATCTTGGCCTGAAAGATATCTTGAGACACACTCAAGCCAAATGGTAATCGCTTCCAACAATATCTGCCAAATGGAGTGCGAAACGTGGTCAAAAGCTGTGAATCTTGGTCCAGATGCACTGACCAATATCCTGCTTTTGCATCCAGTTTGCTGAATATCTTTGCGCTTGTAAACTTTGGGTTGAGTTCCTCTACTGTCGGAATCTTGTGTGGGCATCTTTTTAAGCTATTGTTCAGCTTCTTGGGGTCCAGGCAAATCCGTAGAGAACCATCTTTTTTCGTGCTATATGCTAGGCTGGAGCACCAATCAGTGTGCTCTTCCACTTTACGTAGCACATCTTGTTCCACCAGGCTATTCAACTCATTTTGGAGTTTGTCTTTGATGTGAATGCTGCATTTTCTTGGGGGATCTTGGAATGGTTCTGCACCGTCCTTGAGCAAAAGTTTTGCTGATCCGCTGAAGTTTCCAATTTTGTCAAACTGGTCTGGGTATGCTCGCTTTATATCCTCTATTGTGGCTATGTACCTTGGTGGTTGAGCTTCGCTTGACTTTGTTGTGTCTTGGGCGTTGGTCTTTTTGTCAGCTATTCTGTTAGCATTGACTGTTATAGAATCCACATTCACAGTGACTAGTTTGAGAGCCTCACTCGTAGGTAGTCCTACTACTGCTGGACCAGTTACATCTACAACGTAGAATTGGGCATTAATCCATTTGGAGTCTTTCCACTGGCATGGGATGTGTATCTTCCCATAGCATTTAATTCTGTGCCCGCTGTACGCTGATAACTTGGTACTACTCTGTTGTAGTCGGTTCATTGTTTGACGGCCTCTGCCATACATTTGTCTGTATGTACGTAGTGGAAGGGTATTTCCTGATGCACCTGTATCTATCTTTAGACGGAGTGTGTGTCCGCGTCCAGGTAGGTCAGGTGGTTTCACATTGAGTACTGTGTATGCCTCCTCTCTAGGTGGTTCAGTCTCGATGCTGCTCATACATTTCTCACTAACTGTGACTGAGTAAAACTGTCTTTGGTATGCGTCGTCTTCCTCATACTCATTTTCTTGTATGGTATCTATGTGGGGTTTACTGTATCGTTTGTGGTCTCCTCGAAGTGACTGATGTTGGTACTTACTTTTGTGGGACTTGTCTTTCTGAGTTCCTGCTTTACTCTTTGGGTGAAACTCGGATTGTCTTCCTTTTGTCTGTTGCCTTCCTCTTTTGCAACATTTTGCCCAGTGTCCTTTCTTTCCACACAAATGGCATTCGTCAAAAAATGCTGGACATTGACGCGGTTTGTGGTCTGTTCCACATTTTTGACATGTTTTTATTTTGTTTCTGTTGATAGCATCAACTCTTTCACACTTCCCGGTGTTGGTTGCTTCAAGTTGGTGCAGCTGAAGGTTTCCCGCTGTCAGCGCTTCGTGTTTTCGTCCCTCCGTTAATATTTCAGCCAGGGAACATCCTTGGGGTTTGCTGTAGAGCTCATTCCTGAACGCATCATGTGGTGTGCTGATAATGATAAGCTCAATCAGACGTTCGTTCAACTCCTCTTCTGTAAACTGGCATTTCAATGCTAGTGTTCTTGCTCTGGTGACAAAATCATCGATGCTTTCATCATGCTTTTGTCTATACTGCATAAGATGGAGTCTATGAATCCTGAAGTTCACATCCAACTTTAACTGTCCTTCGAAGAACTTCCACAAGTTAGCTGGAATCTTTTTTTCATCTTCTGTAAGTCTGCTTGCATTTAGCCTTTTTAATCCCTCATCTCCGATGCCTCTGCATATTTTCCTTGCTTGTTTTGCTCTATCCGTTATTTCTTCGTCGTCGAGGTATAAACACATTTTCTGCTTGAACAATGAGATCGCCTCGCTAAGATCCGTGTCGGACCAGTTCATCGTGGGTAGATGAGACGCCATTTTTATAGCTTAGCTATGCAGTTAGCTTTTCTTCTCCGATGCGACGACAGTAGTGATTATCCTCGGACAACACTCTTTTTTTACTTCACTCACTGCGGGTGATGAGAAGCTCGTCGTTCGGGTCTCAAAGTTTCCGTAACCGCTGCCACCATGAAGTATTATTTGGGTGAATAATAATAACTCTTGGTACGGATGACCATCTTGCTTTATTGCGTATTAGAGGTAGAGGGAGTATTTTACACAACCACATTCGTGGCGGACTTCCTTCCGTATCCCTCCGCCTCGCGCACTATATACCACACCTTGTATATATTACAACACACACCGCTCTGCGTGCCTGGTAAAGTCTATGCAGGGGTGCTGGAGAAGAGAGTCCAGTTGATTGTCATACCTCAGATTCAGGAGGAACAATGCAGGTTCTGTCCTGGCTATGGAACACTGGACCAGCTCTCTATCCTTGCTTGGGTGCTGGAGTGGGCATGGGAGTTTGTCCAACCACTTCACAAATGCTTTGTGGACTTAAGAGTAAGCTTTTGATCATGTCCCTGAGGAACTTTGTAAGGGGTGAAGTACTGGCTCCATTTCTACAGGCTATTCAGTCCTATACAAATGGAGTGAGAATTTGAGAGTAGAGTAGAGTTGCTGCTGCCCAGGTCAAGAGGAGCCAGCTCAGATGGTTTGAGCATCTGGTAAGGATGCCTCCGTTTTGGGCATGTCTAACTGGGAGGAGGCCCTGATAACCTGGATTCAGAGAAGCATATATTTATGGATGGAGGAATTGATTTTATTTCCCATTTCCATAGTTTAAATATGTGGTCGATTTTTTTAACTCCTATTTATTTCAGGATTTCTTTCATAGCCATATTCATTCATTAAATTCAACTTCTGAGGTGTAAGCCTGTTCCAGTTGGGAATCCATCCATCATCCATCCATCATCCATCCATCCATCCATCCATCCATCATCCATCCATCCATCCATCATCCTTCCATCCATCTATCATCCATCCATCCGTCCATCCATCCATCCATCATCCATCCATCTATCATCCATCCATCCATCACCCATCCATCCATCATCCATCCATCCATCACCCATCCATCCATCCATCCATCCACCCTTCCATCCATCTATCATCCATCCATCCGTCCATCCATCCATCCATCCATCATCCATCCATCTATCATCCATCCATCCATCACCCATCCATCCATCATCCATCCATCCATCACCCATCCATCCATCCATCCATCCATCCATCATCCATCCATCCATCCATCCAGCATCCATCATCCATCCATCCATCCATCATCCTTCCATCCATCTATCATCCATCCGTCCATCCATCCATCCATCCATCATCCATCCATCCATCTATCATCCATCCATCATCCTTCTATCCATCTATCATCCATCCATCCATCCATCCATCATCCATCCATCCATCCATCTATCATCCATCCATCATCCTTCCATCCATCTATCATCCATCCATCCATCCATCCATTCATCACCCATCCATCCATCCATCATCCATCCAGCCAGCCATCCATCATCCATCCATCCATCCATCATCCATCCATCCATCATCCATCCATCATCCATCATCCATCATCCATCATCCATCATCCATCATCCATCATCCATCCATCCATCCATCCATCACCCATCCATCCATCCATCCATCATCCATCCATCCATCATCCATCCAGCATCCATCATCCATCCATCCATCCATCCATCCATCCATCCATCTATCATCCATCCATCCATCCGTCCATCCATCCGTCCATCCATCCATCAATCCATCAATCCATCCATCCATCATCCATCCATCCATCTATCATCCATCCATCCATCATCCTTCTATCCATCTATCATCCATCCATCCATCCATCCATCCATCATCCTTCCATCCATCTATCATCCATCTATCATCCATCCATCCGTCCATCATCCATCCATCCATCCATCCATCACCCATCCATCCATCCATCCATCCATCATCCATCCATTTTGGATACCTCTTTTAATCCTGTACAGGGTCACGGGGGTCTGCCGGAGCTTATCCCAGCTCAATATAGTAGAGAGGCAGGGGTCCACCCTGGACAAACCGCCAAGTGTGTCTACATGGGAAGATATCAGGCACCGAGGACCCAAAGGCTCTGACTGACAAGTAAGTTCAAATTCAGAACTTTCTCGTTGTGAGACAACACTGCTAATCACCATGCTCTCATGTGATTAGACGCACGTGAGAAAACTGTGAAACTGACATTTCTTTGGATGAAGCAATGCACTATGGGTAGGTGGGGCCCAGTCTTCCTGTTCAAAGGTAGCAGATGCCCACAAAATAACTGCCAGGATAGCAAAAGAGGAAGTTCAGTGAAAAAAGTCTTGCTCAAAACAATGAAATTTAAGGGTGTGTGTGTGTGTGTGTGTGTGTGTGTGTGTGTGTGTGTGTGTGTGTGTGTGTGTGTGTGTGTGTGTGTGTGTGGTGTGTGTGTGTGTGTGTGAGACATGAGGATATAGGGCAGAGACAACTGAAGGACATTGCATGTAAGATATTTCACATCAGGATGGTAAACGTCTGTTGAGATAGAATACATAGCTTGTTTCCAGCAACAACAGTGTCTTTATTTACTTTAACAACACTGCCACATTCAAGCAGATGGAGAACTTGTTGAGATTGTGATGTAGATCTTACAAAGATTAGCTGTTCCTACTCGCATTTTGTCCTCCTGTTCTCCAGTTAAGTAGTGCAAAAAACAAAACAAAAAACCTGACAAAACAGCAGACCCATCTGCCCCCTCCCCTTTGCGCGCTTGCTCTCTGGTCACTTCGAAGTGGAACAGGGCGGCCACCTTGTGGTGACTTGGTGTCACTGCACCACCACACCCAGGACAAGATGCCATGTTGATGAGACGAAAATGCAGGAACGCGGGCAGACGATAGATAGATAGATAGATAGATAGATAGATAGATAGATAGATAGATAGATAGATAGATAGATAGATAGATAGATAGATAGATAGATAGATAGATAGATAGATAGATAGATAGATAGATAGATAGATAGATAGATAGATAGATAGATAGATAGATAGATAGATAGATAGATAGATAGATAGATAGATAGATAGATAGATAGATAGATAGATAGATAGATAGATAGATAGATAGATAGATAGATAGATAGATAATTTTGGCCGCTGCTCTGACAATAACTATAATGGATCTCTAAAACAGATGTTAGGAAAAGATGAAATAGTTAGTTTTTTTAATGCGCTAACAACCTCTGGTTTCTATGGCAACTGTCCCAGCTTCTCAGCACTACCCCTTCGGTGAAAGGAAGGTTTGTAGGAAACTCATCTGTGAAATAAATCTGCTACAATGGCCTCTATTGGTCGAGATTATTTCTGACCCTGTATTTAACTAGTTCTGAGGATGTGTTATGGAAAAGAAATCAGTGATCAAATTGCAAAGAAGTACAGTTGGTAAGCTTACGCAGTTAAAGAATTAACCAGGTTGATACTGTTGAAGGTACCTTTCATCAACTAAATGGTTCCTTATTGTTAGACAAGGACTTTGTCATTGCTTGATATCAAATATTCAAATACCTACTGACTGGTTGTTTTATTTCTATGTCTTATTTGTGGTGCATGTTTTAACAACTTGGGGAAGTTTAGCATGACTTAATGAGCTTGTGCCTTAAAGAGCAAGGACAGACAAAAGATGCAGACCATGTGGAAGAGAGGGCTGGAATAAAGTGGCTCCGTCTTGAAACCAGGAAATCAAGAGCTGTGAACAGAGCTGAAAATGCAGGGCTAACAAATGGATCTGTTGTATTGCATCTCTATTATTTTTGCCAGAGCATGTCACTGACATTTCATCAAGGCTGTAAAACAATGTTGTTGCTCTGGCAGATTTATTTAGGAAACCGTATTCATGTTGAACGTATTGCAGACAGTGAAGTGAGCCTGTTGGTGGTGGTGTGCAGCAGAGATAATAAACTTCCACTTCAGGCCTAATGAGAAAATTATTCAAGTGTCAGCAGTGCTTCATTTTCCATTTAAAAAAAGAGTGAACTCTATGTTCATAAATCAGTCCTGTTAAGAGTTCTGCAGCTGTCTCAGTTGGTTTGTTGTTGGTACCATCTGCTTCATCAAACGTGAAACTGGAAAAAGAATGATTAAGCAGCATTTAAACTAAACTCAAGAGGCTTGTTATTTCTCACACATTAAACAATCATTGCAGCTTCTTACTTACTTTCAAGCTGCATGTGGAGGATACTGATACTGCTCAGGACTGAGTCGACGTGTTGAGCTTTGTTCTTGTATTTCCCACAAATAGGTGGATAGATTCATGATTTCTTTCTATTTCCTCAGTTTTTATTTGATTTTTTTTTTTTTTTTTTACATTTTAAATGTTCTCTTTTTAGTAAGAAAATTGAATTTTCCACAGTGCTCTAAAGTGAGTTTGTATTTCCTTTATTTAGTTCAGGGTTGTATTTATATTATATATATATATATATATATATATATATATATATAGCTATATGCATTCATTTCATGGGCAAAGTAAAATATTTAGGTTTCTGACGTTTTCATAGGTATGAGTGTCATCAGGAAAAATATGTAAACAGTTTGTCTTCAAAGTCTGTTGTTAAAAAAAAGGAATTTGAACATAGGTGTGAGATTTAAATTGCACAGATAATACTGGGCAATAGTGGACTGTCAGAAAGCATGTAGAAATGAAGTAAAGAATATTGTTCCTAATATTTGCTGATCCTATATGGTCATGTGCACGAGCGTCGTCGCAAGATTCATTACTGTCTTGTCCACTAGGGGGCACAAAAGCCAGAATGTTTCTTAATTATATGATCATAGCATTTAGTGTGTAACATGTACTTCTTTGCAGATATGCTGAGTATTTTTGTCCTTTTCATTTTCATTATGTCCAAATGGGAGCAAACATGGTTCAGTCACAGCTTTGACCCCAGATGCGTGAAACTGCAGCATCGTCATTCTTCACATCATAACAACTTGCGCCTGGTGGTGTGTTGCCTGGGTTTATTTTTTGCTTTCATGAGGAGTCCCCCATATGCCCCCCGACATTCCCCACATCCCCCCTCTTCGTCTCTCCAGCAAGCAGACAAACAGACAGACAAACAGACAGACAGACTGGCTGGCTGACTGTAACACAAAAATACCAGACCATGCGCTCTTCCAAATCTGTCTTTGGCCACGGGATCCCACCGTCTGACCAGGAATAAATACACACGCGCGCATCCAGGCGGCTATATTATACTGTACTCCCGTCTGTGTGTGTGTGTGTGTGTGTGTGTGTGTGTGTGTATTTGTGTGTGTGATGGGGACCGCAGTCAGCAGTGCAGGGGTCTGTCTGAAGGAGCCCGATTCTCAGTCACTGACGTCAGCAGACTGGCAGAGCCGGGTCTCGTGCCGCTCGGAGCCGCGTGCTAATCCGTCTGTTATGGTCACCAAATCTAAAGTAGTGGGTTGAAATCCTTGTAGCTGCTGTTTGTAGGGTTTTGCCATCTAAATGCTGTTTAAAGAGAAAACCCATCTGTGACCACACAATGATGGCAGAAAGAAAGGCAGTGGCACAAAAACAAAATGAAAATGAGAAAAAAGTTAAGCATGGACAGTATTTTCTGCAGTGGCAAGCTGCATTTGCTCCTTTAGTTTTTACTTTTACACTTAGATAGCAGTTTTGAGTGTTGGTGTCTTTGGGAATATGTAAAAAGTAGCAAAAACACAAACATAACATTAAAATGGAGGTAACGGCATCCAGCAGACAGACGGGGAGCTGCTTTGTTCCTGTTGCTGCAGCCTCTTTTTTTTCTAAAAACATCTGTGAGATGAGCTGAAAGCAGCATCTACACACACTCACGCACACACGTACACACACTTCCCCAGAATCAGCTGTGTCTCACTGTAGCATCACTAACTTCTCTGTGCTCGTGTGTTATCAATGCGTTTGAAATATTTATTAGGCCAATTCCTCAGCAGCAGCATCTTTTCAACCAGCAAACAAAGATGTTTCTGTTTGTGCCCTTGAATAACAATGAGGAGGAAGAGCTGGAACGAATCCAGGTAATGTAGGACAGATATTCTCTTTCTTTTCAGCCTGCAAAGTCTTCATGTCTCAGAGACAGCCAGCAATCAGGAGAGAAACTGCAGGATACAAATGTTCCTCTGCTGCTCTGTCAGCCCCTTATCAGACAAAGAAAATGTCCATCTTTCCCTAATTAGAACAACTCAATCCAGTTTGTCTGTATTAAGACAAGCATATCTCATATGAATGATTGACCGAATGAAACGTCTGCTAACGAACTGTTGGGAAATTGTTAATGTAGCAGAGATTAAAGGTATTGTTGAACTCTTTAGGGAGGTGTTGCCTATTGACAGCAACTTTGTCGATGGCAGGAAACACAGATGCTTCCTGAAACTCAGAGCCCACAGTTCAATATCCAGGTTGCAGACAGAAAATCTGTAGAATATCTGTGGTGCAAAGAGGTTCCTTCACAGTAATGTCCAGTATTGCACCATCGGTTGTAAACTGGCGCTGCAGCCCCTTATCCTTTACTCTTACCAGTCTGCCAACCTTCTCCGTCTGTCTGTATTTTCTGGAATCCAGGTAAAGATATATTGAAGTTCTGCCATCTCTCAGTGAAATAATGCAGATATTCCCATTTTGACCTCATCAACACTCTCCATGACAGTCAAGGAAAGAATAGGTTGAAACGTCTTTCTCCTCATTCTCCATATTGCTCCTCCCTCACACGCTTGGGTTCTTCCACCCGACTGGATTTGGGAACTTGTACAAAGCTTACCTTCCCACATAGAAACTGTAGTACCAGAATTCCCAGCAGAAATCCCTTGATAAACAGCTCAGCATCTAAACCAGAGTTTGTTTGTTTTTTGTCAGTGTGGTAAGAGAAAAAACGTTTGAGCATAAAATCTCAGAAAGACAAAGATAAATACGACCAGACAAGACAATGAGAACAGATTTAATGAAACAAATAACCACCATTGTATCAATATTTGACAACACTAATTATATTTTTTGCCTCTTTAAACTTTAAAGTGGCCTTTTATGCTTTTCCATGTTTTCTAACTTGTCTGCAGTGTTATTATGTCAAAGTATAATCTTAGATTTGACTCAAAGCTCAAAAAAACCACTTAAATGTATGTTGCAAGGCAAGACAAGTTTATTTATAAAGCACAATTTGTGCATTCCTGTGCACAAATACTTGGTTTTCAGAGTGCTGAGAAAGTTGTGTTTCTAACGTCAACTCTCAATGACATCACAGAGCGCAGAATTCCCTTGTATGGTCCACATGTGGTACCAAGGACTGTCCCACGAGCAACGCTACTGCTGGATGTGCAGTGTCTCTGTCCAGGGTGTTTGTCTGGACAGGATCTCTAAAGCTGAAGGTCCGTGGTTCTACAGCTGTAGAGGTTTGTGAGCCTGAACCGCAACTGGTAAATAAAGTTTGTTGTGGAGGCAGCTGGTGTGAGTGTGCATTTTAGTGTGTTTAGTGACCAGAGCTGCTGAGTTACACACATTTACGCTTTTATTCTATGGAATGAAAGAAATCAATTCATTTTATTCAGACACCGTATACAGAAAAACATAAATAGACAGCATGTGAGATGACATATCACCAGTGATGCTACACAATAACAGGTCATGAGCATAGTATTTGCCAAGCCAAGATATCCAGCTGTACTCTTACTTTTGATCTGTCAACTCTGCTCATTTTCTAGAAGAGCCTGTCCTTATAATGTCAACTCCTTGTTGTTCAGAAATCATTACAGTGTTTCAGATATTCTGGGTGCAAAGCAAACTACATTTATAAAACTAAATTACAAGGCTGAAATTGGGGATAGTAGGGTCAGTTTTAATAGTTACACTGCAAAAACTTATTTCTAAGTAAGAAAACAGTACTTGTTTCAAAAAGATTAAAAGACTATTTTTGACTAGGGAACAGATGTTTGCTTAAAATAAGACAATTCTGACTAGATTTACAGAATATTATGCTTATTTCTAGAGGGTCTGTTTTTGCAGTGTATATGTTTACGGTTTGTCATTTCCACGCAAATTAAAGAACTGAGCTGAAAAACCTCTGTTTGTTTGTGAATAAGAGTTCACTTGAAGAGGTTTGGATATTGACATCCCATACTCCAAACTCACCAAGGTACGATCACTGACAGCCTTAGAACCAAATCACCAACACCAAATCAAAGCTCAGCAAAAACAGGTTTAAAAACATTAATGTTTAAATATCAAAAATAACACATTTCACCCTTTTGCTTTCTATAAAAGCAAAAGGGTGAAGCTTAAAGTTCTTTAATACCAGACAACTAAAGGACTTCAGACAAAAAGTCAAAGTGCCATTTGGTGTCATGTGTTTCACCGAGCAGATGATGATCTTCCAGTCTTTCAGTGTAGTCATCCATCATTAATGTCTTTTCACCGACATTGACTCAGACTCTACATCACTGAAGAGTCATTTACTCTTGACTTACATTAAATTTAGAAGGACAGAAAAGTTGTCGGACCTTCAGATTGAGGACACGAGGACGCCCAGCTGAAATGTTTCAGCAAAATTATTTTAAGAAGTGAGATCATCTGGTGAGCAACAAGATGCGCCCACTGTGCTGTCAGGATGTGTTTTTAATCATTCGTTTAGACAAATTCACGAGGCTGCATAATGTAAATCAATTTTGTCATACGTGGATAGTTAAAAAAAAGATCTTAAATAAAGAAAGGTTGGCTTTGGCTTGGATTAGCTGAAGACAGGGAGCAGTTTTACTAAGTGACACTGAAAATGATTTACAGCCAAGATTTACAAGCAGCAATATGGAGACGGCGCCTCCCCCTCCCCTCCCCTGACTTTAGACAGCAGAAACACAAAAACTATTTAAATCTATACTACATTTATATTTAAGTTATACTTCTTACTCATAGTATGCAAGACAGGAATTTATTGTCTTTTCTGGGTATAAAATCATCGTATTTGTAAATTAAACCGGATTAAACGGGACCTTAGAAATGACATATTTGATAATTTTGGCCACAAAGAAAAATGTAAACCTCTGGTGCCCCTGAGATGACTCGAGGTATAACTACACATTTCTTCCTCTGTGACTACTCAGCTGTCCCTGCCGTCTGTCTCCACGCCACCAGCAGATGACACCGTTCTGCCCTCTCTCCTTCACCTTTGTGAGGCTTCACAATGACCTGCCGTGGGATTCTTGTGCGTTTGACGGCATCTCCGAACTGTCCTCTCATCCCCCCACCAGTCGAGGCAGATGGCTGGCCTCTCTGAATCTGGCTCTGATGGAGGTCTCTTCCTGTTTAAAGAAAGTTGTTTTTTTTCTCCACTGTCGGCTGCTCAGGACTGGGGATTGAATCAAAATGAAGATTCAGTGGCACCTGTTGGTTTCCTCGGTTATCCTGCCTTTTCAGGATTCTGCATCATAATAAATATCATCAGACATCAGACTTTGTCTTAAAAAACACATGTCCCCCTTCAAGAAGACAAAAGGCGTTTTAAGATTAGACCCATAGACTGTACAAAACAGTGGGCGAAGCATTCGGTCATGTGACCCATTGGTTTCTGAAGACAGGTTTCCTAATCCCGTTTTTCCTCGTACAGGGATCAGCCCTGTTGCTCAGCAAGCGGACTGGAACACGCCCAGTGCATGTCAATCAAAGCTGCCATCAGACATTTACAGTAGGATATAACCTTTTAACATGTCGACTTGACGGTGTGAAACCAAACGATTGAGACCAAAGATTTTTTTTACCACACTGTAAATGTGTTTATTTCTGCTCTAAAGTTGGACATTTTAACATTGAGGTCAATGGAGATCGATTTGCTTTTGCAGCCAGCCATCGGTCAGTCGGACTGCAACGAAACTTAGTTCTGCACGAACCTCGAGGCGGAAATAAGATGGTTGGCGCTTGGATGAGACCCCACTATTATCCCTGGATGATGAACGCATGCTCATCGCACACTGGACAATGTAAAAGCTTCCCAGAGTCTGAAGCCACGGGAGGGGACACGGGAGGCCTTATCAAGTGACATGACGCCCTCTGTCTGTTTGGTCGACCGCTCTGGCTTCACCAACATCAGAATAGTTGGCTGATGCAGGAGATGGAGCGGGTGGTGGATCCCTAATGAATAACAACGGGATTAGCGACTTTGCCCACATCGTGTTGCACAAAAATGTCCAGTAGTCTCCCACTGCCAATCCCGCTGTTATGTTTATTAAATTCAAATAACCTCTTTTGGGTCTTCGGTTTGTTAATTAACCGAGTTTTGTGTCTTGTACAGCTGCGGTCTGTCATTTGCGGATTACGGTTTTAAGAAATTTTGAGAAATCCACATAAACAGAAAGTAAGACAAGAAGGGACATAAATACAAAAGAGGCAAAACCAAAAGGACACATGAAAATGAAAACAGCTATATTAAAACATCTTTTCTGAGCGATCAAGTGGACAGCTGTTACCTAAACAACATTCACACCTGGCATTAACATGAGCTTCCACATGGGTCTAAAATGGCAACTTGTGATGGGCTCTCACTTCCCTACCCCCACATGCAAATAAACACCCACATGACTTCTGCCTGCAAACTTCAGTGTGTTGTTGTTTAGTACCTGAGGGAGGCAGCAATGCACGTAACCACATCTACTCACCAATAAAAAGAGGAACAAGATTACTCTTCCTGTCTGAAGTAGATTTTCCAACTTTATTTAGCAGAATAACTGAATATATACAAACATAATATTAATGAGAAAACATCCCAAAATATGTGAAATAACAAAAGGCTCCAAGGGCTGATACAGAAATGGAGCACATCACAACTTAAAAAAGGACAAAAAGTGAGGTGGGCATATATGACCCCACTGTTGCATGAATGCTTCTACATGCTTCTGGTTACGACAAAGATATCAAGAATCTGTGAAGCCCAGGATGCTTTGTGTTAACACTGCTAAAAGAAAGTGGCCACATGTGGCCCGGACTGCCTCTAAACTGAGGGGTAAGTTATTGGATCTCAGTGCATCCTTAATTGTTTCATGGGGGCGTTTACATCTGTACTTAATCTGTCCATTTGTGATCGAATCATCCAGGATGGAATACCAGGTGTGAACAGCTGAGAGTGGTCCAGCCACAGCCCCTGCCTTAGACTGCATGAGAGAGGAAACGTGGTAGAGAAAACACACTTAACAACCGGCTACCCGACTGGCCTTCAGCAGGAGGGTCCCCCCTTATGATCCAGGTCCCCCCTTATGATCCAGGTCCTGATCCAGGTTTCTTCCCTCTTAAAGGGGAGTTTTTCTTGCCACTGTTTGGCTTAAGATTTTTTTCCCACTAGGGGAGTTTTTACCTGCTGTTGTTTATATAATAATTGCTCGGGGGTCATGTTCTGGGTCTCTGGAAAGCACCTACCGACAACTTGTGTTGTAATAGACACTATATAAATAAAATTGAAATTGAATAGACAGTTGACAGAGTTTTTGCTTGCACTTCCTCACTCACACTTGTAGTTTCTTAAAAATGGTTGCAACAGGGTGATACTTTATAATCAGTTTAGCAGCAAACCTCAGGCGTTTGTTGTTTTTTGGGGGGTCTTATATTTGAGCGTGTCTGATAAATAAAGACTGCAGACACTTCTGCAGTCTTTATTTAACCAGTCTTAACCATCCTTGGTTAAAACAGGAAGGCTTACAAAGCTTTATTTTGTGCTATCAGAGCCAAAAAAAGAATATGTCTAGTTGACCAAATTCATAACAATTCAAAACCTACTAACTAGCGTCTCCCCCTTATTACCACCCAACTAGTGACAACTGCTACTTGCAGCTTGCTCAAACCTGCTTGCTTAAACCAAAAATCCACAACCATAGAATGGTTTTTGCTCCAGACATGACCTGTAACTCATAAAACATATTTTTTCAGGGACTTTCACAGAAACAATCCACTGTTCCGTGAAAAAATGAGACCAGACTTCATGTCAGAACTTTTAGCTGTTGCAACCACAGATTTTCTGATTAATTAATGAACCTTTTACTGCATCACCAGATACTCATGTTAATTAACCATGCACCCGTTAACCTGCAGCTATGCAGTACGTGTGTGTGCATTTTGGGGTGGTGTGTGTGTGTGGGGGGGGGGGGGGGGGGGGGCCCTCCGGAAAACTATTTACAGCATATGTTATAGCCCAGGGCTTTCTCTAAGCACAAAGAGTCATAATTAAAACACCGAACCTCTCCTCCCTCACAGATGTACGAGATCCAGACTAGAACACTTTAGTGCAGCAATAAATTCTAACAGAATAGTTGAAATTAGAGTTAACTTACAGAAGTTTTTCCTCTACACTGTTAAAGCTTCATTAAAAGCCTTTGAGACCCCTCTCTTTTTTCTGTCCCTTTGATCCAAATACACATTTCTTTAATCTCTTTACACACATACACACACATAGACACTACCAAAGCAAACAACGTGCCAAGACAACATGTCAGGACAGAAATATACTACATGAGAAGGTAAACACACTCACAGACACACACACACACTTTCAACTTGCCGGTTCTTGTTCTTGGCATAATTAAGATCTCTGCTGAATTATGAGACTTTGCTGAGCATCTAATAGTCATATTTGCTTTGCGTGTATCCGTGTATTTTAGGGTCTTTTTTTAAATCTGCCTGTTCATTGCATAATCGTTCATTCCTTGTTGTGTTGCAAGTATTCAAACTTGGCTGTAATGTTGCGAGCAGAAATAAGTGTAAAAATGAAAATGCATTTCCATGAAACAGAGGGTCACACTTCATTTTACATTAAAAAAACAGCAACAACAAAAAGACGATTACAGATTTGTTTATAATTACAGTAAAGGTGCTTAAGGATGACACAAAAATTATTTGTCCCTCGTAATTAAAGGTTGAAACAGACCATTTATGGATGTTTTCTAATCATGTCTGTGACATTTTCATCTAAATACCGTCTAGATGGAGTATATCTCTCCCTTTTCAACAATGTCTTTCAAGCTGTTCAAAACAGGCAGTTTTTGGAGGTGGAAGTATGTTGCTTAACTTTAAGCCAGCTTTTTAAATAAGTGTTACAGCTTCGAGCTACCCACCTCAGGAGAAAGGTCTAGTCTGCTCTGGGCCTGTGATGTCACTTTAGCCTTCAAATTTGAAAGGCTCACTGAAGGATGTATTTTCATACTGAAGTGGCTCCAGACAAAGGAAAGGACTGTGTTATGATGGAGTATTTCATTTGGTGGGCACTTCAAATCTGCTTTCTCAAGGAAAGATAGCACTCTTCTTTCCCACAACATATCAGTGTCAAATGAGTTTTAGAAACCTTCTCAGATTTTCTGGAAACAGAGTTTGTCCAGTTTCCTTTTGATCACAGTTTTTAACTGAATGAGTTTTAGCTGTCACTGTTTAACCTGTTTTTGCTTCAGTAAGCAGTAAGCATACAGTCAGCATCCATACAATTAAAAATAAATCTAAGGCTGAAAATGAGCAATAACATTTACAGTGTTTCACTGTTATTAATGTATGCAATAACAGTGATTTTATTTGATTTGATACTCATCACTCATCACTCGACAGTCAGTCACATGAGCAACAAGTTGATTAGCATGAGTCAGTGTGCAGATGCTGCAGGCTCCAAACAGTCATGTGACATGTCAATTTTGAGAAGTTTTACACAACATGTTTATTATACAAGTAGTACTAATACGTCAAAGCTGGAACGTTCCAGGTCTGAATCCCAACTTAGCCTTGTGTTGGTGGATGTTCTTCATGTCCCACTGTTTCCCAAAATCAGGCCAAGAGATTATCTATCTATCTATCTATCTATCTATCTATCTATCTATCTATCTATCTATCTATCTATCTATCTATCTATCTATCTATCTATCTATCTATCTATCTATCTATCTATCTATCTATCTATCTATCTATCTATCTATCTATCTATCTATCTATCTATCTATCTATCTATCTATCTATCCATTGAGAATAATGGCAATAGAATAAACATAAACTGTGAAAAAAATAAAGGAAAAAAGAGACAAATAGACATACAAAAAACCTATAAATATAAAAATAATAAATAAATATATATATATGCAAAAAGTGAAAATAAAAGTATAGTTCTCATGCCACCTATCAGCAAGTTTTTATATTTACTTTCATAATCTTTGGCCGATTGTTTAATTCTTAGGACAGTCCCTTCATTCCTTACCAGACCAGCAGTGTCTGCGTGTGAACAAATGCCTAAACGGATCAAAGCCAGGAGCGCTGAGGCTGAGCAGCAGCCAGGGGAGAGAAACTTTCCAGACCAATTTTACACAAGATCCTTGAAAAACAGAAATTCAAGTCTAGCCTGTTGTCATTATTTTAGAGAGCTTCACAGATCATGTTTACGGGAGAGCTCAATTTCTCAAAAACAAGAGCCAAGTCTCCTTTGTGTCACACCCCGTCTTAGGTGTTAAAGACGGATGTGCCCGTATACACGCTGATCTAGTGCACACACCAACCTGCAAATAGGTAAACAAACTGTATCTAATGGACTTAAACAACATTTTTGTGCACCCATGTAGTTTTTTTTTTACAGCTGCTTCAGGACTGAGAGAAAAGGTCCAACTATGTTAAAAATGTTTGTTCATGAGGTGAATTTACTTTTTCAGTTGGAAGAAATTGAAATACTTTCAGCTGTCAATTACACTAATAACACAAGTTTTCATAAGCTCTCTTTATTGAAAGCTTTGTTTTCTTTATATTAAAATAAATATCTTATTGTTTGTTATTCAAAGCAGAGCTATAAATTATTTTTGTTCCGTGTCAGCAGATCGTATATACAAATAGTGCAGACGTACAGTAGGCCCACAACCATTTCCATGGCAACGCATCAGTTTGTGTATCTACCGGAGGACTTTTGGATTACTGTGGGATTTCTTTTTCAAACAAAACACAAACACCGTCTGTGCACCTCCTCCTCGTGCTCTCCCGCCGTCTCTCACTTCTCACATAAGGTTCCTATAAACTTTCTGCGGTCCAGACGCGCCTGCGCAGTGGCGGCTCCGAGGAGCGTGTGTGTAGTAGTATTATTATTATTGTGAATGGGGAGGGTGTTGGGGGTGATGTGGGGGCGGTATTTTGGGTGTACAGTCACAAGAGCGACTCGACGGAGCCAGGAAGTAGACTGTTGACGCCTTCATGGTACCTTGAAATCCATCGTAATTTTGAAATTTGGCAGCTGAGTGAACAAAGTGTCGCGCAGAAAACGGACGGAACAGTTTTGTGGCTGTAGCTGATGGGGAAAGATCCTGCCGCAGACGCTTATCTGTGCTTTTTATCTTACGTACAAATCGGTTTATTCATTATTGTTTCCATTTCTCCATGTTCAATCCAACAAATATGTCTAAGATTGTCAAATGTTGTGAAAAGCTATAAAAAATGAGGATGAGGCGAATTGCAAGAAAAAACTATTTTCACACACAAAACAGCTCTATCATTTATTTTATGACTTTGATTAGAGACGCGAAACTAGTGTCCATTATCTTGTGCGCGTAATGCGCAATTTGTGACTAAACCCCATTTTACGCACCGGTTATTGTCGGGGTGGCCGAGGAGGAGCGTTAAAAGTTTCAGGTAGAGTCGACAGCGCTCAGAAATTGGCCACTTGAGAGACAGAGGGGAGGGAGGAAGAGAGGGAGGGGGAGCCACACGGCCACAGTGAGCTTTATCGATCGCAGCGGGTCACTTAATAAGAGACATTTGGAGTCAGGAGGCGAGCGGGAGCGCGCAAGAGCCACAGCCAGCACACGCAGATCATCACTGTATGAGCTGCTGTCCCAATCACAGAGGCCAGCAGCAGGAGACACGTTACTCCATACAGGGAAGAGAAAGAGAGAAAGAGAGAGAGAGAGAGAGAGAGAGAGAGAGAGAGAGAGAGAGAGAGAGAGAGAGAGAGAGAGAGAGAGAGAGAGAGAGACAGACGCGGAAGAGAAGTAAGTGAAAGAGACGGCAAGGCGCACTCTTCAACAACTTTTTCTCTACTGGGATCACGAGAAAGGGGCTCGTGTGGCCGCGAAGTGTCCGTGAAGATGCCGCGGGTAGTCCCGGACCAGAGGAGCAAGTTTGACAATGAGGAGTTTTTCCGCAAGTTGAGCAGAGAGTGTGAGGTGAGTGCGTTTCTACACAACTGGAACCTTTCAGCGAGGCGGCGGAAATAAAAGACACGACAAGGCTCGTTGGAGGAGAGATGCATGCCGGCTGGGGCGAAACTGTTCATTTATTTAAAGCTTCAGTTTTGAATTAAAGTAAATCTTAAATGGTATCTAACAGAGAGTTTCTTTCACTTGTATTAAACCTTCTGAGATTGAGGGAAACTGGATTTTTCTTTCTGATTTTTTTTTATTATTTACTCTCTAAAGGTCTGATGCGCTGCTTAACTTAAATATTGTGACGGAACTCTTATTGTAATGGATTTTTATTCTAGGTTTTTACTAGAAATTCCAGACAAATAAAGATTTATTTCCCCTTAGATCAAAATTCCTATGGCCTATCTTCTGATTACAGCCTAATGCTGGCAAAGAGCATCGTCATTCTGCATCAGTTTTATTCAGAGTGATTTATGTGCCAAATCAAACCCAATAATTCAGACTATGATATCTATGTATGTCATTCTGATTTCTTTAAGGTTTGTTTTCTCTTCTTTTTTTTCTTTTCTTTTTTAGATTAAATACACCGGGTTTAGAGACCGACCCCATGAAGAGAGACAAGCCCGCTTCCAGAACGCCTGCAGGGACGGACGCTCAGAAGTTGTGAGCACAACATTTCTAATTCTTTGTCCTTCTCTTGGAAAAGAACAGAGCTAATTAGGGAGTATTGTATGACACAAAGAAAGAGAAAGGTGGTTTGCATGAGGGTCTGAGGATAAAAAGCACCTAATGCTTCTCACTTGCACACTGAGGGTTTTGCTTTGTTTGTCAAGCACAAATAAGCACATCATTCTGAAAAAGACTAATAAATCCAAGGTTTATTCAGAAACTGGCTGGTGTGATGAGGTCAGATCATGCAGTGGGGATTCTCCTGCCTGGACCATGTGTGTTGGTGTTGTGGTGTGTCCCTGTACCAGGAAGTAGACACTTATCAAGACAAGCAGATCCACTAGGCCTCACTTCACTGCAGACTTCTCCCCTCCGTGTTTTGCAGATGCATTGTCCTAAAATCACTTGTTTAATGTAAACGCAACTTGTTATGTCTGCAGTGTTGGGATACACCTGACAGGGTGACGTGCAATCACATCACCCAGCAGTTCATACTATAAACTACTATAAACCTGTGAAGTTGTGTTTCCTACGAGTTTGAAGATTTGTATGCATCTCTGAGGTTTTGGAGGTCACAAGCAGCTGTTTTTCATTTTATCATTTATTGATCTGGAATCAGATAAGTACAATAATAATTACTGTCTTCACTTGATCTGCTTAAGCCCAGCTGTTGGTGCGGTGTTGGACTGCACTGGACCAAAATACGTTGGTCTTTATTTCTACTTTTGGTTGAGCGGCCGGAGGGTTGCTATTGTTGCATAAACAGATAGTTTGTGGCGACACCGTCGCAGCTGAAGATCGTTGCTGGCCTGAATCAGCCTCCCACCATTTCCATACCGCACCCGTCTCTGGCTTCAGATGCATCCCATCCAATGATGATGGATACAACCCAAAAAGCAAAAGCAGCAAATGACAGATTCTTTGGTGAGGCACACCAGAGTGTAAACTTCACTCAGAGTCCTGCACTCAGTCGTCCTCGAGAGATATCCTGGTCTCTGACTGACACTTGGTTAGCTTCAGAATTTTAATAGTTTAATTTAATTGTTTTATTTCTGTTTTTTTGGTGGTGTTTTTTTACATTTTAGGCTGCAATATAATTACTGAGAGATAAAGTGAGTAAATGAAATGTGCGATACTGATATGATCTGTGAGGGGCTGTAAAATAGTAAACGTTCAAATACCTACCTGAGAAGTAGGATGTGCCAGCATGAAGAGTAACAGCTGTCAGCTGAGTGTGTGCAAATGACAGACGCCTCTGGAAGTCCACCAAACCCATGTGACATTTTTGTTTTCCTTTAAAGAAGAAAAAAAGGTGTTTAGTTTGTGATGAACAAACAGCGCACTGATTCTCTCATTATGTAATTTGTGTGAACTCTGTTTAAAAGACTAAATCACTAAATTAAAAAAGGCAACACAAACACAGGGCAGCCTTGGCTGTCCTTGTCATCCTCGACGTGTGTTCCACTTACGCGCTGTCATCATGGCAGGACAGGGCCCCGGGGGTGGGGAAGGAGCGTGGTGCTGAGCAAAGGGGGTGTTTGCATCTAGTTTTACCATCTTTTAGTGGGACGTGATGCTTCTGTCTGTCTGTCTGTCTGTCTGTCTGTCTGTCTGTCTGTCTGTCTGTCTGTCTGTCTGTCTGTCTGTCTGTCTGTATTTATAAGTCTCCTCTGCTGTGAGAATTGATGGCCACGGTTTTAATAGCTTGACGGCAGCTGTGACATCATACTGCTGATTTATCTATCTGCCAGACGCCGATGAAGACTCTCTGCTATTTTCATGGTCACTGTGAACAGCTATTAGACACAATAAGGCTCAAACAGGGCGTCGAGGGTTGTTGTTTATGGATGAGGCAGCTCACAGGAAGACAAACTGTGAACGGTGCCTGACATGTCAAATTTAAGGCAGTCTCAATCCACTTTATGAAAGTTGGCTGTGCAAAGAATGAACTTAGGAGGGAAGAAAAAGCCATCTTCTATCAACGCTGGCTCTATCAATTGATGATCATAAAAAAAATAAACGTATTGCTTCGAGGAGACGTTTCTATTCTAAGACATTTAACATATAAGGGGGTGGTTTTAAATGTCTTTATCTTTGTTAGAGCTGTTTGTTTTTTTTTTTTTTTTTTTTGTTTGTTTTTTTTGAGTTTTGTAAGAGTTTATCAGCTTAGTTCCAGACTAAGTCTCAGGAAGTTTGTAGTAAATTACATTTCTCACACACAAAGATATGACTCACTGGCAGCTTTTGAAGTGTCACATTTATTTTACCAGACACATCGTGTTTTTGTTTACAGATGAGGATTATTATAATAATAATAATAGTAATAAATAAAAGGAGCTGCTGTTTATGTCATTTGTAAATCAAATGAGGCATTTTGATAGATTTTGTAAAACTGCACAAACCCAGCATGTGCTTCTAATGAATTAAAATACAATTTTTTAAAGTGAAAAGGACAAAGAATTAAGAATAAATTTCGCGTGTGGTGATTTTTCTCGTCACAGTTTTACAAATACATATGCTGCACATCTTTTGAAACATCTTTCTGGACAAAGTTAACATTTCCGAGCACAATAACATTGTTTATACCTATAATCAGCAATCACACAAGAAACAAAAATCTTCCTAAAGGACAGATGGTACCAGACTCATACCAGTCTTATCCGTTTGGGGGGTTTTTTCTTGCTTTTCTTTTATCAAAAATTAACACTCAGAATAGCTGCAGATGGCATGAGTCATTCATAAATGTGAAACACAGTTCTGTCCTTTTATTGCAGATTCTGTTTATCCAAAGATAATTTTTTTGCATCATTGCCACGTCAACTGTTTATATTAAGGCTGGATAAAATGTAGTTGCAGATAACTCATTATGTTGATACACAATTGTATTGTTGATATGCAGGGCAGATTTTCTTCTGGTCAGAATTCAATTTGTATTAGCCAGAATGAAAAAATAAAAATATCTGCAGTTCTATGAAGACTTTTAAAAAACCTCCCTCGTTTGTGTTTTCTGCAGTTTGTGGAGCCTCCCGCGCTCCTTTTTGGAGCTCTGGGTCTGTCTGCTACGCACCTGCTTTTGAGTATATGTGTGACATTTTCTTTTGTTTAGGAATCTAAAATTAAAAATTGACTTGTCAGAAAGGTATTTAGGGATGTCTGCCATTATGTCATGAGATGATGTGTATTTTAGAGAGTCATCAGTTTTACACATCTTTAAACATGCTGAGTAGAAATAAAGAGAAATATTGATGCCCACAATTATGTCTTCCACGGCAAACTTATAGATTTCCATATTAAAAGTGATCTTTTAATAGGCTAAAAAAAATTCTAAAGTGAAATGTAAATTTTGAGTAGTAACACATGGATTACAAACATCTGAGGATTTTTTTTAATGATATGTGAGAATAATTTAATTTTGCATTTCTACCACTGAGAGCTCTAAAACCATGATTAATAAAAGTGTCCAGCTTTAAAAAGGATGTGGGATATTTGAAATATTCCTGTTGACATGAAATGATGAATTTATGGATATCAAAAATGCATGTCAATTAAACGTTAAAATCTCTTGTCATGTAAAGCAGCTGCGCGTTTTGAGGAATTTCACTCACAAATACAGGCATGCGTGTGTCTCCGGTCACAGCCCGGCTCTAAAATGTTCAGGATTGATCAGATAAATGGTACAATAATTCAAAGTAAATTATCTTCAGCTCAGCTCATTAGAGATGAATCGCTTTCTAAACTACTATTGATTTTCATGTTGTGCTGCTCTCTCCTTCTTTCTGCTCTCCTTTCATTTCATTTCATTTCCTTTGTTTTCTTATTCTTCTTCATGTCATTCCCATCTCCTCTTCCCCTCTCACTTTGACTTTCCTTGCGTCCACCACCCTGTGTTTTCAGTCATAATTTGGTTTCACTTTATTTGAACTCTTTATTTTAATTCCCTTCATTTATGCCAGCTTCCCTTCTTTTTTCCCTCCAGTTTCCCTCCATCTTTCTCTTTTTTGCCTCCCGTTCGCTCTTTTTTTCTCACCAGCAGTAGTAGGCAGCAAATTAGAATCAGATGGTTGTAATCCAATACTTTAAATCCAGCAGAAATGATGACTCGGGTGTTCTTTGAACGTTCTCCTCCCTTTAATTCGCTCTCTTCTCCTCAGAGTTGTTCTGTCCTTCTTCTCTTTCTTTCACTTTTTCTTACTCGTGCTCTCACTCTCTGATGAGGGACAGATTTGACAGGGTGCATAATTCATACGCTTCCAGCTTCGGTCGCATCCCTAATGCCCTTAGTATTGATCTGTCTCAGCAAACACAACATATCACACACAAAGACAATAGATGCACACACACACACACAGATACACATTAAACAAAAAAAAAAAAACAGGCATTTTCTAACCTGATTTCCTGCCTCGCTATAATTCATTGCTTTCTGACTAAAGCACAGAAATGCACTGTATTGATTTTCATTTTACTCGTGTTTCTCTACATTTGTGAGTTTGTGTGTGCGCCGCGACAGAAGTGTGTGCCATTAGAGAAAGAAGCCATTTTACAGAAATCAAACAATGGAGAGAGCTCTAGGATGTGATGGAGAGCAGCCCGGGGGTTCGCGTTGTGCTTTTGTTTTGAAAGGATGGTGTATAGACGATAGAAAGTAAAGTCTTTGAGCTTTCTAACTTTAACTTGAACACTTTTTAGATTTACCAGATATCAGCATTTTTGTTGAACTGTGACTACTACTCATTGCCATCAGTATTTTAAGACGTGGATATTAAATATATAAATCTGTTTAAAACCGTCTTAGAAAAAAGCCATCCTTGTGTTTTTTTGTTTTGCAGGTTTTGTTTTGTAAAACTGAAGTTTTAAACCTGAAGTTGAGATTTGGCAGTTAGAGCCATCAGATAATATTTTGTAAAGATGATAAACCTCTTCCACAGCAACAGAAGATGTTATAACGTCATTGGAATAAAAAACACTCCTCATATAAAAACCTTTGTCTAAAATCAGTGGAGGGCTTTTTTATTATTGATAAAAACTTTATGTGAAAGCTTCATTCATCGTGTTTAACACCCTTGATAGTGAATTTAGCTTGTTTATGCCAAATAAAATTAACTAAAATGATTTGATTCACTATTTATACTGAACTGAATGATATTTTATTTATCCACAAAGGGAAATTATATTGTTTTAGTATATCATTTTGTAAGAACAAAGCTAATAAAGTTGCGTTGAATATCCAGGGTGCAGTGACGCTCCTTCACAGTATGTTCTAGATTACACCATCTGTTGTTCTCCTCCTCTTTTAACTTTAACTCTGCAGTCTCTGTCCCCCTGCAGTGTCTGAAATCTGTTTAAAGAGGTGTTGGAGTTGGATAGGTTCCTTCTGGCATGCCTCTGTGAAACATCAGCATTCCCATATTCCAGCTTTGTCCTTGTCAGCTCTCCAAGCTCATCCGCTTTATTTGCCAGCTGTTTCACGTTCCCTATGATGACTGATTATTAAGCGTCCTCCTCCTTGCTCTCCATTCATTTCCAGCTCTACATCCTCAGAATTTCTCCCATCTTTCTGGGTTTGAGGTTACTTTTGCAGATGTAACTTTGTTTTTGAAAGGTTCTTTCTGTGTCTCCCACAAAAAAACAGTTTTCTCACTATTAGAATTTGTCATCATAACCAATGGCAAAAAGTGCCAAAATTACCGTCAGAAAAATACAGACGGAAAATATTAACATATGACAGTAACTCGTCGTATGTTAAATGTTGTTTGTATCTTGTTTCAGTAGGTTGGCACTAGTGGGGCACCTTTGTAGAAAAAAAGTTCATTTATCAAAAAAAAAAAAAGCTAAAAATATAACTTTAATTAAGGGTAAACTAAAGTAATTCTAAGAATTACCATCATGTTAAGAAAAAGTCAAAACAAATTAGCTTTAAAAGAGATTTAAAGGAAGATTCAAAGTTTGTCTCCATAATATCTGCATGTTTGGAGCGCCAGATATCTCCAAAGGTCTGATCTCTGGAAATACGTTTAGAGTTGGAAACCAGTAGTTTCCAGAAAATCGTAAGCACCAAACTGATTACACACAAAGATGTGTGTTATTTGTTTGCTTCTTTCTGCTCCTTTTTCAAATGACATGAACCGGTTCCTGGTTCGGGGTTGTTGCCAGCACCAGCTTGAAACTTTTAACAACCATTTTGCTTTTCATCGGACCAGAGAGTCACCAGAGGGCCGTGTATTCATGTCATCATAAATTTCTCTCCCAGCAGCAATTATATGTAATTTAAACCTTTGTATTCTTAATTTATGGTTGATTGGTTGTCCTCCGATCTGAAGATTGCTAGTTCTATTTCCCCCACACCGCTTAAATATGCTGCAAGTAAAACTGAGTCAATGTCTGATAGAAAAATCTCTATATGAAGAGCTAAAGCCTCTTATAATTGAAGACCATTTATCATCTGCAATGACAAACTGGGAAACATTTACAGCTGCTGACCAGAAACATAAAACTTAATTTTTGAGGAAAATGAGCAAGCTCTGAGTTAATTTCTTTCCACTTATTTTTTGATCTGGCTTGCCCCCATAATCCTGCCTCTGTCCTCAGCCCTCAGACCAGTAGTGGTTTGCTGATCGAGAGCAAGTTTTCTCGAGTAAAAGCTGGTTGTGAGAGTGTTGGGCTGGTTCTGGATTAGACTGCGACTGCACTAGTATCTGGAACTGCCTCAGTTGTTCATATTAGAAACCTGCCTGTAATATTTTTACACCAGCTGCACTCTGCAGACGTTTGTCTAGTTTGTATCAGCATGTGCTGCAATAGCTTGGAAAAAGTGGAAAAGTACTGATCTTAGCAGGCTACTTTTAGTTTGGTAAAGCAGACTGCAGAATTGTGTTCACCTGAGCATCAAATGACTGTTAGATATCAAAAATGAGTCAGAAATTCCAGATCTCATTTAGGTGAAACTGCCAGACAAAAGAAGAGAGTAGTCATGCTTGGAGCAGCAGAGCTGCAGGGGATTGTATGACTTTTATTAACTTTAACTTTTTTCAGAACAAAACAAAATCATTTTGTTTCTTAATGAGAAAGTTTGTGAATCCAGCATTTCTGATCGTACCCGAACCAGCACAGGGTTCACATAAGTATTACATTTGCTGTTATTTGTGCTTAGAACTTAATGCTGCTTTTGTCTGCTGGACAGTTTTAACAAACACCATAACTCACCAGATATTCACTGACTTCATTTACAGGTTTGTTTCAAAAGCCTCCTACATCACAGTCCTCAAGAAACACAACCATAGTTAACAAGAAAGGTATAGCAGTATGAACATTTTGAAGAAATATATCTATATAACTAACCACATAAGCTAGTGATTACTGTGGTAGACCAAATCATCTAGCACTTCAATATGGAGCTACATTCACAAATACTTTACAATACAACACAATACTGAAATAAAGAGTGCAATAACGATGGTCTTCTATGCATACTATAAGACAAAATAACAAGTGAATGGCAACGTTACAATATCATAAAAGCCTTACTGTCTGTTTTTTTTTTTTTTTAACTTAACCTTAATTGTCTCTCTGTCTGCAGGCCTTCGTAGCGACAGGTACCAACCTCTCTCTCCAGTTCTTTCCAGCCAACCTCCACGGAGACCAGAGGCAGGTTCCTACAAGGGACTATGTCGACTTTGAAAGAGAGACAGGAAAGGTAGGACAAGCGAAAGACGATCACACTCACTGCTGTTATTGACGTGGACTGAGCTGCTGTACAAGTTTGCCATTCGTGAAAAGACATATTCAATTTGATGAAATTCATCTTTAACCCCCCAAACAGCTGATCAATGTCTCTTTGTTGGCTTTCAAATCAGCATTGTCATTTGTTTAGTCATATGCACTTTAGTTGTGTAAGTTTGCTGTCACACTTAATACTCTGGTACTTCTACAGGAAAAAGAAAAATATATATATATATATAAAATTGAGAAACACAATCCTGTCTGTCTGCTCTTGTGCTTTCAGTTCCTGTTTTATTTCAAGAAATGAAAATGACACCAAGAGAAACAAAAAAAGTGTTCTGCTTGTGTGCCAGGATATCTGTGTGTTCTCATCTAACACGTACATCCCTTTTACAGCCCTCAACAAAGTGTGGATTGATTTAGGTGTCAGGTTGAATATGAGGGATCAATCGGTTTGCAATCAGCATCGTGTCTTGTACAGATGAACCTTCAAACCAGTGTTTGCTGGATGTGTATCATGCTTTACTGTTCCAAACATCGGTATTCAAGACACCTTTGGTGGTGAAATTACCACCGGGCGCTAACAAATTAATGAAAACATATATGCGCTGAAGCACCGCTCTTAAGTTCCTTTAAGACCAGAGCCAAAGTTGAAAAACAGGCAGCTCAGAAGATGTTGGTTTGCTCCTGTCGTCAAGGTGATACCCACTGTTCAGTACAGCGGTGCTGCTGTGTTTATGTGTATGGTAATTGTCTCCCCTGGCGCCAGGCCTGGACTCTGCTAATGTGTGCATGTGTGTGTGTCTGGAGGCCCTCCACGGACACTGGCCACCTGAAATGAATGCCGGCTGGCGGGTCATTAAAAATGCATTCTCGGGAATCGATGGACCTCCATGCCCCAAGGCTGACGGACTAATCTCACACCGTTAATTATTTAACACGAGTGCCCTGACAGTTGGAAACCGCGTGTGTGTGTGTGTGTGTGTGTGTGTGTGTGTGTGTGTGGTGTGTGTGTGTGTGTGTGTGTGTGTGTGTGTGTGTGTGTGTGTGTGTGTGTGTGTGTGTGTGTGTGTGTGTGTGTGAGACAGTGTGTTGGTGTTAATTGGTTCTGGGCATTTCTGGTGTTTATTGGTGTCACACAATAAAAAGGAAATAACGCATGTCTATGACTGAGAACAGTGTCTGTTTGAGCATGTGAGCAGAACCTCTTCACCAGTGCTCACAGATGTATGAAGTTTTAATGAGAGCGAGTGTCGTTCTTGAAGGAGTTTCATGGTTGTTCAGCAGAACAAACGCCAAACAAACTGTCTCCGTATCTGTTTCTCTGACACACAAACACAATTAAAGTTTTTGTAAATTCATATGCATATTCAGAGCTGCCAGTGCTGAAACTCACAGTAGCTTCATTCAGATAAGACTGATTGTCTTTTACTGCTTCTGCAACAAAAGACAGAAATATGGGGTTTCGGCATTTATGTGAAATTGTTTTATACTGCAGAACATGTGAGTAGTAACATGTGTCTCTGGTGCAACGTGCTGTAATCCAGACCTTTAATTGTGTTCATTTGCTGTAATGCTGCTCGTTCTCACTTGCTCACACACACACACACACACACACACACTAATACACACACACACACACACACACTGCATCTTGATCCCAGCGCACTTCCCAGTAGAATACAACTGTCAAGCCGAACTAGAGATCTTGCATACGTTTGCAACTTCTTCTCTTAATTACTGTCACGAATTACTTACTTACACACACACACACACACACACACACACACACACACACACACACACACACACACACACACACACACACACACTCTATATATAGATCTCTGATGCAACATAGCTTCTTATGAAAACTTTTGTCTGGCCCCGTACTTCAGATTAAATTACTTAAATGTTTTATTTTAAAAATGGTATTTTAAAAAAAGAAAGCTTTTATTTACTTAAGGTGGCTTTTATTTTCTAGTACCTCATTTATTATGTAGTAGGAGTGAAAGACCTAAATATAGGAGATGAAGGAGGCACCAGTAATCTAATAAGTCCGTTGTACAAAAAAAACACCATCTCAAATTCAGGTAAATCCGACCTCGGATGAAAAACACACACTTCACGTGCTGTCACCCTGAGCCAAACCATTCAGAAGCACTCTGTGAAACAAACTATGAAACTAAGTGCATAAAAAGGAGCTCATGGTCGAATTAGTTGCTGCAAGATGCTCAGGTCCTGTGGCTGCAAATTGAGCCCCAATCATCAACCCGCCACCACCGTGTTTAACAGTTGTTGCGAGGTGTTTGTGGTGAGCGCAGTGTTTGGTCTTCAAAAAAAATAAAACTGGCAAAATTACGCCCTACTTTGGTCATTGCTTTGGACAGAAGAGACCACTTTGGTGTCTTCTGTCTAAAGCAAAGTTTTACAAAAGTCTTACGGTTTGTTGTGGTGCAACTTAGCAGACCTAAGTCACGCTATGCTGCCTGTTTTTTCACACCTCTACTATTGGAAAGATTGGTAATCTTCTTGAACATTTTTTCCGTTTTCATAACCTTTTACTGTAGTATGAAGGTCTCCATGTGTCTGGAAATGGCTTTATAAAGATTTCTAGGTTGACAGGAAGCAACAACTTTTAGATTACGGACAGTATAAATGCAACCTTAGAAAGGGAAGCTTGTCCTTGAAGGAGAGCCTCAGTCCATCAGTGCCCTCTTTTATCTGTTTTATCCGAAAGTGGCTTTGTTTTCAGCATTTCAGGGCTTAATCAATATCAGTATGCATTCAAGTCATGGATATAGTCATCTGTCTCATTGTTTACACATTTATTTAATATTGGCTTTTGGCATTCTGTGTTGTGCTGCAAAGAGGATCTTTGGACAGAAGTGAATCTCTGATTACAAAGAAGTTTTGTGTCTGCAGTCAAGGTCAACAGAAGAAAAGATAAACCACAGAGAACAGAAACAGTTCATAAGCTTCAAGTCAAACTTCTCTTCCTAACATTTTTTATATTTCAACATTCATTTATATACTCTTTGTTTTTCTTGTGGTATTTTAAAAAAGCATCAACGCATCGTGTCTGTTTCCTTCATCCATCCCTCTTTCCTCTCCCAGTATTCCTTCACATTCGTCCTCGTTCCCAACAGCCCCCCCACCCTGTCCTTCGCTCACTCCCATCCTCCCCTCATCCGCTCCTCTTTTCCCGCCTTCATTTCCAAACACAGATGGTGCCAAACCAGAAGAGTAGCACAGCCAGGTTAAACTTGGACGGCTGAATATAATGTGTGTGAGACCCACACACACACACACACACACACACACACACACACACACACACACACACACACACACACACACACACAAAGAGTCTAAGTACAGGCTCTGTGTGTCGTTGCAGTCTAATGGGAACCAGCTGTGGTGGAGGTTAATTTTACTGCTAGCTGCTAACTTGCTAGAAAGCATTAACTGTGTCACTGACGTGAGCTGCAGTAGCAGCAGTGGGTTTACCTGCAAAAACGTTGTGAGTGCTGCGCTGTCGAGGGAGACATTAATTATGACGGTTTCCCGATGTGTCAGCCATATGTTTGCAACATGCTTTGGTCTAAATACCCCAGAGCGACAGTCCCACACCTTTGAATCAACTGTGTCTTTACTGCTCTGCTCAGAGCAGCCAGTTTTAGGTGGAGTCGACACTCTGACGCTCTGATCCACCACGTGGAGATGAACGTCGGGAGGTTTTTAAATTTTTCTTTGATATGACTCTGTGAACTCACAGTACCTGACTTAGCTGAATAGTACACAGAATGAGATATTTTAGGTCGTATAGATCACACCAAAGAAAGTAAAAGCATTATTTGATTGTTTGTTTTAATCACTTCAATCACCTTGTTCAGGTTTCAGGTCTCTTTGACCTGACTAAGATGTAGAAAAGACTAAATTAAAGTATTTCTTTATGTATTTGGTTATTTTGCTCAATAGTAAATGAGAACTTCAAAAACGGATTTCCTTTTTATCAAAAATGTATTTTTCATTTACTTTGGGCATTTGCCTTTTGATGTGCTATTGATATTTCTCTCACTCCCTTTTTCTCTTTATTCTTCATCACACCAATCTTACAATGTTTTACAGATGAGAAATAAAAGTCTTGTAAGTCGCCTGTTTCTTGTAGTAGAATGAGATTATGAATAAATGAACTCTTTAAACTTTGCTTTGAATCACTTCTGTTAAAAATGTGAAATCTCTGGCCTTGGTGGAAAAGCTGCTCTTTTTCCTGCTGGTCGTCAACGTTTGAGTTCGTCACAAATTCAAATGTGCACATATGTGCGTGTCCTCTTTCCATCTAATTTTTTAAAGCATTTTCTGCTTTGTTTGGAGTCTTGTTTGTACGGTCAAACACAGTTTTTCATGAAGAACAGCTTCCATGTTTTCTTTTTCCTTTATTCTGAACTACAGCCCTGCACACACGCACACAACCTATGCAAATATGTTTATCATATTTATATGTTAATCAGAATAGATTCAATCAGAGTTTTAGAAACCGGGACAGCCGTTTAACTCAGCCTGATGGGATGTTTGGAAACCAAAGGCTGGAGTCAGGGATGGGATGTGGCTGTCTTTCTGCCAGGGAGTTTCCAGCTCGTTTTCTTTTAGATGTGGAGGAAAATGGATGAATTAAACAACAGTTTACTTCAGAATTCCCACTGTCCTGTAATTTTTATTACATCCGGCTTAAGTTGCAATAAGTCCTCATAAATAATAAGCGGTCTCACATCACTCTGAGCAGTGAGAGAGTTTGACGGTTGACAAGAGGAAGCTTCTTCAGATGGTGGTATCCACCTGATCTGTTGCACTTTTGACAGTTTACATTTGTAAGGACAGAAAGGAAATATGTATACATTAGGTCGTATAAATGATAGTCTAAGTCCTTTTGTCCAAGCTGTGGACACTAGTCCAACTGTAGGAGCCCACTGGGACAGGCACCACAGCTGGAGAGGACATATGTAAGTTTTGGATGTTTTATCACCATTTACTGCACATTTCAATAATACTGTTGTTATGTTTTGAAATGAGCATCAAGGCAAAGAGGCCACAGAGCATGTCATGACTAGTTACGTTGCCTTGGAACAGGTTGAGAATTGATTCAGAGGAAAGTGTAAAAAAACACAAAAAAGAACACAAAAACTAGTATTTAAGGGTTTGCGTTTGAAAAAGACTGAAATAACTCAAGTTTTCACTGATGAAGGCGCTGTCTTTGTGTGTGTGTGTGTTTGTGTGTTTGTGGGGGGCAAAGAAAATGTGAAACGGAGACACAGAGTGAAAAGAGGCAGAAAGATAGATTAGTGGTTGGAGAGGGTGGGGGAAGGGGGAGTAAACGAGAAGCAGACGAGTGTCAGTCAGCTGCGGTACGTGATGCTGAAGGGCAGCTTAATGTAGAGGAGCTGAAAAAGAAAATGAGAACCAAAATACACTTTAGTGAGGCCTCATTAAATATGAATCTTAACCATATAAAGTGCAAATTCTTAAGACACTTTGCATGTGAATGGAGGATAATAGTTTGCAGCCCGCACTGACTATTGCTTTGCGGATGCTGAATGTAGATGTTGTGGAGAGAGATTTTAATTGTTTTGGCTGAAATCAGCTGCTTATAACTAAGGATTACAATTATCTTGCTTTAAAGCAACTCTGAGGGAGTATTTTTGTGTTAAAATCAGTTTCAGACAAAAGTGTCCTCTCGCTCTCGCTGTTCCTCCTGTCAGCATAAATCACCCAAAGTATTGTTGAACTCCCGTTCCTGCCATCTCTCACAAATACCTTCACTTTATGAAAACATGTCACACTTGAACAGCTCAGCTCGGCGGAGGTGACTAAGAAACCCAAAAGCATAATGACAGAAGTAGCTGAGAAGAGAAAATGAGAGGGTGACTAAACAAATTAAGTCTCATTTATACTCTATGTTTGAAATGGACACAGATAGAGCCTGGAGGGAATCGAACCAGGAACCGTTTTGCTGCGTGGAACCACTAAGCCACTACGCTGCCTTACCATGTTGTCTTGATGCTTAATATTACGGACAAAACGGAGCAGTACCACCAGAAGTTGTGGGGGGGCAGTATTGAGCTTAGTAAGACAATTGTTAACCAAATACAAGAAAGCAAAAACAGAAGAAAATGCAGCTTCTCAGCATCAGTCACAGGTGCTCTGTGGTCCTGATGAGGTGGGAACACGGTGGAGCAGACTGTTGAACATTCGAAAGTAGTAGTCAATAATTTCTCACATGAAAGTACCAACTTTGATTCACACTGCCCTTTGCGTTGTCGTTTTTGTTTTCTGTTTCCAACGTGTGTGTATATATATATATATATATATATATATATATATATATATATATATATATATATATATATATATATATATATATATATATATATATATATATATATATATATATATTCTTTTTATATCTCTCTATATACTGTGAAATGACAGATGTTGGAGTTTATGGGTTTAACCATGAAAAGATTTGGCTTAAATGAACAGAAAATCTCATCCACAATTGCATGATTGCATCATCACTGGCCCCTGGTGGATGTGTTAAACAACCGTACAAATAACGTAGGGAAGTATGAGGAATAGTGAAGGAATGGGCCCTAAATCTTGAACAGCACTGTAGAGGAGACTAAAGGCCAGGCCAGAGCCTCAGGAACTGCATGCTGCCCTGCAGTCCCACCCTCTGACCATCCCAGTGTTACCTCCACCTGTCATTGTAGATGTCTCTGTTGGATACCTGCTAACATCCTGACCTGCAGTCCTCATCTATGCAGATCACCAACTACCCATATATCAGTTATATATACATAGAAATCTTAGTTCTGCTGCTGATGGATAATTATACTAATGCATCTTGTCTTTTGTACATTTGACGGTGTGTCTGTGTCTCTCTTCTGTCTCTACTTCCTGCTCTGCCACACGAGCTAACAAGGTATTTGTCTTGTCAAATAAATAAAAGCAAATAAAAGCTGTGATCCATATAATCAGATAAACTGCATGCTGGTCTACAGTGCAAAACACTGCAGTCGCGCAATAAAGGTGCCAAAATGATGGCGAACATATCCAGATAATCACCGCCACCGTCGTTCTGTAAACAAAAACAGCCTGTATCACTGCCAAGACTAAATTTAAAAAAATCCAATGATCAAGTCAGGATCAACATCCAAAGTTAATCATACCTACTATAAGCTGGACCATGTTGGACACATCTGGTAAAGATTTTCATGCTACTCCTTCCAGACCATTTAGAGTTATCCTGCCAAAAATCAGACAAAACACCGACCACATAACCCCTTCAAAGAGTTAAATTGGTCCAAGAGGTTCAGCTTAACAGAAGCTCTTTTGAGAGGTGAGACATGTGACATTAGTACATACATGACGTTGGCTTCATTTATCAGTTAAACTAACAAGATTTAGTCTGTCTGTCATAGGGCAAGTTTATTTTAATGTTTTCTCTACAGCTTCATACAGATGTGCTAGCAGTGACAGAGAGAAAAACAGTGTGCGGTGTTTGTTCACGTGTTCTTATGGCAACATGTCACATTGGCAAAACAGTTGGCATTAGCAGAATGAGACTGCAGAGGTTATGTAAACCGTGGCCAGCAGTGCATGGGATGATTCGGCATTGCAAAAAACTGATGATCTTCTTCCTGTTGAGGGGTTTTATTGCACGTACAGTAGTGAGTGCAGGTGTTTCTTTTAGTTGGTGATTGCTTTGTGTTACAGGTACATGTTATTCACCGCCACCTCTGTGCTGCGCGATGTTTATGAGAGAGAGAAGACGTTGCATCAGCAGCATGAGCCTCAACATTCAGCAGCTTTTTCCCCGGTGATTCATAAAAGACACCGTGGAGAAAATAATGCGCAGGTGCAGAGGAAGCTTTGGGCCACGCTGTTCATTCATTTATTAAGTCTTTCAGATTCCTCTGTTTTAATATTCCAGGTTCAGCGTAAGAAAAGACTGGTATGTAAAAAGTCCTCGCAGTTGTCAGTGATCTTTCACTCACACACCCTCTAAAATCATGTTTTATGTGACACACACCTCTGCTGCCCTCTGATTTATTCATTAGCTCTAAGCCTCCAGGACTTTTCTGTCACCGCAATATCAAGAGTGTGTGTGCGACTGTTTGTGTGTCTCCGTGCGTGGTGGAGTATTATGTTTCCCTCTGAACGGAAGCCGTGCCATCGGTGCGTGACTCGTCAGTGACATCATCAAAGCCAGACCACTAATTGGTTCCCTCTGCTGCTACCGCGCTCTGCCTGGGAGTATATATTAGAGTTTGTGTGTGTGTGTGTGTGTGTGTGTGTGTGTGTGTGTGTGTGTGTGTGTGTGTGTGTGTGTGTGTGCGTGCGTTTATGTACGTGCATAGTTGTGCTGTACATCTTATGCGTCCTGAGTGGTTGCTGGGGTTTAATGAAGCACGTTTCGCTTAAATGAGCTAAAGTTAACTATCCTCTGAGCTTCAGCTTCAGACTTTGAAAACACCTCTGCTTCTCCACACCCACAAAAGCACACAAACACACACTCACATGAGCATGCACATGCACATGGCCTCCTCCCTCAGAGTATCAAATTACTTGGTCTTTGCCTTAGATGAAAGACCACACCCACTCCCACAATGCACCATCCCGTCCACTGTTCAGATGCTCTTTGTGCGTCCAGGCTCCTCTGTAGGCATCAGGGTTTTTGTGTTCGTGTGAATTCTGTGGCACAAGCAGAAACGCTCACAGACAGGCAGAAGACTGCGGAGTGTCAGGCCGCTGTGAAATCCAGCAAGTGTGTGTCAGCTTCGCTGCTCAATGCTCAGCTCATCACTTCCAGGAACTGTTTGCAACAGCAGTCTCCTGGACCAGGACCTGAAGTGTGTCCGCATACCCACCCCTGTGAGGTCCAGATGCCCTCACTCAAGGACGGAGACATAATTTTTCCAGTTGGTCAATTCCATTATTTATAAGTAGTTATGTTTATAGTTGTAATTTGAGGAGAAAGGCTTCGGTTAGGAATGTTGGCCTCACATTAAGGGCAAACATAATTACAGTGTTCACTGAAAGCCCTCTATACTAATTTTCATACAGCTTATAAGCTATCAAATTATTTTTTTTTTTTAGGGAAGCCCAAGACCACCCACATTCCTCTTCACAACTGAAACAGATATGTGTTACCCCTGTTTCAAATTATTTTGATAATTTCCTGAGGAAATAAAATGACATTTCTGCTGCCTGGAATACTGTAAAATAGCTCAGTTTTCAATTATGTCTTCACAGCTCTGTTTATAGCAGGGAGTTTTAGGGAGTACAGTAAACACGTTGCCTGGGTTGCACTTACGGGATATCTGGATAAATTTGTACAAAAATAATACTTGAAGCACATTCTCGTCTCATGATAGATCATAATATTTCACATAGTCTGAGAGCTCACACAGTGCTAAACATCCTTCTTTCAGATACAGTCATTTTATGAGTCATGCCTCGGTAAAACACCACACCACATTTAGGAAAACTAACGTAATGTAATGGCCATCCTGTGGTTAATTAAAAATAAAAAAATATATAAAAATCAGATTATGATTCCTCTGTCACATATCAGCCAGAATAACCTTCGGTTTCAGGGTTATTTCATTACTCTGTATGTTTTCCGAGGTGAACATTTAAGAGCTGTTGCTTTACCAATGTTGTAAACGAGGCTTCTGTTGCTGCACCACTGATGCAGTCAGTAACAAACAGAGCATGAGCTGAAGTTGTGGAGAGGCTGGATAATCTGCTGTGATCTGGCTCTGTGATGACATATATTACCCTGCAGATCTGAACAGCTCACTGAATCGTTTTTGTTTTGTTTTGTCTTTTTTACAAACTCAGCCACCCAAAACAAAGTGATAAAGGTCGTGCTTGTCGGATGTTTGAGTTGGTGTTCACTTGATACCTGAATATATGCTCTCGAGCACAGGAAAACGTTGTTGTTGTTATGTTATAAACACATCAATTGAAATTAATTGTCAGCATCATTCAAATGTTTTTGCGAACCGTATCCTTTTTTTAACAAAGGCATTATCTCTTTTTTCTAGGTAACTCAAACCAGGTTGGTGTTTATCACATTATGTTAATTTTACAGATTTATTTCATTTTGACGATGTACTAAAACATGTTTATGTAAACGTAATTGGTTAAAAGCTATTTCCGTAGCTCTCTGAGCTCTACATTATTCGTTTCTTATTGCTGGACTTCTCATTCACTGCATCCATATATCTACTACTTGCAGCAAGCAATCTCTTAAACTTCTGCCCAAAAACAGGGAATTCAGCTCCTGAGTGCCGTTTCTTTTCCATCCTCAGAAGAACAGATCACCTACAGGCTAACAAGCTTGCAAACGTTATCAAACGTCAGATCAAAAGGTTGCTAGAGTTCGTGGTCCAGCTGGTATGAAATGTTGTCACATTTACATTTCCTCCTTGGAAAAATAAATTGGCTGACATAAAGGAGGAAAGGACTTTCCTCCTTCCTTTTGTTTATGTCATCTGTGATGTATGAGGTTCAGTTCTTGGATTGAAAAACAAAATAAACTAGTTGGCAATGAGTCAAATCAAGGGAGGAACCCTTTGAAAGTTGTCTGTTCAGTCAATCTCTGTTTGTCAGCACATGTGGAGTCATTTGTGTCATCAGAAGCTTCAGTTGAGGCATCTTTCCTTTGGTCTCTCTGCTTTGTAACTCTATCTCCAGCGTGTGTGAGGATTTGCATGATATTTCCATGCCTTCAAAAGCCATGAGGACATTTGGTGGTTTTTGGGCCATGAGTGCACACTAAAATGACTTTTAACTGCAAAGACGCACATTATGCATCGACCGGCTGCTAAGACTCAGACTGAACCCGAGCCAGTCCTCTCAACCAACAATAGAAATGCAAACCAGAGTACAATTATTTTTCACTTGAAAAAAATGCAACTTGACAAAGGTCTGTGATGAATTCGTGAACATGAAATTACCGGTCCAACTGTAAAATGAGTCATGTGAGTCAAGTCATCCAAGGGCCGGACTTGATGAGAACCGAATAGAAAGATTAATTTTTTTTTTTTTTTTTTAATCTTTACATGGCGAAAAGCTGTGTATTCATGGTCAACTTGTGATGTTTCTATTGCAGATAATCTTTCAACATACTTTGTCATCGTCTAGGATGACCTGACAGTGTGTCATGTGATGTGTATGCGGTTGTTTGTGGCATGATGTTTTGCAGTCTTTGTAATTACAGGGTGGGAAGAGGAGAGAGTGATTGTGCTGGAGAGAACCCTGCTATTACGGTTCTGTTGCTTTAGTGTGTCTGTTATATATATATATATATATATATATATATATATATATATATATACATATATATATATATACATATAATATATATATATACATATATATATATATATATATATATATATATATATATATATATATATATATATATATATATATATATATATATATATATTCTTTCTAAGATTAGGAACAGAAGCCCAGAAGTCCAGTAACGTGCTTTATCTCCACCTGCTGCTGTCACACCTGGTGATCACACACATGTACAGGCTGCACTGCTCTACTGCAGTTTTCTGTTTCATTTCAAATTCCTTTACTACTGTTTCCTCACACTTTGTTTCTTTCTTGTTTTGGATGAAAGAAATACTGTTAATGCGGAATGCAAATAGTTGCCAGATTAAATCCCAACTGCTTGTATGAAAATGCAAAGGCAGTTAAAGTGGTTCCCTTTGGAAGGGGCCAGTTTAGGTGGTTTAGGCAGCTAATCAGGAAGTGTCCTTAAGGAGGTGTTTTGGCTTTGTTCCACCGGGGAGGCCGTGGGGCAGACTGTGGACTAGCTGGAATGATTATGTCTCTCATCTGGTTGGAAATGCCTCAGTGGAGCTGGAGCTGGAGGATGTGGTTGGAGAGAGAAAGGTCTGGGGAACTCTGGTCAGGCTGTTGCCTTTGAGACCTGCTCCTGGATAAGTTTTACAAGATGGATGGATGGATGGACGGACGGGCGGGCGGACGGATGGATGGGGATGGGGTTAGAATGGTCTGAAAAGTTGGTAAATCTTCCATAAAAGTCGCTTTCTGTGCTGATAAACATCCAGACCACTGGGCCAAAAATCATGCACCCACTGCAAAGTTTTGTCACCGAAGTGACCAAAATGGCACCTGATTAGGGCAGTCAAAGGTCATTAAATAAATGTTGCATCAACGTTTAACTTTGCTTTAACGTCAGATGCCGTAGTGATTTTTTAGACCTTCCTTTATCAGCTTCTTCACTGTTGCTTACAGAAAGCTGTTAGTGTGTAATAAATCACGGTAGGATTAGTTAGGCTATTTCCACCAACAGTAAAGTACAATAGTACAATTTAATACAGTACGACACACAATTATTTGGGCCTCCGTCATCTAAAGTTGCCCTGGGTAACACAATAGATGCCCCAGAGATATCTTTTTTTATAGACCTTCCTCTGACTCCATTTTTCTCAAGTAGAGATTACAAAAACCATTTATCTTTGTTGCTGTGTATCGTCCGCCTGGCCTTTGCTCTGAGTTTCTGTTTAAATGCAAAGATATTTTATCTCAGTGCTGAGTACAGATGAAGACATTGTAGTGGGTGACTTAAATATTCATGTTGAAAGTGATAGATTGAATAGCGCTCTTAGTTCTCTGTTAGACGTCTGTGTTGTGACGTCTGTAAGATCTACGCAGGAGTTATTTTCTCAAAATGTTCACAGACCTTCTCGCTCTCGTCTTCATTCCCTCAAGCTTGTTCTTTTAACTTTTAACTATTCTGTCTCAACCCACTCTTAATAAACAGTTTTTAATAAGCTATATGGACTAGTAATGGACAGACTATGGACAGTAATGGACTACCCAGCATTTGAGATGAGCTTACTTTATTTTGTGAAAAGGAAACAAAAAAACTATTGTTAAATTATACATTTTGACTACATGTCGCAGGTTTTCACCGAATGGCACCTTTTTAGACACGAGAATGAGCACAGTTTGGAAAAACTGCTTCACTGTCCAAGTCATTGAAAGTTTCCTTTGTAGCGTCTTTGCAATCACTGAATTTGTTTTAACATCTAATGCCGTCAGAGAATTTCATTTTATTTTTATTTCTCTGATTTTGTCCATGTTATGGAAATTTCTAAAAATGTGTTTTTACTAGAAAGACCTGTTTATCATTACAGCAATGAACTTCCCTGTACTTCAGCTGTTTACCAGGGCTTGATTTAAAGGTGCAGCAGACACAGAGAGAAATAACCATACTTTTTAACCTTTAGGGTCTGTTTATCTGTTTTAAATTTCCTTTGAGTCCATCTGACAAACACAAGTCTGCGCTGCAATTATTATGTCTTTGTTGTAGGCTGTGAAAAGGCTGCCATGTGTGCTGGGGAGGCAGCCTATGAATCAGGAGTGATTAATGCGATATGCACGTCAATGCCTTATTGTCCTGGCAGCCATCTCTACAATGTTTTATTGAAAACGTGGCTTCCTGTGAGCTTTTTGTGATCTTGTAAGATTCAGGATTGTGGATGAGAGATGTTAGTTGAAGAAAGACAGAAAAAAAAGAAAGAAAGAAAGAGCAGTCTGTGGCTAGCTGCTGACGCATACACATTTCATGTGTGAATAACACAGACACACATACACATTTCCAGACAGTCACCAGAGCTCATCTTCGACTTTAATGACACACACTTACACTTATGTGACTCTTTCTGATCGACACAAGCAGCTTCACAGACGCCCTTACACTCACTGATGTAGCATTCTTCTGGATAATAACATAATTGCCGCGCAAATAAAAAAAAATCTGCCTCCAGCTTAGACAGTAAACACGCACGCACGCACGCACGCACGCACGCACGCACGCATGCACGCACGCACTCACACACACACACACACACACACAGCGCTGGCGATAGGTGACACATTAAACAGTGATGCAGGAATCAAGATAGGTGTATGTTTTTCTGTTGTTTGTGTGACTGCGTAGGAAGAGACAGACTCCAACAACTCACGTGACTGAAAACACAGATACACATTGTGTTCACACACTGTGTGCATGTGTGTGCGTGTGTGTGTGAGAGTGGAGAGAGTGGAAAGAGAGGGGGCGGAGTGTGTGTTGGTGAACAGTGTGTGACACACATGTAGAGGGATGTGTTGGCACACTGCCTCTCATTCAGCCCAATGCCAGCCATCAAGTCAGTATAACTATCCACTGTTACACACACACACACACACACACACACACCACATGTGGACCAGTAGGTCAAGGCTCATTAATCAGTTCTGGCAGGATCATCTCCAAACCCTCAACCACTGTAGCGGTTAGTCCCTGTTTTTGTCTTTTCAGTCATGTTGTAAACATATAAATCAAAACCGTAGAATAAAATGATGTAAAAAAAATAAATAAACAGGTAAAACTATGTGAAGTGCAGGAAGGTGTTGGGTCTCCACAGGGCTCCTCAGTAAAGTCAGAGCTCCTTGCCATCAACCAGACACGGTCAGCGCAGTTTGCCTCTTGTGATTTCTGTTTTCTTTTGCTGAACTCTTACAGTCTCAGGCTGAACGAGTAAAAATAAGGTTCACAAATTATTCCAGTGTAGTTTTGCCACCATGTGAAATAAATCTGCCAGGGAAATTCAAGCTGGTGCTTGTGCAAAAAAAGAATTTGTATTTTTAAATGAAAAAAGAAATGCTAAAGTTATACAGAAACGCTAGGAATGTGAAAAAAAACTGTGATAATTATCCTCAGATGCAAAGCACAAACAATATAAAACCAGTGTAAAAAGAATGTAAGTTTTATACCTCAAAAGTAATAAAACTCAACCAAAACGAAACTGTCCAATCAGAAGACTGATGGTTTCCTGCGCAACTCCACTGGAGGTCCTGAAAGTGAAGTATAACTTTGAAACATACACTTTGATGACTCCATCAGAGTAAAAGTAAACTAACAGAATATGTCATACATACTCATTGAATTGAATGTTTACGTTTTCTTTTAGAAAAATATGCAGAGCAGAAAACTCCCCTGAGTTGCAGAAGTATTTTTGTCCTTCTATGAAATCTACTTCACTGTCAGGACCTTCGCTGGAGCTGAAGGCAAGGAAATCCATCAATCCTCTGATAGATAGGTCCAATTTTCAGTTTAGGTTTTATGCTTTCTGATCTATGAACAGATGAATGCGCTTCTACTTTTTGGGGCTCTTTATCTAATTTCAGAAAATGTTTGCGAATTTATATCTTTCCTCACAAGCACAATGTTTTTTTTCTACAGATGATCAAACTTGAGCTTCTCAGGCAGATTTATTACACAAACATCAATTTACTGGCTTAAAATCAGGCTTAAAATCTTCCTGAGTGTAGACTGAGCCCATTTACTCGTTTACTTGGGATTTTATTATATTTTTGTCTTTTTGTACTGTGCAAAATAGAAACTGGAGTTGCCGCGGTACGAATGAGACAGATAGGCATAAACACAAGTGTTAACATGAAAAATAGATTAAAGTGATGCATACTGATACAAGCTGGAGTCTTTGTCAGCACAGCCAGATTATGAGTGAAATGAGCAACTAGGTCTGAAAAGAAACCTGAAAAAAAAAATCTTTTTGGTTGTGCAGGAAGACAGGAGACCCTTCTGGCAACTATGTGAGAAACGCAGGGGCTGTTTATTATTATTTAAATCTTTTCAGTTAAAGACACACAACTACAGTCTATAAATACAAATAAAGCTATGATCTAAAGTTACTAGAGTAGGCCCATTAGCGACAATGCCCAGTTTCAGAATATCACACATTCTAGTAACTGATTATAACGACTGACGGATTAATAAGGCTGTGAGTCTTGATTTGATTTTGATCAATTCTCAATTGAACGCTAATAACTGGCCAGGTCAGTAGCTGGCTGAACCGAAGGTATAGCCTTAGTCGGGCTTGATTGTGTCTCTTTTATCACACCCAGAAGCCCTTTCAGCTTCAGTGGATTCACATGCACGTGAGCACATGTGCTTTTAGACATTAAGTATTCATTTTTGTGACATGTATGTGCAATTACCATGATTATTATCATTAATTGTATACACGTGCAACCGTGCAGGAATCCTATTTTGTGGAGACTCTGGCTTTGCAGTTGATTTCACGCGACTTGTTTTTGTCGCTCTGCGCTGCAGTGTGTGAGAGTTCTAACGTCTTCATACGTCTTAGTAAATGGATGTGGGGGTTGACATGGTTTTCTCTCAGAGGAAGTCTGTGGTTGGGCCGTTTCTACATATTTTCCCCTTACACAGAAACACACTCTCACACACACACACACACACACACACACACACACACACACACACACACACACACATTTTCCCTGTCAAGGCATATGAAGCTTTCCTTTAAAAGCACCGTGCAGCTCCACAGATGTGGAAGCCATTTCTTTCACACACACACACACACATAGAAAAACATTCAGTCGAATAAACACAAAAACCCACAGTCTCTTGGGGTGCGGTCTCCCCCTGCAGCCCCGGTGCAGTGTGGGTAGTTGTGGTAAAAGAGGTCCTGTGAGGGGTTGTCCAAAAATAGCCTGAGCAAAAATGCAGGAACATAGAGTTCACCCAGTTGCACACAGAAAACTCCACTCATCTGTATGCATGGTTTTCAGGGAAGTTTGTTTTTGTCAATTTATTCCTAAATGGTTGTTTATGTAGATAAAAATACCACCTTCAAACTGTCTACCTTGGTAAAAACAGAGTCTCTGTGGGTCCTTCTGATGGCAATCAGCATCGTGAGAAAGAGGACAACAAAAGCAAGAAGGAATGCAGAGAAAGAAAATAAGATTCCAACTCCAGGTTACAGCAACTGTATCACACATGATGAGGTCTTTTATCACAGTTGGCTGTGACCTTACGAAAATGCATGCTTTCATTAAGCGTTTAAGTGTTTCCATCTTTGCCCAGCAGTGACCCAGTCAAGCAGCGGAAACAAGCTGTAAACACAATAATGAGTGATTATCACATTTCATACAGTAAACGTTTTGGCAAATACGTTTGTCTGACTTCTCAGCTTGATGATCATTATATGTAGACTTACCAGCACATCACCATTGTCTCTCTATTGCACATTAATGAACTTTTAGTATATATGGTCCTTGTTTTTGAGAATCTTTGCTAAAAGCATGTGCAGTCTGCTCAAAAAGGGGTTTTATGTGAGAGCCGACAGTAAACCAGCAGAGCAACGTAGCGGTCCGGAAAACCAAAACAAAAAGCTAAAAGATGCTAAAATACTGATGAGACCCTTTCAGCAGTAGAAAATCAGCCCGTGCATGTAGTCCTGCTCCTGTAGTGCAGAAAAAGGACTAGCGTATGAGTGTAAAGAGTGTGCAGAATGAGAGACTTGCAAGGTTAGCAACTTAATACATTCAAAAAGACAACAGAGTTCTTGCCACACTATAGTATTTTACTGGAATATGGGGTAATTTACATTGCTGGGGTCAGTATTTGGGAGAGGAACAGTGTGCTGTTTGCCACATTGCTTCTGATTGGATTCTGGTTTTGGATTAATGGAGATCCTTTTGAGTCTGATCAAGTTCACCTGGCAGCTGTTGCAGCTTGCTCAGATCTACCTTAGAGTAGGTGCTTATTTTCTGTCTTTGAGAAACCCAACCATAAATATTACAAGGATTAACAAACTGTTTACAGTAAACCTAGTATTGAGTGTTTTGTTGTTTTGTTTTTTTTTTGGTTGGGGGGGGGTGGTTTTGTTGGTTTTTTTTATCTGCAATTTAACTGTTGAATGACAAAAGTGAGCATTTTACATCTGAAGAGATGGATATTTATCTCTGGGCATCTGGGTGACCGAAACGGAGGTGAATGATCAGGTGTGTTTTATGAGGCAAAAGTATTTTAGTTTTGTGTTAAAAGCTTGTTTCTGGCCCAGAGCAGCCAAAACAAACCTGAAGGCAAGTTTAAATAGCTTTGGAGATGGTCAAACTAAGTTGTGGGGGCTTTATGTGCTTTTCCAGCTTTGCAGACTTTGACTGACAGTGGAAAATAAATGTATTTTTACACAGTCTGTCGTTAAATGTTTTAATTTTAAGCCCTACAAATGCAAACAGCGACATTGTTTTGTGATACAGATGCAAATGCACTGATACTGTATATTTACTCTGCCGTCCTCGCTGCATTGAGTCAATCATTGGAGCCTGTAACATGACCAGGAGAGCAAAGAGGAACAAAAGTGTGACACTCCCCTGTGTTTCTGAATTGATGCTGTGAAGTGGGCTTGCAGTGCAGCTCAGTGTGCAGGAGCAACAAAGAGGTATTACTGCCATTAAAGTGAGCACTTATAGTGCCATTACTATCTCTGCTGTTTCAGCCACTTTCCCACAGGCAGACAAAACAACACAAGGTCAAATACGACAGGCTGCTGGTCAGCAAATCTTTTCCTTCCTGGTTTTCATCTTATTATTTGACTCAAGACATGTGAGGCCCGGAGTAATGCAGTTTTTATTTTCATGAATAAATTGGAAAAGAAATGCCTGAAAGCTGTAATCGCTGAGGTTGTTACCCAGAATAAAGCAGAGTTTAGCTGCCAATGTGCGATTAAGGCCCCGAAGCTCTGCAATGGCTGGGAAATTTAACACCCATGCACGCACAAAAAAACGTCCAAAAATGACAGAAAATATTTGCATTAAATTAGAAATGGCAGCATGCAGCCACAGACAGACACAAACAGACGTGCCCATATCCTGACATCAAGCCACACTTGTGTGCATATGCTAATGCGCCTTAGTATGTGTCGCTGAAGAGTCCAATACTGAGGACGTTTGACGCAGTTGATGGTTTTGCTGTTTCGTTTGAGCCAGCTGAGGGTGGAGACGCCTCCACCTCCCAAATACAGACTTTTTATTATTCTGGGGAAGCAGCTGACAGGGTTCGATTTAAGAACTGTAATTTAGCGTGGAACTGGAGGTCTTCATAAGCTGCTGTTCCTGCCTCAGGGCTAAAATACGATCAATATACAGCCGGTGCTTTTACCGAAGTCATGAGAGGCAGAGAATAGAGGCTTTATGGATCTAAATAAGCATCAGATTTCAGTGTTGATGTTTCCTTTTTTATTTTTCTGCTGACCTTATTTTTGATTTGACTCGCCGCCATATGAGCTAAACATCTTCAGACACCACATGACAGGGCCGAAAGCATCACCACCAAAAGAACTTGCTGGAGCAAATGTCACACCGCTCACAACACACGTTTAGTGCTGAGTTTCAAACGTGACATGAATGTCGCACTCTGTGTCTGTCTTCACAGGTCTATTTAAAGGCCCCCATGATCTTGAATGGGGTGTGTGTGATCTGGAGAGGTTGGATTGACCTACAGAGGCTGGATGGGATGGGATATCTGGAGTATGATCAGGAAAGGGCTCAGGTATCACAACTCAATTCAAAATGAATCCTGCATCCTTCTCTTGCCTTTTTTTCCTCTTGATCACTTCCATCATGTATTTTGTTTGCTGTTTTCTTTCAAAGACTCCTTTTCCTACGTTGTAACCACTTTCATGGTCAAGACAGTAAACACACCCTTACTGTGTGTGTGTGTGTGTGTTTGTGTGTGCAGCATGAGGACGCTTTGGCTCAGGCAGCGTTCGAAGAAGCCCGGCGCAGAACCAGAGACTTTGAAGACAGAGACCGGTCACACAGAGAGGATTTAGAGGTGAGAGGACAGTTACACCCATCTGTCGTTGGACCCTCGTAAAGATGCTAACACTGATGAACCATGCAGCTCTGTAGAAGGACAAACCTGCACCTGTAAAGAAAAAAAGAAAAAAAATGTAAAGCTTTGCAAAGCCAGTTCAAAATCATTCGTACAATCTATTCAGCTATGAATTACGAATTTTACCTGCAAAATTGGTGCAGTTTCAAGTGTCTTGTGGCTTTGGCCATAAATATTTTCACTGCTGGGTATAGTTTGATGCTCACATCCATGCACCCTGCACCCGTGTCCAGGTACACCCAGCAGTAATCATTTAGTACTCCCTTTGTAACGATACAGCAAAAACATTACTCACTTATCTAATTTTATGTGGAAAATGTACCTGTCAATACTTTTTTTGGGGGGTTGTTTGTTTTTTTATACTTAAAGGTATAGCAATTCTACACAGTTTCCAACCAAGAATTCTTTTTGTTCACATTTAGCAAAATAAGCCCCTATCATCTGTTATCTGTCCATCGTTTGGTACAAAGTTAAGAAACCTGGTTTTCATACACACTCCTCGCTACATCATCTGGACCAAAAAAGAGTGAGGCGGTCTGCCCCACTCTTTTCCTTCAGCTGATCACTGACAGCGGGAGAGTTTGTGCTAATGCAGGTTTGCTCATGGTGGGGGGGGTTCTCGGGGAGGAGTGGAGGGAGAAGGAGGGAGGACCTCATTCTCAGTGCTTTGTTGATGTTTTGTTCAAATATCAAAAGAAACGATGGCATCCAGAAATCACTTATCCTACTTTTAATACCTATTTGAACCTATTCAGACCACAATAGTGAAAAACGATGTTTAAAGTTTTTGCTCTGGCTTTGCAAGACTGCACACAGGACTGTAAAACATCACAGCTAGCTGTAGTCCAGGTTTCCTCTCTCTGAAGAGCTGCACCAATTGTAATTTTCCTGACAGATTCTGATATTCTTAAAGCTCTGACCTGTCAATATTAATTTTAGCCAATTGCTCTTTTCTTTCCAGGAACTTAAATCAATGTTATGCAGTAGTATAATTAACCATCATCAATTGGTGCATCTCTTGTTTCTTTCATTTTATGATTCATTCTGACTTGGTTTTGTTTTGCTTTTTTGTCTCCTTTTAGCATAATCTAAAAACCTTTCACCTGCTTTAAAAGACTAATTAAGGGTTTTTATTTGTTCTGTTGTCCTTTCTCGTTATGGCAGTTTTTGTTTTAGAAAGACCAAAACCTATTTTAGAAAAGCACCAAATTTCTAGAACACCTTTCTCTGCTCAGTGCTTTTGTTGCCTAAGGGTTGTGTGACGTGTGCTTGTGTGCTTCATTTATTTACTTTTTTTCTAGCCTTAAAAACTATTTGCAGTTTCAATTATAGGTTTAGTGCATGATCAGTTTGATGGTTAATCTGATCTGATTGATTTTTAATGGATTATTGAATGATTGAGTCAGTTTTGTCAGGTGTCCCTAAAGCCTCAAAAGGAAAGTAGTTTTCTCTCTGTGCATGATGTCATTTTACAGTAACTAAATTATAATTTTAATATAATTTCAACTTAAAAAAAAAAAACTAAAGCTGTTAAGTTGCATTTTGTTTTTAAGTTGTTTTTTCCTCCTACAGTGTCAAATTAATTTGTTTGTTTCACAAATTCCAAAGCTGTATAGAAAGTTTGAGTTTTGAAACAGTCCCAAATGCATTTGATTACATGAGACAAACTTACTTTCCCAGCAAGGCTTTGGGGAGATCGGTGGCATCCTTCTTTAAGTTTACACCCTTTAAATGAACCCCAAATTGTTTATTTTTTAGGACCCTGTGGTTTCTAAAATCTGGGACTGATGACACACAGAGAGCCAGCACAAAAGAACAGGGTCTGTTTTCTTCACTTCTCACCATCTATCACACTGTCATGCACTAAACCATGTGTATGCGTGTATATGTGTGTGTGTGTGTGTGTGTGTGTGTGTGTGTGTGTGTGTGTGTGTGTGTGTGTGTGTGTGTGTGTGTGTGTGTGTGTGTGTGTGTGTGCGCGCATGTTTTTTTGTCCACCTGCTTCATTTTTCATTTTTCTTTCTTGTCCATTATTTCCTCTGTGCGTGACTGTTAGCACAGACAGCTTTATGTTGATTTTTTTTTTTTTTATCTTCGCCTGTATGAGTGTTTGTTTTCTGTGTTTATGAATGTGCATGCATTTCTAATGAATTTTATGACAATGAAACAGCATTTTCATGCTTGTGTGCTGCGAGGGACCAAATGAACAGAATACAAAGCTATTTCATAGCCGGCCTGCACAAACACAGTCACACAAGGACTCCCACAGCTTTGTTGCATGCAGTTCTGCAGAAGAAGAAAAAAAGAAGGACGGACGGAAAGAAAGAAAGAAAGAAAGAAAGAAAGAAAGAAAGAAAGAAAGAAAGAAAGAAAGAAAGAAAGAAAGAAAGAAAGAAAGAAAGAAAGAAAGAAAGAAAGAAAGAAAGAAAGAAAGAAAGAAAGAAAGAAAGAAAGAAAGAAAGAAAGAAAGAGTTGTTAACTGAAGGTTGTCTTTCATCTGACTGCTCTCATGTTTCTTCCCTGGGGCTCAGAAAGAAAGTGAAAACCTTGTCTCTCCTACTGAATCAATACATAAGTACCGTCACTATCTCCTAAAACACTCTGCAGTGTGTTAAAAGCTTTATATTTGGCTCAACTAATTGTTTAGGTCCACATTTTGCATGAAAGAATAATAATTGTGTCCAAATCAACCTTTTGTTCTGTTTTTGTCCATCACTAATTTAGAAAATTTCACAGCACACATGCGGTACAATAATAGCACATCAGAGAGTTAACATGGAAGCAATTACTAGAAAAAAAGATCAATTTTCCTAACAAAAGACAGATTAAAAACAAAAGAGTTTGGTATTTCAACTATGAACTTAACTGCAAGTTTTATTGTTTGTAGTGTCAACCTCTTGTTGTAATGTATTGGTCCTCTGAGAAAAGCTACATTGCAATGGATCTGACTTTTACACCTCCCACCCACATAAACATTTATTGCAGATCAGTCAATCTGTTCACATCGCAGCAAGCATTTCCCATCATTGGCAGCGTCTCCCTTCAGGACGTCAGTGGTGCCTGCCATGCCACTTCAGAATGGTTCAGAAAGCATGTACATCAGGTGAAGGGTCAAAACACTTCAGATGCCGACTTGATGGGATCTGATCCCCTCTGTAGTAAACAAATCCAGTCCAAAAAGACTCTACCCTGCAATACACGGGGCTTGAAAACGTCCTGGTACCAGATACCCCATGACACCCTCAGATGTTCTTCATCCATGCCCTGATTCATGAGAGCTATTCTGGTGGAAAAGGTGGACCTTTGCAATATTAGGTGGTTTCTCATGATATTATGGCTGATCTGTGTGCCTGTAAAACTAACATAGAAGTTTTTTACTCTACAGTGTTTCACTGTGTTTCGCTGTGTTGCCGTTTCCTTAGATCAGTCATTTATATTCAGAAAAGGTGTCGGTTGCCTTTTTCACAGATTCGCCATGTTGCACAGTGTAGCTCAGAAGAGACAAGGGGCTTAGGCATGCGATTCCCAAACAGAAGGAGAGCGATGAGTCACAAAGAACCTAGAAGAATCAAATGGGAGTCATTTCTGAAAATCAAAAACAAAAGAGACTACAAACTGCCGGTCCTTGTCCATTTTGAGTATAGACTTATCAGATACACAGAAGTCCCACATATAACTGTTGCGTCCACATTTATGACATGGTCTTCATGCTGCTGCGGTGGTCAGCACTGTCGCCTCCCAGTAAGAAGGTTCAGATCACGTCACAGATGGGTTATTAGTGTTGAGTGTGCATGTCCAAAAACGTTCATGTTAGGTTGACTGGTTGACTTGCCTCTTAGTTTAGTCTGACACGTGCAAGCCTACAGACTTACCAAGAACTAGGAAGAGACAGAAATACTGTTTTGGCTTGTAGGGTACTCTGACACAAGTGGTTTTTTGTTTTTGTCTGAAAGCTGCTCTATTTTCAGCTCAAAGGTTGCCTTTTTTTTTCTACTGCCACAACCTCAATGACCTTTTTAAGAAGTGCAGAGGAAAAAAACAGCTTTTTATTCAAAATAACTTAGTTGAATGCACTTTGATTAGCCTAAATGCAAAGGTCTGTGTAAATAATTTCACTGAAAAATAGTGTATATGTGCGTGCGTGGACATCATTTTCCTGGAAATGCTTTAAAAGTTTATCAAGCTTCCAGGGTGTCCAAAAGCTAACATTTCTCAAATTATTATCACAATACCTTCGACTTATGAATGAAGGAAGATCAAAATATTCAAAGCATGAATGGATTATTTCAGGCTTCACTAATTTGCAGAAGTTTTCAATCACTTGTTTGTTACTTGTTTTTCTCTGTGCTTTTTTGTGAACAGTAAATATCCAATAGAGGATGAATAAATCTAATAATGGTTCTGGTAGTTTTTATTAAAAGAAATGTTCTGATTATTAACAGAAATTCTCCCTTTGATTTGCAAATAATTACAATTGTTCCTTGGCACATTATAGAAACCAAATCTCTGAGTTTGTGGTGGTAAAAATCAGTCGAAGTGGGATCTTGCAGATCTGCTGAGTGTTTTCTTTGGGTGTGACTGGCGAGTATTGCTGAATAACTGCACAGATTCAGCCTCTGCATTTCTGTGGTCTGAGCTCCACCTCTCTATCTGTCTCCATTTCTCTGTAACTCAGTGTTTCATTAGTTCTTGATCTTGTTATCTCTGTGCTGCAAGCACTCCAAAGGAATAGTTAACTCTAATTTCTGTCAAAGGAACATTTAGACTGCAAGTTGCTTTTTGTTGTTGTTTTTTTGGGGTTGAATTGTAAAAAAAAAAAAAGAAAATGTAGCAAAATATGATAATTTCCCCTATATTTACAGTCAGCTTTTTAAACTAAGAATAATAATTTTGTAAATTAGTTAGAAGTAAAGCTGGATGTGTTGTCATAACTGGAAATAGTGTGAGGTAGTGCATGCGTGGAGTGCAGAGAAAAAAGGACATTATCAGCCCGAGCTATTAGCTGGTACTTTCATCAAGAAATCATTCTTACAGCTTGTCTAAAAATTGCCAGAGTTGCTGTTCATGAGCAAAAATGGCCTTTTAATTCACCGGTGCGGGTCCGGCCGGGGGCCTCTCTGGGGTCGGCCCTGGTGTCCGGCCTGCGGCTGGGGGCGTGTGTCGGCCCTCTCGCGATGCTGGTGCCCCTTTGTGGGGGAGGTCCCTGACGGTGGGGCGTGGCTGGCGGCCTGGCTCCTGTGACTGTGTGGGGCTCGCAGGTGATGCGCCCCTGGTCCTGGTTGCCCGCCTCCCCACCACCCCCTCTCTCATATTTTTATATTTTTTAATTAAAAAAAAAAAAAAAAAAAAAAAAAAAAAAAAAAAAAAAAAAAAAGGGGGGTTTTATATGTATGTAAGTATGTGTATGTGCAGGTGTGTATATATGTATATACACGTATTTAAAAAAAAAAAGAAAAAAAAAAATTAAATAAATAAAAAAATAAATAATAAACAAAGTAATAATTATTAAAAAAAAAAAAAAAAAAAAAAAAAAAAAAAAAAAAAAAAAAAAAAAACCCTCCCCAAAGAGACAAACATGACAAGAAGAGCTGGGGCCTACAGGGGACATCCACCCTGTAGGTGCCAGTTTCTTATTGTTTTTAATGCACCATGACCATATATAAATTATTATATATATACACAATAGAGAGCACTGGTATGTGTAGGGAGTGCTCACCATACATGTACCAGCTGCTCTTTTTAATGCACCCAAATACATTAACAAAGGAACGGAGGGAGGGAGGGATAATAAAAAAAAAAAAAAAAAAAAAAAAAAAAAAAAAAAAAAAAAAAAAGTGTGTGTATATATGTGTATATATATATATATATATGTGTATATATATGTATAGAGATATATGTAACAATAAAAAAAAAAAAATAAATAAATAAATAAATAAATAAGTAAATAAAAAATATATAAAAAATTGAGAGATCAATAGGCCAGGTGGGGGGAGGGGGGTAACATGAGGGACTACCAGGGGAGCATGTGCTGGACGGCCCCTGCAGGTCGCTGGGTGCCCGGGGATCCGGCCCGCGCTCCTACTGTCTGGGTCTTGTCCTGCGGGGGGGTGCCTGGGTCTCGGGGGGGCCGGGGGCTGCTCCTTGGCTGCGGCGCCTGGTACCGGGGCTGACTACTGGGAGGGGCCCCCTGGTTGGAAGTAGTGCGGTGATGGCCCACCGGCCGGGTGCGCCGGGATGTGTTGGCGGGCCCCTTTTCCCTGGCCTGGCGTGGCCTCTGGGTGTCGGCTGTGTCCCCCCCCCCCCCCCCCCCCCCCTGCCCCCTATTCCTGTCCCTCCGCCTTGGCTCTGTAAGTTGGCGACTGCGGGTGGTGGCTGCCTCGGTCCCCCGGGGCTGCTCGCTCTGCCCGTGTTTCCTCTCGCCGCCTCCCTCCCCTCTCGCCGCCTGGCCCCCCCCCTCTGCCGGCCCAGTGCTGTTCGGCCCTGGGAGTCTGGTGTCACCGCTGTGGCGGCCGGACATGTGGCGGTGCGCCGACGCTGGCGGACCGTGACGGCACCGTTCTTGCTTGGCCGGGACGCGCCAGGTTGGGTTGCCTGGGGATCCGGGGGCGCCCCGCGCCCTTGTCTTCCTGGACTTGTCAGGCCCCTTGCGGAGGTGATTTGACATGGAAGGGGAGGTGGGACCGGTGGCCGCCTTCTCCTCTGTCCTGCTCTGCTGGGTGGGTTGGCTGCAGCCGCCTCTTGAGGGGGGAGCATGGGTTGGCCTGGGGGCGGGGGGGCAGGGGGGCGATGACCGGTGACGATGGGAACCAACAAGGGCTTTGTAAGAATAACTACCTTAGTAAAGTTAAAAATAACTATTCAAAGGAAGGAGGTATGTAAATGATTTGTTGTTGTCATTTTTATTGTGATTATTATCATATTTTTGTATATGTATGTATTTATGTGCACAAAGAATTATGAGTATGTAGGTATTACCATATATATATATGGGTTTCCATGTTGTCGGTGTGCATGTACATGTGTGTGTGTGTGTGTACGTGTGTGCGCATTTACACGAGTGTGTGTGTGTGTGTGTGTGGGGGGGGGGGGGGGTGTGCGTACACGTGGGTATGTGGGTGTGTGTATGTGTGTGTGTGGGGGGGGGGGGTGCGTACACGTGTATGTATGTGTGGGTGTGCGTGTGCATGTACGTGTGTGTGTGTGTGCGTGTGCATGTACGTGTGTGTGTGTGCGTGTGCATGTACGTGTGTGTGTGTGCGTGTGCAGGTACACGTGAGTGTGTGTGTGTGTGCGTGAGAGTACACGTGTGTGTGTGTGGGTATATGTGTCTGTGCACGTGCGTGTGTGTGTGTGTGCATGTGTGTGTACATACACATGTGGACGTGGGTGTGGGTGAGTGCAAACACATGTGGAGGTGTGTGTGTGTGTGTGTGTGTGTGTGTGTGTGTGTGCATGGGAGTACACATGTGGAGGTGTGTGTGTGCGTGTGTAGGTGTGTGTGTACATGTGCGGATGTGTATATGTGGGTATGTATGTGTGTTTGTATGTATGCATATATATAGATATATATAAGTATGCACTAGGTGTTTATATGTTGCTGTGTATATGTAGATGCATTTCTATATGTGTATTAATTAATGTATAGGTATATATATATATATATATATATATATATATATATGGACAAATACAGGATATATGTATATGCACATGAAACTAAAAACACAGGTGCACATGATTGTATCAGAGTATATTAATATGTATGAATAACTACTTACTGATGCACATGTATCTTACATACATAATGCTTCGAGGTCAACACACGGATCATTGCTGGGTGTATGTATACGGGTGTGTGTGTGTGTGTGTGTGCATTGTGCATTGAGGTACAAATTGAGTTGCTCTGTTTACAATGTATAAAGAATATGTACTAGATAACAGCATACATGTCCACATGTGTATGTGTATGTATGTATATAGGTATTATATATGACTACTCAATACTACCTCCAGCACCCCCCCAACGCTCAAACGATCAGAAATGTGATTGTAAATATGAAACTCCTCCTCCTTTTTCCTCTATTTTCCTCTATTTTCTTTCTCTCTTTTTTTTTTTTTTTTTTTTTTTTCCTCTTTTTTTGCTTATAACGACTGATTGTCTTGTGTCCACCTTTTACCCCTTAAACAACACATTATAAACTTCTTGACAAATATTACAACATAGACACCAAACTGCACCACCACTGTCTTGTCTCTTTCTTCTGCTCTCTCTCTCTCCACTTTCCACACCCGGTGACTATAGCCCTCCTCTGCAGAACATTTACACCCCTCTCTCCGACTCTCCCTTTACTTTTATCTTGTTTGATTTCTCCAGGGATCAATAAAAATATAAGTTTGACTGTTATGAGGGCTGGTGAAGGTAGCACACTTGAAAAAAAAAAAAAAAAAAAAAAAAAAAAAAAAAAAAAAAAATAATTCACCGGTTTCTGAATGGAAGTTCTGAGTTCTTGGTGTGATATGGTCTTTCTATCCTGTTCTTTTGAAAATGGATGTTACGACAAAGCGAAGAAGCTAAAAAGTAAGCTATAACAACCAACCACGCGCATATTAGTAGTGGCTTTGTTAATTACAATGTACAAACTGAACATTATGAAATATCTAATAATAGGAGTACCTTGAAGAGATGCACCATTTGATCTGTTGACCGGGTTGGTCAACTCTGAGCAGCGTTTCACTGATACTTTAGAAAATTTGAAAGGGTGTCATGAGTAATAGGTTGAGAAAGTTAAAGGGTCATATATTGTAATTATTTTTCTTTATTGAAGGCATAACCATTGCTATACATGAACCTGGAGCAGTTTTTTTTTAGCTTGCAGTCAAAGAGACAGAACCCTGTAATCTGGGGCATTTCTGCAGAAAAACGTAAAAGCTGTTTATGGACAATAGTTATTTTCAGGTAGATAGTTAAACAACTTTTTAATAAAAGATTTTTCCAATGTAGCGTTGAAGTGGATTGAAGTGGAAGTTTTGTTAAGTGGTCACAAGGTGAGTTAGAAGTGGAGTCAAGATTCCCGCAGTGTTCCAGAGACGTCTGCAGTTTTCCGTTTGCGTCCGCAGCCGTCCCCCTCTGCTGGTCATTAGACAGACTTCAAGGTCAAAGCTTTTCTGCGTCGGCTTCTTTTCTTTTTTTTATAAGGCTGCATCTTTTTTTTTTTTATTTCTTGAAGCAAGAAAGGTTTTTAAGGTCTTTTGTCCCATGAAGTATTTTACTTGCTGTCTACAACTTGCAATGTGTTTGTGTTTCATTCACTGATTTGCAAGTTTTTTCTTTGGATGTAATGTCAAGAATAGGATTCTGCACATTACATGAAAATATAATGTGAATATAGAATCTCTGGCCAATATACACAAACTTGATTTTATAAACAATTGTGAAAAACTAAACACCCCCACAAATGTGGAAAAAGAAAAGTTACCATAACCCAGTCACACTTTGCATTTCCTTTTTATTGTAATGTGATTAGTAAACTATTATAGTTTAAACACCTGTGTGGGAAAATGCATCCACTACAGATTTAATCAGGTTAAGGATTTGTATTGCAATGAAGTTCAGCAGCAAAAAATGTTTGTCCTTTTCACATGGATGCCCAGTCACAGTGAAGCTGCGTCTTGAAGACTTGTCATTTTGCCAGAAGGAACATTTTTCATCTAAAGACAGTGATGTTCTAATCATTCAAGGTCAAAAGGTTCCTGTCCGAGTGATGAATGGAAAAGCGATAGATTGAGGAAAAGCTTGGCTTTGAAGTCTACGGAAGGTTTTTACGTTGCAAAATTTCCTTCGCCACTATCACTTCACTTGACTCATAGCTCACAGCTGATGGGCATTTGACAATCTCTTCTATCTTCCAGTTTAAAACTTTTTGGCAAATAACAAAAGACAGGGTATGGGCAGTTTCAGCAATCCCACAGTAACTTCTCTAGGAATTGCATGGGCTAGTTGATGTAATGTGCTCCCAAACAAAAAAATAAAAATGCCTCAACATAAACGTCGAGCATTCTGGTCCTGACAGCGCTGCAGGATCCCACAAGTATACTAGAGTCCAAATTTTCAAGCCCTAAATACACACACGGCATAAAAAGGTTTGGTGGTGAAGGATGAGCTGGCACTGAAAGCATTAATATATCATTAGTATTGATTGCCATCAGACCCCCCTGCTTTGACTAACACACGGATTCACAAACACATTTATACACTGTGCAGGCACATATGTGAGCAAACTCGCAGATACAGCAAATCTGCTCCAAGTTCATCAGATGCTCATACACACACACACACACACACACACACACACACACACACACACACACACACACACACACATTCACACACACACACACATGCACACACTTCACTGGTATTGAGTTGTGGTTATGCAGTCTATAGTGGCCCAGAAGGCTTCCATTTGTGTGTGGATCAATACAGAAAGCTCTCCGGCCCTTATGATTAGTAAAGACCACTCCCTTCTACAGACAAACACTCATGCTCTGTCAGATTTAAATCCAGGGATACAGTCATAAAGAAAATGTTCAAAAATCACCTTTTATACTCTTTTTCCAAACCAACATTATTAGGAAACGTCATGAAATTAAGGAAAGATGAAAGGTGAGACGTTCTTAAAGACATAGGAAAGGACAGCCAAGCCACAATGAGCTGCAAAGTGTCTTTCAGCACTTTTCATTGGTGGCGCCTACAGGTTTCAGGTCATTTCATTCAGTTGGAATTAGCTCAAAAGAGATTTTTGACAGGACATCAGGTCAACCAAACTCAAAGGAGCTACAAATAACATTTCTTTCCGTTTTTAGGGAGAAGTGTAGATGTTTTTGCATTCTTTTGTGCTTCTTCTGTTTTGACGAGTTGGTGTATTTGCTGTCCTTGGAAGGAAAAACAGCTCTGAAAATGTTCTGAAAAAGTTTCAAAGATTATCAAGCAAGCCAAATAAAGTGAACTATAAAATTAACATTTTTGAAAGAAAAGAAAAACTGCATTTAAAATATTGTAAGTAAAACACATAAACTTTTTTTTTTTACTTTCAAATAAAGACATAATGAAAAAAAATTAAGTTGACATCAGTGTATCATAAACATCTTAGTTTGAAGTGTGAAGACATTATGTACTGCTAGATAAAATGTGTACAAAAAGATGCATAGTGGTCTCACAATGTTTATTTCATATAAAATGCTGTGAATGTTTTCATATTTTAGTTGTGTCCTGACAATGCAGTGTCCAGCCAAGCTGTCAGGGCATCCTAATGGGAGCATTAGAGCAATTTTGAATACATAAATATAAAATTATATTTTAACTGCTGTAGTGCTTGTGCAAGCTGACCCTTCTGTTTTTCCCAAATAAAAGTTATTAATAGTGTATATGCACTTTTCAAATATAATTTATTTTGAGTGGATATTAACCTAAAGAAGTATATATATATATATATATATATATATATATATATATATATATATATATATATATATATATATATATATATATATATATATATATATATATATATATATATATATATATATATATATATATATATATATATATATATATGTTGCAGCAGACAGGGATCACAGCACTCAGCTACTCAGAACTAAAGGTATAGAGAAGACAGTTTTCACCTTCTAAAACATTTTAAACTTAAAAAGCCATAAAGCAGTTTGAGTCAACATATACTGTGGATTTGAAATGCGAAACCTTTGAAACAGGCAGTTGCATTCCAGACTGAGGACCACGTTGTAACACGGATATTCTGCAGAGAAGATAAAAGTGATGCAGTGTTTCCGTCTCTTATGCTTCATGTAATTTATGAGGTTTGAGTTGCGTTGGATGTAACTGCAACTTTGTCTGTTTGCACATCCAGTGTTAAAGAACCTTTTTAGGATTATTTTCAGTCACGTCTTCTTCAACCCCAGGTCTTGCTTTCAAAGCTCTGTTTTTGGTCCCCACCAACTCCAGAACAGACATAAGTTCTAGCTTCTGGATTCTGTTATATTTGTCAGCAAGGCTGTAAAATGTTCCCGTGAAGGTTCTTTAATTCATAAAGCAGTTTACTGATACCAGTTCAGAGTTGTGAAACTTGCAAGGTTGCTTTCATCAAATTCATATAAAATAAGTTAGCTCATGAAGGCTCCAGATGGTTCTGTGAAGCAAACCATTTGGTACGTCAGGTAAGTGAGAACCAGGCCGGTAGCAGCGAGGAAGGAAGTTTGAGTGATGAAGGCTGCACAGTGTCTCGCGTTATTTCTGGACTTCTACAAGAGAGCAATCAAAGTGTTTGAAATCTGAAAAGCACTTAAATAACAAACAAAACCACTTAAATAGTTTCTGAAAACCTGGACTGTTCCTCTGTGATGGTTGTTGCCCTCAATCTCACGATGTCTGCACATCATTTTCTTTGATCTTTCTGTGTGAGAATACACATTATGACTGCACGGTTTTTGTTTTGTTGAGTTAATTGTAACTCAACTTTGATCCAATAGTCTCACTATAATTAATATTTGAAAGCAGTTTTGATTAAATAACAGAATGCTTTCCAGAGGAGGGTTACTGTGTGTGTGTGTGCACGTGTGTGTGTGTGTGCGTGCGTGCGTGCGTGCGTGCGTGCGCGTGTGTGCATGTGTCTGCAAGTATGCTGCTATTATGGTGAGTCACTGAGATGACACAAACTGCATTCCACTTGAACTAAGCAACCCCTTCACTATCTCTGTCTGCATTTCTGTCTGCTCTCTGCTTCACCTCTCCCTGCACCTTCTCACCTCTCTCACCCAAGCCAGATCCCCTCAGCTAAGTGTAAACATATAACCACAAGTATTTTAGTTTTTTATTAAAGCAGCAGCAGAAGGTCATATCATGGGAGTGAAAAACACACCCATGTTACACTCTGTCATGAAATATTTTTAAAAGTCTTGTCATGCTGATGGCTTCAATTGATGACCTAATGATCCAGTTTGTGTGTGTGCATGTGTGTGTGTGTTTATGTGTCAGATGGACAGCTCATCTGTCTGGGGGTCTGGCTCTCTGCTTGTCTGTGTGCCAGATACCTGGACTAAAATATCCATCTCAGTAAAAGTGGATGTACAGCAGCGCAGACATGCTCGTTACTTTGCTCTCTGGCTCCCTCTAGTGATATTTATGGGGGTTACAATTATTTTACTGCAGAACAATGATAATAATACATTTATTAATGTCTTGAGTGCACAAATAGAAGGCAAATAATCTTTTTTTATTGAAGTAAATAATTAAACAAGTAAAGTTATTTATGAAGCACTTTTCACAGGGTAAAAGCCACAAAGTGCTTCCCAACACGCATACGTACAGAACATAAAACAAAAGCATTAACAGGAAAACACAAGGCAAATCTCAACTGAAATAACGTATTTACAATATATAACAAACTTTTTTTTTAATCCAAAGTTATGCATGTACATAAAAAAATATATTTTCTAAAAGCATCTGATCACCTCTCAATTGTAGTAAAACAAAGATCAGGGATTAATATTCAAAGATGGTCACCAGTTTAAATCTTTGCAAGACATTAAGCATGAAACTTGTTCATGCATTAACCAAGCAGGAGCAGCTGGAGGAGATTATATGGGAATATGATGATATGGTCGGCCCATCAGAAGGATTACAAGAACAATCCACATAAGTCTTTAGTCAACCAGTGAGCTATTAGGATATTTGTTTTAGCACAGGTTAGTTAGAGGAAAGCACCTCTGGAATACAATCTGAAATGTGGCCATGATGAGTTTGAAGTGATCCTTTGCTCAGTTAATAACTGTAGTCACATTGTCTTCTAGTTGAAAGGATTTAGGTAAATTCTGGTCAAGATATGAAGAGACAAAAACGAATTAAACTCCTCCTTCATAGGGTTGCAAAGGGGCAGAAAGTGTCCAGTTTTCAGAAAGTTAACCTGGAGAATTTTTCAATTATATCAATTTTGACTCATGATATAGATGGCATTCTGATGACTGGTGTCATGGTTGCTAGTCTGTTCATTTATTAATGGAAAGCTGTTATGACATACTGAATAACTGGTTAAGCACATCTGCATTGTTAGTTAAACATTAACACCTTAAAGTTTCATACAATAGAGCAAGTATATTTACCCTGGTAATGTCATCAAACCTTATTTAACCAAGTCCTTGGGGTCAAACAGTGTGTTTTCAACATTCCTGGTGTCTTATATATATATGGATGTTTCCCTGCTCATTCCCTGCACATTAATAGAGGACCTCAGCAGCTTGTCATCAAGGTTTTCACGTCTGTTAATGAGCTTCTGATTTGAGCCGGGTGTCATGAGCAGGGAAACAGCCACCAGGTTCACACTGTACAGTTTTTACAGTCCTAATAGATCAGTTCAAGCCACACTGTCTGACTGGATCTGCTTAACCTTTAATGTCTCTTTCTCAGAGTCTCATGAAGCTTAGTTTATTTCATGTTTTTTTTAATTGTGCTTGTTTGCATTAATACGTCTTTTCAAGTGGTGTTTAAATTGCTTATTTAGTAGACAGATCATTGGATCTCCGACACTGCTTGATATCTGTCGCGGCACGTCTTCCTTGTATCCTTCATCTCTGCCACTGTTTCTCTGTGAGATGAGACAGACCACTGTTTTTGAGCTACGATCGCCCATTTTTATTTCATGTTATTTTTTTCTATCATTGCACATCTTTCCTGAGACAGCCACATGCTGAACATGTCACCACTCAATCAGAGGACATGGAAAGTTTCCAACTTGAAAAATGATCCCTGGAATTTTGCAGTTTTACTCATTCATACTCAGATGATAAAACTGGCACCTTCATATTAACGACTGAGGCTAGAAAGAGCATTTGGGCTTTGATTTTTTTTTCTTTGTTTTCTTTTCAGACCCATGAATGTTTGGAAGCTGTATTTAATTTATTGTCCTCTCTCTTTGATCCCTTTCTTTCATCTCCTCGCTCTGGTTTTCCCATCTCTGTCCAATCCTCCCTCTCCTCCCTCCTTTCATCCTTCCATCCCTGTCTCTCCCCAGTCCAGACGACAGCAGGACCCCAGCCCTGGCTCAAACATGGGCAACGCTGATGTGGAACACAAGCTGCGCTGAGGAGGACGAGGATGTGGAAGTTGTGGATGGTGGAAGAGGAGGAGGAACCCGGGGGGGGGGGGGGGGGGGGGGGGGGGGGGGGGGGGGGGGGGCTATCAGTCTATTCACTTTCAACACAGTCAGCCACAAAGTCAAATGAAACTGCATTTGTTGGCCCTTTTGTTAGGTTTGATATGATCATTTTCACATGCCAAACATTTTTCCACTATTTGAATGTAGTAGAAAATAAACTTCCTGAACTGATTGAATTGAAAGTGAATAAGAGGCCTTCAAAGAAAAAGATAAAGAACACAAAAGACCTGAGTTAAAAGTAGTTCAATATATTTAAATGTTGGGAAAGGAAATGGAGAGGTCGGGCATGAGAGGGTTATTCAAATTCAGATGCTCTGATATTTTTGTCCAGGTCTAAAATGATATGATAGGTTGGAATTTCAAGTACTAAAATATATATTTGTATTGATGTACGATGCCGGAAAAAAAAAATAAAAACAGGCAGGAGAGGGGTTGTGAGAGGGGTTGTGAGAGGGGTTGTGAGAGGGGTTGTGAGAGGGGTTGTGAGAGGGGTTGTGAGAGATGTAATTGACAGGCGGGTGAGGAGTTGGATGACAAGAAGTGGGAACCAGTCGGAGCAGAGAAAAGTAGATTAGTTTGGCTCATGGCCACGTTCAGGGCATACCAGCAGAGGATGCATTAAAAGTGAGGTGACAGTTCCTGACAAAATAAATAAATAGATAACGATAATGATCATTTTCAGTGTTGCAAAACTTCACACTTTTACACACTGTTACCATGCCTGTGTGAAACCCTGCTTTACCAGGCTCATTTCCTAAACCTGCTGTTTTCTGAGACCAAAAGTTCACTTTGCTGAAAGGATGGAGGTGGGGGTGGAGGATTAAAGAAGAGGAAAACTAAAACGCTGGGAGAAAATTCACACCAGACAGACCTTTTCCAGGCTCTAGGGTTCAGAAGTGTTTGCTGTATTGTAATTTTAATTGTCTGAAAACATTACAGGTTACGACTGGATAAAACTGGGGAGTTATATTTATGGGGAGATTCAAACATCCTTTGTCTTCCGAGGGGTTTTGCACTATGTGATACAATCAGTCTTGATCTGCACATTTTCTTAATATGCATGAAATCAAACTCGTCCCTCCGTGTGTCTCTTTGCTGCTGTCAGTGCAGCCTGTGTCTCAACGTAGCACTCTTTACCAGCCTTTCATCAGGACTAACTGGGTGGTTGGAAGCTGGGTCATCAAGAGGGTTCATAGATTCATGGGGCATGTTTTATCTCAATCAAAAGCTGCGTTCAAGCAAAAATAAATAAATAAACTGCACACTCAGGGCACTCACGATCAAGTGTCGCTCCTGCATGACAGCATTAGGCTACATCCACATTAGTGCGGTTACATTTGAAAAACGTGAAACTTCAGTTACATTCACACCTCACGTTCACACTCCTGGCAGAACCAGACATTTTTAACCATTTCAGTTTCATAAAACACAGCTGCTGCAATCTAAGTGGACGAATGTTGCGTGGACTTTAAAGCGGTCAGGGATCAATTTGCTCCTCTGAGTCACTACATATCCTTCTCTGATTTGCTGAGCCTATATCACATGACCAGTACCGAAAAATTAAAAAGAGATTGCTCTGTGGTGGAGCATGGGTGGTCATGTTATGTGTTTACGGCAGTGCAGTATTACCAAAAAAATCTGTGTGAAGATACAAAGTTGTGGCATAAAAGCAGTTATAGAGTGCTGGTGCATCGCTGTGAGCTGCAGCAGGGATGCACCTTCACTGACAAATAAAGAAAATGCAGCTCCACAGCTGGAAAGAAAATTCAGTGCACTGCTCTCCCACAGTCATCTAAAAGTCACTCTGATGTCCACTCAGAATAACTGGACTTCCATGTACTCCTTCACTGGTGTATCTATATACCAGGTGTGCCTAATAGAGTGTGCAGTGAGTGTATGTCCTTCTTTGTAAGCTTAATGAGCCATTTACAAGCAGGAACCATCTATTGATCCATCAGTCACCCAGCTATGCCCCGTCTTTATGGGACTTCAAAACCCTGAAAGCAGTCAGCTCTTCTCTGTCCTGTAGCAGCACTAGTGTAATGAATTTGGTATGTCTTTGTTTGTGTTGTAATCCTTAATTTGTTTGTGTGAAAGTCAGGATGTTTACTTTTTATATTTTTTCTCACTTCTGTATGTGTATTCATTTTTTGTTCCTCTTTGAGCTTTGTTACAGAGAAGCAGCAGCAGTAGGTTATTTTATGTAAATCTATGTTGAAGCAAACAAAACATCTTCAGAAATGTGGGAGGTTTGAAGACTGTTGTTGCTTTTGTTTTTTTATGAGCTCTTTTATTAATGTTATTTTTAATGTTGTTTATATTTTAAGGAAGTCCACTCTAATGTGGATCGAGTCAAGCCCCATCAACCCTTATCAGGCAGCATAAATGTTTTTATATTTTGCAACTAGAAGATTTTTTTTCCCCGTTCCACATTTAGCACACTCTCTACAGATTTATCATAATTTCCGTAATCATGAAAAATCTTTTCTTCATGTTTCTTGCTGATTTTGGTTTGAATTTATTAAGAACTGTCTTGTGCTCTGCATACAGAACAGACTAATTATTTTTCTTGTACATTGATGAAACGTGTTTGTAACATTTTACAAGAAGCTTTGGAAGAAACTGAAATTAAAATAAAAACTGAAAAAAAATTTGAAAACTCAATCAACGTGATAGATTTGATGAAGTAGTATTATTTTGAAAGCCATCACCAGAACAATCAAAAAGCCTCTCTTGTTTTCTCATTAAAACATTTTGACAGGTTTTCCTCAGTTTCTGCGTACAACAACGGCAGCCAAGACGTCAAGCTCGGGGTAAAACAAGAATAAAAAAATGCCAATACTTCACTGGATCACTTAGATAAGCTAACTTTAGTTAAAAAGAATGTATTTCTGACTGGAAATCCCATCAAATTTTGTCCTGCAAAGGTTTTGGATGCATCATATGGTTTTGCCCGTCAGAAAACGTTTCAATCCAGGTCTGTTGTTGTCACTACTCAGCATGATTTAGTGAGTTATGAAGGAAAACATGCTTTCAGTGTGAGTGCTTGGTAGGGACTCCGTTTTGGTATTGGTAAATGAAAAAGCTCAGCAGATAAACTTAAGACGTAAGACAGCAGTTATAAATGTGGATGGATAAAAGTGCTTAAAGTGGGTTCTGGCCAGATGTGAGGCTCAGGTCACGCTACAGTCGTCATACTCACAGGGACAGGAGTTCATGGTGCGCCTGTGAGGATGACAGAGGACAAAATGTCTCAGTGTGGATGGGTAGAGTAACTTTTTCCACCATGAAATGCAGTGCAGTGAGAAAGAAGGTGTTAGAAGCAGCATTTGGGATGCTTACTCCAGGATGAACACGGTTTTCTGAACTCTTACTGTGTAAATTAGTTAGGTGTGTTTCAAAGCTGGGCAATGTGTGACGCTGTTACTGTTAGAAACCATTGACGATGCTCCACATTTCAAACATGGAACTAAATATTAACGGATTGAAGAGTGATTGACTAAACAAGTCAAATTTCTAGATTGTAGTTCAGTGACAACAAACCTGCCACTACTACATCCTGCATACATTTATACATACCCAAGGAATTATATGCATTATACACATGGAGAAAGATGAGTCTTCCATCTCCTTAATGCAGGCATTAAGGCAAACCACACAGTCACAAATATTTTCTTCTTTTTTCTACCTGAATTGTTATACTTCCTATTTATTGAACTTGTTTATTCTTTAGATTAACTCTGTTGTTTAGTAGCTTGTGCACTCTATGTTTCTGCCTCCTTTGTGTGTGTGATCTATTTTCTTTCAGGGTTGAGTTTGTCCTCTCAGAGGAGCCTGACACATGAGATATTCATTTCAAACTGTTTGGTGTTTGTTTGAATAAACAAGTATAAACTCCTGTATGTGTTTCTGTTATGAGTTGTATCACCTCTTTACTGTATGAGAATGGATACTATGTTTTTCTGAGAACGGTACAGCTCTACTGCGAGCATTTTGACTGGTCATAGAACTAAAAGTGCAAGTCTTATTAAATATATCTTGCTCTCTTTGACTTCTTTAAGTACAGTTAAATTTTTCATGGGGAAACCAGGACTGCACTTCTCTGTGTTTGGGTTTCACTGCACTTTATCCCAGCAGCATCTGCTTCACGCCACCTGGCACCATAACACTGGCATGCTTGAAGTAATACTGCGTTATAATTCCAGTTTCAAAATCCTTCTGATGATTCACTGATTTATATGAAGTTGAATGGGACCCCTGCCATCGACCCCTTTTTAACTGTCTGGCTTGGAATTTCACCAAGTAACTTTGTGCCGCAGCCCGGATCACTCTTGCCAGACAGCACATTGCATGTCACACACCATCATCAACAGCTCTGCTCCTGGGCCTTGTTAGCCAGAAGCTGACCAGATCTCTATTCTCAGTACGTTCCTCATGGCACAGGAGCGAAAGAAACCAAGGAGGACTGAGTCAAAGGAAGAGGAAGAGAGAACTGTTTTTTACACTTTGGCAAGAAGTCAGAGAAGAAACTGGATGCAAGACTGATGCTGAACTCCCCATCGTCTTGCTGTACCAGTAAGTAATGGATTGTTATGGGTGTCTGGCTCGCTGTGTGCTGTCGCTCAGGTTTTGAAAAGGCAATAAAGTTGTCTAGTTTGTAATTTTGCCGTTGCCCATTTTGTTGATTCTTTGAGATCTTGCACGTATGCTACACTGAATTCAATCTATTGTCTGGACTGATGTCCCAAGTCCAACATTATTTGCTAAAAGTAGTGTTTTCCATGCTGGTTCCTGTCAAGCTGAGTCAGTTGTATAATACCAAGCAAGTGTCCTCAGTGTTGCCCTCTGTTCACTTTGAATGTCAAGCGTTGCCAAACTGAATTGTGGGTTCTGTGCTTTGCAGTGGCAGCGCTGCTTCCATCTAAAGTTGGGAAATTCTTAACTTTTCCTGCTTCACCACGAGCATCAGCCAATCAAATTGCAGTTACACAGCTAGTGCTTAAAAAGGAAATCATACTTAGCGGGCTGCTTATTTGTGTGGCGCCACCCATCCAGTGTTAGTGAAACACTGAGCCCAAGGTTAAAGAGCCTGTGAGCTTACAATTTGTTAGCCAGGAGATTGCTCTTTTGTATTTTTTTGTTTTTATCTTATTTCATTTTATTCATGGATTTGTCTGTCATTTTAAGATGCTACTATGAGTATTTCTTTATTTGACCACAGCATTTGGTAGTCAGTCAGTTCCATAGGTTCCTTTTCTTTGAGGCAGGCTCAGTTTATGGCTCGTCTCCCGAAAGCAATCAAACACCATTGTTCTGCAGTGCTACTTGAAGAAGGTGCGGAGAGGGATGGAGGAGTTGAAGACCTTGTGTTCTGTTACTGCAGCAGCAGATTTGCACGTTCAAAAAGGACAATGAACAGATTCCCATGTACAAGTTTTGCTGGAGGCAAAAACAAGTCAATCTCCATTGACCTACATGTTAAATTATCAGAAATAAACATATTTATAGTCTGGTTAAAAAACTGGTTTGATTTCACATCCACGGCAAATCTGAGGGGTGAGTGTGTACCACATCAGGAGAATTTATATAATGCATTTCTAATATAATTGATTGACAGTTGTCACTGGGTAACTATTTTCACTTCCTCATCAGTTCTTTTCATGCCACGAAGCTAAACAAAGTAATTGGCAATTTGTACTAACCTAGCGTTGACTAAACACAGCAGTAATTTTTGATTTCACCAGCAAAACAACATCTGAAATGGGATTTTTCCACTGTTATCTGCCAACGGTTTTGCAGCTACAGAATTTCCACTGGGATCGGCTGAAGGAGCTGGAAGCCACAGCTAATGCTCACTGACATATGGTGAACATGCTCCCATCGGCTTTACGGGCAACAGAGCAGCATGCAGTACAAGGAAAAAGAGGATTCAAAACAACTCATCAGAAACCTTTGGGTTACGTGGCTGGTGTGTTGTTCATTCTTTTCTACAGTCTATGCTCAATGGCGAGTCAGGCGTTTTGGCTCTTTGGAGGTGGAGCAGGGCACAGTTATGTGACAACTGAAGACAGTTGGAAATGAGGCCCTTTCATGGGTCATATTCACTGAAACCAGACCCACCCTGACCTCTTTGGACTTGAATACTCGGCTGTCCTGGAAGGAAGGAGCTGGAGCTGCCTGAGTCACTTTCATCTTTCAGTTTCACCAGAGGTTTCACTGTCAGTACAGCTAGGCAATGTAAATGGGAGATCAAATAAAACCATATGCTATTGCAGATAAAATCATTTTTCTAAAGCTATATATGATCCTTCCTGCTCACACCAGCAAAATCTCCCTTCAGGGATTAATAGTGTTTTTTTTAATTGAACTGAACTGATAAATAAATCCTTATATATTGTGTATTTATTGTTTTTCCCATTGACACTAATGAGGTGATTAGTGTTAGTGAAGCAGCATCAATTCTGTTATTCTACTTCTAACATCTAATTCATGTGATACTGATTTGTTTTGTTTAAATACAATAAAGCACACCATAATAATATGAATTTAAGAGAAAATATTATTTTATGTGGTTTGAACATTTGGTGATTAAGCCTATACTTTTATTCCAAAAACATTTCTTATTTATAGTTTCAGTGTGTCTCACTGAAGCTCCTCGTTGCAGGTGAGATGTTGAGGACATAAGACAGTTAAGAGGTTGAACAGAACAACTTGGACCAACTGCACTAAATAAAACATGAACAATATACTTGGTAGCTGCAGACAGTTTACCAGATTTAAAAAGTTTATCACAAAAATTTATGAAAAATGTAATTGCAAAGTTGACGCATATAATAAAAGACAAAATTAAGTCTCCATAACTCCCTCTCTTTTGTTTTCCTGTAGAAATGTGAACAAAATTGTTTGAACCATTCTAATAAAAAGAAAAAATTACCACTGAAATTATTTATTATTTAAATTATTTAAAACTGAGAAATATAAATATTCTACTTAATGTTGAGTGATAAAAATCAGAAAATGTTTTTAAATTGTGGCTAAAAAGAATAAAAATGAATAAATAAACTGGCCTGAGCATGTGCAGGGTTTGTGTTGGGTTTCTTGTGTTTTACTTTGTTCCTGGGTCCCTGTCCAAGCAGCAGTTATTTTGTTTAAAATAAAGACATTGTCACATAACGCATACTGGCACAAAATCACTCAAATTACGCATCTTTATAGACAAAAAAAAAATCTAGTCACGCACAAAAGGAGTCAACTTAGAAAAAAAAAGACACTTTTGAAGACTGTGTGATAGAATATGCATAAAGGACAATGCTGATTTTCAAACTGAAACAAAAGAACCCCTCTAATATAGTCCATCAAAAATGTATAGTATTGAATCTGACCTCATCTCTGATCTCATCCAGTTTCTGCTAATTCAATTTTCAGTAAAACCTTCCCAGTCAAAATAACAAAATTCTTGTGATCTCACCTTCAAAAGGCCAAGGTTTTCCGGCAGCATAACACATCACCAAATTCACAATAATGGCAGGTTTGTCAGAAAAAGGAAAAAAATATATATATTTAAAAGTATACCTAAATAAATTTCTTTATCAAATGCTGAGCTCCTAGACATCAACCAAAACTGTGTAAATGGCACACTATTAACATCCTTCTGTCATCCATCCATCCATCCATCTATGCTTCTTCCTGTTCAGAGTCACGGGTGCCAGCTGGAGTCCATCTCATAAAAACGGCCCTCCGACTTTGATTCAGATTGTCCTACACACATTTCCCTCCCTCCTAAAACTTGTAGGTATAATTTAAAAAACAATACACATAATCAATTTAACAGGGAAAGAAGAATTCACTTAATTCACCTGACCGGTAAGACCACCCCTCAGGGTCTAAGCTTAAGACACCGTCCAACCACCCGGGGACAGACTTTGATGGACAGCGATTGACTTCCCCAGGGCTTAGCTCAGACAGGAACAAGAAGATCAGCTCAACTGTGGCCACACTCAGCTAAACCCTAGCCCTAACTATCAACAGGAGGCAGTTGACCTTCCCTCCTCAGACCGGAACAGCTAACTGCGTACCTGCCTAGGAGCTGATGTATAGTCTCCAGCTCTGCACGCCCTAGAGAGGTTCGCTTCAGGTCAGTGTGTTCATGCCGTTGTCACACACTGGCTGTTTGGAGTACCGGTTGGACCCCAAAACTTGACCCCAGTGGCACTAATCTGTTCAACACATCTTTTACCCTTTCAACTCATCTAAAGGGGCCTTATTAATGCCCCTGCAGCTTTGGGCACACTCCGCGCTTCCTGATCTTATTTTGTACACATACTAGTTCTCATTCAGAGTAACTCTGGAAGTTAACCCAAAAACAATCTTCTTTTGATGTTCTAAAGCCCTAACCTGATGACATTATACACCCTGTACAACTGTAGATAATGTGTCCTGCAACTGTGAGACATATGTATTCACAGAGGAGAAAGATGCCTGGTGGCCTCCATTCAACATAAGATCAGAGGCAGTATAATTTCTCACTCAAACAAAACTTCAAAAGGCATGAAAGAAGTGCTAGTGTGAACACTACTATGGCAGGCCATCATTACATAGGGTAACAAAGAATCCCAGTTTATCTGGTTATAATGCACAAACAATGAAACCACCAACAGAAGTGCTCAAATAAACCTTTCAGTCAGACAATCAGACTGAGGATGATATGGAGGTGTCCAGATGTCCGAAATGAGTGAATTTGCAAAAGCTTACACAGTTCTTTAAAAAATGTTGACTCAAAGTTCTGACCTTGATCTGAATGAAAGCGTAAGCCCATAAACAACATACCCACTCCTCTGTCAACACTTTAGCAATGGTCTGTGTTTCCTGATTGGGAAGTAAAAAAGCTTTAGTCCACTTTGAAAAATAATTGCCTTGAACCAAAATATACTTGTTTTTCCTGTCAGTCTGAGGAAGTGGGCCAAGAATATCAAGAGCAATACATTTAAAAAGCCTGAATGTGGAGGAGGGTTACAAAGTGCACAAAGTTGCTCACCCTGAGTTTGACATGTTACATGTCTACACATTCTCTAACGCATGCTCTTACATCCTTGAACCACCCAAACCAAAAGAAACAATCCTTGACCTTTTATTGCATCTTTTGAATTCCCAATTGACCCTCAGTAAAAATACTGTGCAACAGTTATAAAACCTTAGGCACCAAAGACCTAAGCAACACAACTTGCACCTGTGACACAGCATCAGAATACTTTGGAGCAACATGTACCAGCCTGGAGCCCTGCACCTGAAGTTCATATTGTTTATTTATCCGGGTAAGAAGTTTCATTTTAAACAAAAAACCTCTTTTACAAGAGAGACCTGGCCAAGACGCAGCAACAACAATCAACTAAAAAGTTGATCCTAAACAGGATCTTGCAATTCAAGGTCAAAGTTTTTACACTCCATTATGAGTTGTAGATCAGGGTCATCCATCTGTGCCAGCAATAACTTATCCACCTCTAGTACCTGACTAATCACTTTTAATGACTCTTCCTACACTGCACAAACTCTCAAAGCCAACCTTGTTAAGAGATCTTGGGGGGAGCCTATGTCTGGCAGGTTATTCTTCTCAATAAAAGCTGGTAATCCAGAAAGAGCATCTGCATTCCTGTGTAGTTTACCTAAATGGTGAACAATCTTGTACTGAAAATTTGCAAGCTGCTCCACCCATCTAACCAACTGCCCCCCCCAAACCCTGAAAGTTATGCAACCAACAAAATGAATCGTGATCAGTCCTCAAAATGAATTCTGTGCTCAAAAAATAATGTATGAAATATTTAATCAAAGTGACCATACTGAAGAGAACTTATTTTGTTGTAGCGTATTTGTGTTCCTGCTTGGTAAGGACCCTGCTGGCATATACAATAACTCTCTCAAATCCTTCTTCCTGGGGCAACACAGCCCCAATCCCAACCTCACTTGCATCAGTATCCAAAATAAGTAGACTGTTAGGATCTGGATATACCAACACTGTAGCCGTTATCAAGTTGGCCTTGAGTGTATCAAAAGCTTCCTAACATTTCTCAGTCCTCTAAAAAATGTCTGCCTTTCTTTGTTAATTGACGCAAATGGCAGGCAATATCTGCAAACCCCTGTACAAAACGCTACTAAGATGCCAGTCCCAAAAAACTGAACCTCTGTCTGATTAGATGAGGTTAGCCACTCCCTCACTGCCTTGATCTTAGCAGGATCTGGCATTAATCCTTTGGGAGAGATAACATGTCCTAAATGACTGACCTTCACAGAAAACAGGTTGCACTTGGATGGCTTAACTTTGAGATTAGCCGGTCTCCATTTCTCCAGTACACCATCAAGATGTGCTAGACGTTCCTGGAAAGTATATGGCCAGACACAATTATGTCATCCAAGTAAATCATACAAGTGGTCCATTGTAAATCAGTAAGAAGAAGGTCCATCAAACACTGAAATCTACTTGGTGCATTACACAGCCCAAAATTGAAAACGCTAAACTCAAATAGCCCTTGACTGGTAATAAAAGCAGTCTTGTAGCGATCCTTAGGACCAATAGCCACTGGCCAAGTCAAGAGTTGAAAACCAGCAGGCATAGATAGGACTGTTCAATCTATTATCAGTTCTAGGGAGGGGATATACATCTTTCCTTGTAACATTATTGAGTTTCCTGTAATTAACACAAAACTGCCCATGGACTACATAAAGGGCAGATAATGTAAGTATCCAGCATTTGCTTCAAATTAACATTTACCTCTTGCTGCAAATGAAGGAGTGTCCTTTGTGGATGCATCTTAATAGGGGCTTTATCTCCCGTGTCAATTTAATGGATGATTAACTGGGTCCTGCCCACATCTGTATTACCTCTACTAAACACTGAAAGGTTTTGATGCAACTTGTTCTGAGGAAAACCTCTTTTGCACCCCAAACTGATCCAGCAATACATCCACTGTTCAGGGCCATGAAGAATCCCCACTTTTACAGTCATCTTTATAGCAATCCACCTCATCCTTCACCTCAATATTAGTGAACAATGTACCCACTTTCATACCAGTCTTCAATATCAAGGGATCATTAGTTATGTTAATAACCCGAACTGGCAACCGGTCTTGATCAACCGTACAAACCATCCTAGCAAAAACAGGGTCACAGTGTTTAGAAAGAAAACTGGATGGCTCCATTCTTCAGCGTAATCACCCCGTCCATTCTGAACTTGCCCCCAAATGATGGCCTCATTTTGTGGGGGCACTACAGTATCTGCCTTAACAACCACAGTTTTAGGGTCAGCTGAGGGGTTGAAATCAATGAGGGGGAACACTTTGGCCATTATCTGAAAAGTCTCTTTGCCAGAACAACCACAGCCTCATCAAACCCAAGCAATATTTCTTCTGAAGGAATGTCAGACACCAGAAACTCTGCAACGGGGACAAGAGAGTCAAACTAACACAGTTTGCCAACACCCCAAAATGTGCATCCCACTACCTTTTGCAGCCGTAGCATTATCAGTATGTCTTATTAACTCGCATTCCCCACCAGTAAGAGCCACAGACATTGAGGAAAGCGTGAGCGAGAGGCCCCAGTATCTGTACACAATAATCAAACCCACCTATTTTAGGTTTTAGGTAACTAGATCATCATTTAAACCATCATGGGCCACTGCTGATACAGGTTAGGGGGCAGACATTTAGCCACTCCCTGCACACCCCTTACTTGCAGTTTCCCTGCAGGTAAGGACAATTGCGACGTATGTGCCACTTACACCTGCACTCAGACATCCATCATCATGTTTAGCAGTGGGAACATACGTTTTAGTGGGCTGGAGGGAATCTGTAACTGAAAGGACAGGCCTGGAACTAGGTGGACCTGGATATACTAAAGTTGCACCTTGGTGTTCATCGCTCCTTTTAGCAGATTGTAACTAGCTTTGGCCGCTGCTGACAACCCACTACAGAGTTCATAAGCTCTGCCTGAGAGAAGAAGACATGACTTTCATTCTCAATGACTCCTCACAATTATTAACATCAGTAGCCATTTCAAATTGTTCGGCCCAATCAGACCAGTCACGTCCTGTGCAAGAAAAAAAGTCTCAGGCATAGAAATTGGTTGAGGGATTGCAACCACAGACCCAGCCAGCTTAGATAAATTCAGTGTCTGGCCAGCCGCTGAGGAAGGGAGTGGATCATTCTCAGCCTCCAACATTTTTATCTGTGATCCCACCACCAGTGTAATAAATCTTTATACAGATTCACCACAGGCAGAGATTCTTGGCTCAAATGTTGTAACTCTTAAACAATCACGCCAGACAATATTCAAAGAAAACAAAGAGCTTTATTAAGTACTCTAAAGTCCATTGAAACTGAGGAGTGATCCAACCTGGGAAAATTAATGCTTTCAGTGTGAACACTGCAGCCACACACTAAAGCTGTCTGGCCAGCCAAATTCTTAAATCCACATCGCCTTCTTCAGAAGGCACTGAAAAAGGACATGCAATTTAAAGCAACTGCACCTGCAAAAAGGACAGAAAGAATATTAGGGAATTCCCACTTTGATTCAGATCGTCCTACACATATTTCCCTCCCCAGAAAAGTTGAAATCCTGCAGGTCTAAAAGGAAAAAAATACAATCAACTTTAAAAAGCAAGTTGTTACCAGTTATTTTTGTTTTTGGATATCAAAAAACTAATCGTTATCTGTTTTTCATTTTGGAGATGGATATCAAAAAAAGATTAATCCATATTAGTTTTGAAGAGGGGTTTAAGAAATGAGTCATTATCTATTTTTTGTATTGGAATTGATATTAAAAAATAAGTCATCATCTAATTTTAGTTTTGAAAAAGCATATAAAAATGAGTCATCTGTTTTTCATTTTGGTATCAGAGATCAAAGAATGAGCACTTATTTATTTTCATTTTGGTTTTAGATAAAAAAAAGAGTCATTTACATTTTGGCGATGGATTTTAAAAAATGTGTCTTTTTCTGTTTTTTGTATTGGACATCTGTTTTTCATGTTTGATATTTAGCTTCAAACCAAAAATCTTTTTTTCATGTTGTTATCATCCATGTCATCATTTTGGAGGAGGATTTTAAAAACTCGTCATTTTCCATTTTTCATTTTGGAGATAGATTTTTTTAAATTAGTAAATGTCAATTTTTCCTTCTGGAGCTAGACGTCAAAACGTAGTCATTATTCGTTTTTCATTTTAGAGATGGATATGAAAATATGAGTCTTCATATTATCTCATATTGAAGAGGAGCAGTGTGGTCTTCATCCTGGCTATGGAACAGTGGACCAGCTGTACACCCTCAGCAAGGCCCTGGAGGGGTCATGAGAGTTTGTCCAACCAGTCCACATGTGGACTTAGAGAAGGAATTTATCCTGAACACTCCTGTAGGGGTGTTCTCAGTATGGGGTGCTGGAATCCCTTATTCGGTCTGTCCAGTCCCTCAACATTTGGTTTCAGAGCTTGCAGCCACATTGCGGCAATTAACCATGTCCTCCTCTGGGGGGGTTCTCCAGAACTATCGGGTTCCAGAATCCTCCAATACAGGCTGCCAACATCCAGTGTCAGAGCTTGGTCTGTAGGCTGTAAGTTGAATTCGTATTTCCAAATGTGCTTCCTCATCAGGGTGTCCGGGTTCTCTCTGAGAGATAGGGTGAAAACCTCGGTCATCCGCGAGGGGCTCAGCGTAAAGCTACTGCTTTGCATCGAGAGGAGCCAGATGAGGTGGTTCAGGCATCTGGTGAGGATACCTCCTGGACGCTGGTGTGGCTTTCTGGGCATGTCCCTCCCCCCTTGGGGAAGACCCAGGACAAACTTAAAGGACTATGTCTTCCCGCTGGTCTGGAAATGTCTTGGGATCCCCCAAGATGAGCTACACAAAGTGGCTGGGCAGAGGGAAGTCTGGGCTTCCCTGCTTAGTTTACTGCCCCCATGACCCGACCTCAGACAAGCGGACGAAGATGGATGGCTGGATGGATGGATGGATGGATGGATGGATGGATGGATGGATGGATGGATGGATGGATGGATGGATGGATGGATGGATGGATGGATGGATGGATGGATGAATGGATGGATGTACTGGTAGTAATTTAGCATATATTTTGCTAATTAAATATTTAGACAGCATATTACATTAGTTACATGGTAACATTGTTTTATTTTAAAATATTAATTTATAAAGAGCAAAATACACATAATTCAATTTTGTGGTGTTTGATTATTGAATGTTTTTAACCTTTACTTTACTAGGAAATTTGCTACTGTACAAAGATGTGAAAAAAGATTGTTGAAGATTGTTTAGCAATCTTGAAATAAATCTTGATATTGGAAACTAGATTTATTTTGCATTTCGGAATAAATATATACATAACTATTGTGAGAGTGTAATATGTCATGTCATCAGAGGCAATGTGTATATACTTTCAAAACCTAGTGTTGGCTAGACATATTTCTATAGACACATGTAAATAATAATTAAATTAGTTGACATTATAAAGGATTAGTTAATAAGGAAATTTGTCCAGAAATGATTCTCCTGTGTTGAAAAGTTCTAGAAGTCTCAATTCTGTTAAATGAAATTCTTTATTTTACCAACAGATGGCAGCAAATCACTACTGCAACACAATGGAACTGCAGCGCAGTGAATTCAAACTACTGTAACTCAGAAATCCCTTTTTTGTGGTCGTACAGAGGGAATGTTTGAAGCAAGCATTCATTTATTTATATATTATTTTACAACTTATTTATATTCAAAATAAAAATATAAGTTACTTAAATTTGTTTCAAGGAAGTGTTTCAAGTAAGTGCAAAGCATCCAGAGTCGTGCTACAAAAGAAGCTTTCTATAAATGTATTCATTTTGAATCAGGGATGCAGGTTCTCCGTAGTTTGATCGGTTTGAAAAGTTGATTGGTTTGTTGCCAGTTTTTTCCTTCTCTGCTTTTGACAGTGCAAATACCAAGGTGAAGTTAAAACTGCTAAAACCAAAGAATAAAACAGAGCCAAACACCATGTTTGTGAGAAAGACTTTATTTCTGTTTAAAATCTGTGTTATGGTACAAAATATTGAGAGACTGACAAGATTTGAACTGAACTAAAGTGAATTCAAACAAATTGAACTGAATGATCCAGTGGTGGATAATTTGTTTCATGCTCACCAAAAGTAAAGACCAAGCAAAATACATAGATTGTCAATAGGGCACAGAGAAAAGGTCACATTATAAAATACGATAATAAGTAAAAAAGTGAAATGTTATTTCAGAAAATGACAATAGATGGATGACTAATAACAGACAGTAATTATTATAGTAATTATACACTAATTATTAGGATTAACACAAATCAGTCAAAGAGCGACTTGACATTTTGCAACATCAGTAGTCATTCAAATTAGTCTATTTGTTACTTCAAAAGTACAGTCACAACTTTTCTACTTCAATCTACTTGTATAAAATTTATATTTATAGAAATAACTCTATAATACCAGCCTGTACAGTAAGCAATTAATGACAGCAGTGAACAGCATTTACCTTCCTCCTGATACAACATCAATCAAAGGTAGATTACTGTAATACTCAGCACAGCAGCTGCTAAACAACAAGCAAACAAGAATGAGTTGAACAAAAAAAACCAAAAAATAGGAATGGTCTGAAAGGACTACAAATGAAGCACCTTAAGCAGATTTCTTTTCTCATTTCAGCTTTTATTTTTGTGTATTTAAGATTCTCAGAAGAGCCTCCAGAGAAAAACAGTCTGCTGCTGACTTCCAGCCCTCCACTTCTGCTCCACACGCTGGATTGCTTGACTGGCCTGTTGGATTTATTAGTGTTGGAGATGTCAGGGTTGTCTCCTTGGCCCGCCTGGCTGATAGACTCTCCATACAACCTGGAACTTCTAGCTCTGCACGTACACACACACAACTTTCTCTTCTTTTCCAGTTTTATACACAAGCTTTTACATATTTGTTTACCTCAGTTTGTGTATAAACATTTAGCTTTCTCATGCTTTAGTTTGTAGACTAGTTCCAGCCTTAATCTTTTTAGATAAGTGTTTACTATTACTCTTTGGCAACAAGAGGTTTTCTGGTTCAACTCCTGACAGGAGTCGTTCTGTGTTTAGTTTGTATGTCCTCCCAGTGCTTGGATGGTTTTCTCTGGGTATTCCAGCTGCCTCCCAGTCTGTGGGACATACGTCAGGTTAATTCCTCATGAGTGATTGTGTGTATGGTTGTATTTTGCCACCTGCCTTTCACAAAATGTGAAAAATGACAATTTGTAAGTCTGACAACACATAAGAACCACTAATTAATGTTGCTGCAACTTTTTTGGCATATCCCAGACTTTAAGCAGAAGCAGTGAAAAATATATAACAGAAAAAAGGGCTTTTTTAAATGTATATATATATATATGTGTATATATATATATATATATATATATATATATATATATATATATATATATATATATATATATATATATATATATAGATATATATATATATATATATATATATATATATATATATATATATATATATATATATATATATATATATATACATGAATGTATGAGGGTGCAAAGAGTGTCAGTATTGTATAATATACCTGCAAGATAAACAGATTAAAAAAAGAAACATATTTATGCTGAAATTCATCCCTTATAAGCCTGGAAGAACCAGTAAAAATGACAAGCTCTTGAACCTCAGTTAAACATGCTATTTTATTTTATTTTATTTTATTTTATAAAAAAATAACCCTTTTAGAAACACGCCTTTGACAGCTCTGGCCCGGCCATAGGGCGTGTCACGCTCTTTGTCAGCTGACCATGTCGTCGTCGCGTCAGCCGAGAACGTGCACCGTACACAGGAAGTGGTGCCATCAGCTGATCCCGCTGGCCGTTGTTGATGTCTGAAGTTGATGTTGTTGTTTGGACGCCGTGTTTCGCTCCCGAGGACGCAGGAGACGCGTTAAAGGCCGAAGGACGGACGCGGGGACATCTGCCGGTGCCGACGAGCTCGTGAGCGGCGGCGCGCGCGTGTCGCTGCGTGGACGTGGTAACTGGCGGCGGCGGCGGAGCTAGCTGCTCAGAAGCGCGGAGACAACCGCAGCGACGCCGACGGCTGTTCTTTGTCCAAGTCGAGCCGGTGTCAACGCCATTTCAGTTTTGTTCCCGGCTTGAATTGTGGATATATCTGGAGGGGACACGTCGGTTATTCATATTTAAACTTTAACACCATCACGCAAACGAGGCAGATAGCTGGCATCTGCTAACATTAGCGCACGGCGATAAGAAAACTGTCTTTTGATAACCGCGGAGCGAGAAAGACAAGAAACACGACGGGCAAAGTGTCGGCTGCCTCCTTGCCGGTCGTTTTCGTGTTTGCGGGAGCCTGCCGGCCGACTTAAACATAGCTATGTAGCCGAACAACGATCGCTTAAGAAACTGAAGCCTGTTGGACGCGTCTGTTGCTCTTGAACTAGTTGAACTTATCTGTTGCGTTATTTGCACCTCCTAACTTGGTGCGTGCAAGTTGTTTTATTGATCTGTGAAAGCACGGAGAAAAAGGCATTTGGTCGATTGACAGCTGGCCTTGTGTGTTTAAGGTTTGCTGGCAGGTTGCGTAATTTGTTTGTGTGCGGGCTGTCATCCTTTGCTGGGTAAACTTCAGGTACCTGCGCGATCTGGACGCTTTTGGTTTTAAACCACAGACTTGAATAGCGGGTTGATGCTGACACTCATGAACTTGGCAGATTTAGGAAGAGATGTTTATGGTTATGAACTGAAATAGCCACCTGAAACGGTTGTCAGAACGACTCGGTGAGACAGGAGAGACAGAGGGAAGAGAGGGTCCCTCAGTGGGTCCCATAGTGTCTTGAGGTGAGCCGAGCTGCCCCCACTCTACTACTTGCCAATGCTGGATCTGGAGGTGGTGCCTGAGAGATCACTAGGAAATGAGCAATGGGAATTCGCCTTAGGTGAGCACTAGACACATAACACTTTGTAAAATGAATACACACGTGCACACATAAAAAAGAGATTTTGAGCCACTTTTTAAAGTCCCTTTGTCTTTCTGCTTTCAGGGATGCCATTTTCCCAGGCTGTCTCTATCCTCCAGAAACACTGCCGCATCATCAAAAATGTCCAGGTGCTATACAGTGAACAGGTGAAATGCTTAAGTATTTTCTCTTACTATTTCTCTTTTTGCGTGTTTCACCTCAAAAATGTTGATCAGCTTGCACAAGAATCCCCCTTTTTGGGCAGCTTATCAGCTTTTCTAAGATTTTTCACTAAAACTAAAGTACCTTATGGACTACAGTGTCATATATTTGCTTTCTCTTTTCAGAATATTTGTCTTGGATTGCTAGCCTTTGCAATATCACATAGAAATGCTTACATACAGTATCTTAAATGTTGTTTTTTTTTTTAACCAAGATTCTCCATCGGAGAGCACTGGAGATCCTCCTAGAGTTTTTGTGATCCTTGTGTCTCAGTGAAATATGTTATCCGAGTGGTACTGTTTCAGATATATGCTAACGAGTGAGATTAACTGGTCTGTGACACGTTTTGCCTGCAGCCAGTTATCTGGAAGATGGCTGGCTTAATGCTGATGACATACCCTTCTCTTGAGGAGGTTATCTTTGGCGCTTGGGATTTTGACTGGCTCTGAAATGTGCTCCTCTTTTGTCTTGAGGAGATGCTGAAACTGTTGATGCCAGACATTCAGTCTCAAAACTTACAGGAATTCAATATTGATTCAACTTTTATCCAAACTGTCACCTGAAACAGTGTTGGCATTGTTGGCATTTGCGCTGGCAAATTTAACTAATACTTTATTATTATTTTATTTTTAATCTTAAACAAAAAAAAACAACATTTGAACAGAGGTTGTCTTATTAAGTAAAACTGTAGCTTTTTAGGTATTATATATTCAGGACTTCAGGAACTCGCCTGAAGTCAATTGATGATAAAAGTGCAAACATATGTTCATAGTTACTTGTGTTTTTGAAAAGTATATTAATATATTTGTATTTATCAGAAGGAATTATAAGTGTGTGAACTTCCTTTTACTTCATCAACAGCTAAGGTTTCTACATTGCCCTCACAGCAGTGACGCTATCAAGTATAAAGTGTGAAGGTATCATGTTCAGGACCTAATGGGATGTTGTCTGGATAGAAATCAACAGCACTGTCACTGCAGCAAAAGTCTTGTCTTGATGTAACAATTGTGTGTATTCTTGTTGTCATTCCATTAAACTATAGTAAAGTCTGTACAAGGTTCGGTTGGTTGTTGAGTACAAATAAAATTACACATCTGACATTTTTATGAGAATGCAGACAAACTGGGTTAGTAATAGAGTTGATTACCAACTTAGGATACCTGTTGTCTCTGCCTTGAGCATAGGGGTTCGTTGATGGCAGCTACTGTTAAGAAAACCTGGGTGTGCTGACCTGCCTTTACAGCACAGCCCTCAGGTAAATAGCTGTAAAAACATCAATCAGTCAGCTTGTTTTTTAAACCCAGGTTAAACCAGATTGAGACAGATCTGAAGTCTCTTTACACGTCTGCATATCTGACTGAAAAAAAAAAAACGCTCCCCTACGTGACTGTTAATGACTGAATTTTGTTTATCTCTCTCCAGACACCACTCAGCCATGACCTCATACTCAACTTGACTCAGGATGGGATTAAACTGTTGTTTGATGCCACAAATCAGAGACTCAAGGTGTTTTTTTTTTTATTTTTTAACTAAAGAAGAAGGAAATTTGAGATCCTCACACAATGATAATATTTTCCCCCTTTGTGTGTGATTTTATGTGACAGGTGATTGAAGTATATGACCTGAGCAAAGTTAAGTTGAAATACTGGTGAGTAGCAATATGAAGACATTAGAACGTATACAAACCTATGGAGTCTTAAGGTCACAGCTTCCACAGTCCTACAGCTACTTATTGTCTTGCATCACATGATTGAATCTGCCCGCTTTAATGCTTCTCTTATATTGTGTGTTCTTGTTGCACGATCCTTTAATAGCTTCTCAGATAATGCAGCATAGCTTGTATGAATGTTGATAGACTTAACCCTGACTTTCTGTGTTTGTGTATAGTGGAGTCCATTTCAACTCTCAGGCCATTGCCCCCACAATAGAGCAAATAGACCAGTCATTCGGAGCTACACATCCAGGAGGTAGCTCACGAAGCATAAACCTACTTGTACTACATGTTTGTCACAAATAAATCCACTTTTTGGTCTGGCTAAGCTCACGTCTAATGAAATATTGTTCTCCACACCTCTCTCTTCACCTCATCCAGTTTACAATGCTGCAGAGCAGTTGTTCCATCTCAACTTTCGAGGACTGTCGTTCTCTTTTCAGCTGGACTCGTGGAATGAAGCTCCAAAATATGAGGTGAGACAGTTGGGATCGATTCACTTGTCAGGCTGTTAAAGAAGAGCTGTCCGTTTTTGTTTTTTTTTCTTTTACTTCCCAGGGGAGTCAGGCCACAGCTTGAAGTGTTGGGTGATTACCGTTTATGCAGACTTCACGGGTTGAGCTGTGTTTGTCCGAAAAATGTGTATGATGGATGTATGTAGCTCTTTCTGAGTGTTTCAGGTAAAATTTCAGATGGGTTTATCTCACATTCATATTTTTCATAATTTCCGCATTTTGTTGTGAAATTCCTTTGTGTTAAATATACAGAAGGAACAACTAAAGGGCAATTTTCTTTGTTTCTTTGGAGACTGAGTTATTGCAGATGTCTTAACTTCTTTGCTGTTGTTTTAATTTAAGATCAAATTGATTGTATTTATTTTTATGCAGTACTATTTTACAATTAAAATAACTTAATTAAATTAACTCGGGGAACTTAAACAAAAAACACAACTATTTCTAAAGTGGCAGGTTCGCATGAAGAATTCCTTTCTTCATTGAATGTGAGAAACCGTAACATTTTACCTTCCTTCAAAACCAGATGTTTAAGCTGTTCAGACCTACTTTAGCTGTACATTCCCATGTGTAGATGGCCTCTCAAATCTTTATTTTCCTCTTCTTCTTTTTTTTTTTTTTTTTTAAGTTTGCATCAGGATGACTTGCACACATTCTCACTATAATATTTAACAAACTTTGCTGAGTGCATTTTGGCTGGATGTTGAACCTCGCTGACAAAGATCAAAATCGTATTTCAGTACAACAAATATTTAGTTCTGTCAGTGCTTCTCTTCTTATGCTTTAGCACTTCTATGTTTGTAATAGCTCTCTGTTCAGTAATGTTTTCCCAGTATATAGGTCGTTGAATACCCACCTACCTTTTAATATCGTATACAGCAGTGACTTACTATCTATAGTATATATGATACCCAGAGCTATTTTGCCTTGGCAGCCTAACTTTGCTCTGGGTTTGGCTTCTCTGCAGATCCCACATGGTGCCATGGTCAGGAGGATGCACATCTACACTGGCAACAACCTGCAGGAAACAAGGTACTTTATGAATACAATGGAGACGTCCCTGCTCAAGGGCACCGTCTTACAAGTTGATGTGTTTGTGGAGGTTCAGTTCTCTACATTTGCAACTTATGACAAACAGTCTAAAACAGACAAAAGAAACAGAAGACATAAAAAGAACCAGTTATCAGGGAGGCTCTTTCATCTGTGTCCCCAGAGCTCCTGCGATGCCGTTGGCTTGTTTCCTTGGCAACATCTATGCAGAGTGTGTAGATGTCCTGAGAGATGGGGCAGGGCCTCTGGGGCTTAGACTCCGCCTTCTCACTGCAGGTAACACATGTTTGCACCTGTTTGATCAGAGAACTGAGAATGCAAATTTTCTATTTAACTATTAAGTGAATTGTAAGCAAACACGTCAATGTGTTTTCATAGAGGAGGCAGAACAGGCTCCATCAAGCTGGTCCAAAGTCAATCCACTGGGTAGTGAGGTCAGCAGGTGGCGCTGTAGCAGGGGGAAGATGCAGCCAACACTAGTCGCTGTTGCAATAAAGAAAAATGGAGAGCAGTCTTAGGGGCTTGTTTTCACTTCTACAATTTCAAAGTGTGCTCACAAAATTATTATTAGCTTGAAGTTAACATAGCTTTTTTCTTTTTTTTTATAAGTTATAAGGAGAATCGCAAAGTAAACTACAATCACAGAAAGCAAAACCAGAACTTGATATCTATTTTTGTCTACAGTTGTTTACAGCTTGACTGTACTTGTTTTTCTGTTTGAGTGATTTCCGGTCCTGTTGTTTCATGTTGCTGCAGGTTGTGGTCTCGGTGTGATGGCCGACGCTAAAGTCCGGTCCATGGAGAGGAGCATCTTCTTTGGAGACTCCTGTCAGGATGTTCTGGGTGCTCTGGGTTCGCCACATAAGGTCTTCTACAAGTCTGAGGACAAGGTAGGAACCCGCCACGGTTACGAGTTAAAGTCGTTGTTAGTTACTTTATTTTAATGTCATTTTGTTCACTTGTTGGTACTTTCTTTTTCTGTTAAATAAAAAGCCTTCATCATCGCTCTTAATTGCATGTTTTAGATGAAGATTCACTCTCCATCACCGCACAAGCAGGTTCCCTCCAAATGCAACGACTACTTCTTCAACTACTTCACTCTTGGAGTGGTATGTATGCATCCGTGGGTAGGTTTGTGTGTAACTTCATAAATATTGTGACTGTGCTTCATGAGCCTTCAGTTTCTCTGAATGAGGGCTGTTTGTGTTGTTTAACAAAGTAATTTTGGAGGTCTAGGTGAGGGGAACATTTGGACTTCTTACTTTAAGTATTTCTCTCACGTGAGTTTAAAGCAACGATTCTCAACTTTTACTGATAATTAAACTCTTGGAGGAGCATAGTGTTGGTGTTTGAGGGAAGCTGATGTCTTGACTGTCTTCTTGGTAGTGCTCACTACGTGTTGTTGAAAGCACCTGTTTTTATTATTGTTGTATTTTGATTTATTCTACTGTGCATTCATTTCCTCTTGTCCCGGACTATGTGGATTCTGTTTTCAGTCGTATTACCTGGAAACATCTTCTCAGTTGACAGTTGTTGCTCTGTCAGCTGGAGTTTGACAGGAAAAGACTTTTAGCCACTGATTTTTTCTGGGGTCGTGGTCACTGAATTCCAGAGGCCTTTTTGGACGAGCCTGGTCTGGGAAAGTAAACAAAAGTCGAGCTCTAAAAGTTAAGATCATGTTTGGAAAGAAGTGCAGTCCTTCCTTTATCTCTATGTACTTGCCTGTGTTTGCAGTTGATAAGACTGCAAAAGTCTAGTCTGGACACATACATGATCGAATACTGCCAACAGAGTCTTAATGATTGTGTGTTGTTTTTTTTTTGTTGTTGTTTTTTTAGGATATTCTGTTTGACTCAACAACTCACTTGGTTAAGAAGTTTGTCCTACATACCAACTACCCTGGACATTACAACTTCAACATGTAAATATGTTTTGATGTCTGAGCAGTTCTTTTTATATAAACCTATTAGCATTTTTCCTCTGTCTGTATTTCTCACACATAGTAGCTTTCTTTTTGTTTTGATATCATCTGTTGTCATATTTTAGTCCCTATTTTCACACATTTTGTTTTGTTTTTTATTTTTGTTTTGTTACTCGCAGATACCATCGGTGTGACTTTAAGATTCCACTTGTCATCAAAAAAGGTGAGAGCAGTCTGAGTCTCACATCTTATCAGGACTGATATTTTTGAGAAACCACCTTTAACTAATGTTGCTTTTGCTGTTTTGACTCGATGCTTTTTAGAAGGAGCTGATTCTCAGACTGAGGACTGTATACTAACCACCTACAGCAAGGTCAGTGACGGAAAGAATGTATAGAACAAGATATGTATTTTGTACTCATTTTGTAAGTGACTGACACCAGTGCATGATGGCTGGGCACTTTTATTAGTGACAGACCAGAACAAAGTGAGGCGGGCTCTGTGTGTAAAGGTGGGCCGTTGTCATGGAACACAGCTCCTTCCCATTGACGCTCACTTGACTTGGATGAGTCTGCAGAGCCGGCTTGATGTGTGTAACCACACTGATGTGGTGATATGTGCCTCTTCAGCCTGTTCTAATAGTGATGTCCTAAATGTTTTTTTTGTTTTGTTTTGTTTTTTTGTGCGTTTATGACATAACTACTGTAAACAGCTGGAGTTACATAAACCAACAGGTTACATCACAATGTCTGCGTTCAGTTCATATGTGCAGCATATGTGGGAATTACAGGGTTGTGACGTTTGTATCTGGCTCTGCCTCTTAAACGCACTGTTTAAACCAAAATCATTTGCTGTTGCATTTTACTCGAATACGTTTGAAAAACATTTTTAAAATGTATGTAAAAGGGGACTGTTTGCCACTCTGTGGCTATTATTTGTTTTAATGCTGCAGGAGCCAATGTCTTTGGATTGCCTTTATTTGCCTTTATCACCTTTTATTTTCCCAGATTAACAGATTTAGTGCAAATCTGATCAAGTGCCATATAAATATTAGTTGTGGGTATTTTCTAACATTGTGAAATAAAAGATAATTAAGATACTGTGATCTTATCTACATTAAAAAAAAAAGTCCCAGACTTGGGTTTTCTTAAATGATTGATCAGAATGCATCCTGATGCTGCTGCACTCATGTTTTATTTCAGTAAAACGTTTGTTACAGATATGGAGACCAAATGACATATTGGCAGTAGATGAATAAGACATCTTAATCTGTCTCTACTTTGTGTTTGTCTCAGTGGGATCAGATTCAGGAACTGCTCGGCCACCCGATGGAAAAGCCTGTTGTGCTCCACAGGTAACGTAAACACACAATCATAGTGATTACCCCAGTCACCCTGGCTGACATCGCTGTTTCACATAAGTCACATAAAGCCTCGGTGCTCCTCCATTGTTGTTATCACAAATTCAAATTGTTTGCTTTCCACAGCAAACTAGACATTACAGAAATTTTCCTAACGAATGTAATTGTCAAATTTTGTGTTTAACAGGTCCTCATCAGCCAATAACACCAACCCGTTTGGCTCCACCTTCTGTTTTGGACTGCAGAGGATGATCTTTGAGGTCAGCTTGCATTAGTGTGTGCATGATGTGTGAACCCATCACCCGCATGTAAACTTGGACAGCATGATTTATATTTTTTTGTCCCCATCTTTCAAATACCAAAATATATAAAGTGTTGAATTTTTGTTATCTGCGAGTGAGCTCGGACTGTTAATAGTAGTCAACAGGAACCGGTATAGACCATGTTTCACATGGGGCCTTAATAAACGGTGGTTTTGCTTGTAATTGGAAGCAGAGTTCAGGACGTATTGAGTGAGAAGTATGGGCAGTAATGTTAAACCCACGATGGAGGTGAGTCAGAAGACGAGGCTTTAAAGTGCTTGTTGATCTAGATTACAATCCTGAGCTATGATCACAAGGTCTGAGCAGTTTTTGGAAAAAAATAAGCTCACTGATACAAGCGGATGAAAGCAGCCTTATAAGAGAAGTGAGGAGCCTGGATACCTGGGGAGACCTGCAGGTAGAGCCAAGTGACATGGTTTAGGTTTCTGATTAGTGTGCCTCCTGGGTACCTTGTTTTTGAGAGGTTCCTGGCACACTGAGCTGATTACAGACCCAAAGGCTGACCCAGAATCCCCTGGACATGAGACAAATCTGTTCTGACCTGGGTACACCATGGGATCGGTGTCAGTAACATAGATCAGGGTCATTTTAAAGAATTTCTCAGCTCAGACGCACTTTTGATGAAAAGCTGGCTATCAACTTACATACTGTACCTGTAACGCCGTTTCTGTCTTCTTCTCCAGGTGATGCAGAATAACCACATAGCGTCAGTGACCCTCTACGGTGCTGCACGGACCACCACTCAAGCCCGACCTGAGTCCACTGGTAGCTCCCACTGAGCAAGTAACCAGAGCCATGTCCCATTATATCAAGACCTAAATCTAGTTCCTCTAACGGCTGAATTTCTAACCCAGAGCCAGATTCTAAACAATGCAGACCTAACTGAACAAAGTCACACTAGCCTAGGTCAGATGCTCCACAACGAACAGAAAAACTATTCAATCCAACCTGACATTTATTAGCTTTTCACATTGGGTACGAATACTTGGTTGTCCACTCAGGCACGCTCAGCCAGCGCAGTCGGACTCTTCCAAGACACCCAGATCTAGGAACATAGTTGCATTGCTGGAGCTTTGAGCATGAAGCAAGCATTGAAGTGAAGGCTACTATATCTGCATTCTGGTGGAGCTCAGTGGTTTTCCTTTTTTCCACCCTGTGACTGCATTCACCCACTACCACAGAGGCAGAACCAGACTTCAGCTGCCTGTACAAGTTTGCTTTATCCAACCAAACTGCCATCCCAGCTATTATCACCCGTCTTCCTGCCTAGTCTGCAGAACCAGAAACATTCAAGCCTCAAGAATCAAACCAGTCCAGCCCAACTAAGAAGTCAACCCCGCTGAAGTCTGCTGGGGACTTTAGCCAAGCACAGATTTTTGACCTCCTAGAAAAGAACCGATCAAATGTAGGTTTCTTACAGAACGTAACAAGTCAAACCCAAACTTAAAAATCCCCAATGGCAAAACGATCCAAGCAGCCATCCTCACCTCTCCTGATTATCGTCTGCTTCCTCATCCTCCTCATCTCACTTCGTGTGGCGTCTGAAAACACACGTGAGAGCAAGATAACAGTGATTAGGACAGCGGCTGCCGTCTGCAACTCTGGACGACAGTGTCTGTCTCTTTTGTGTGTACGTGACCACCGAGAAGCATCTGCATGTGTCTGACTGCAGACTTTTGCATGACTCTCCTGAACAAGACAAGCACAACTGGCAGCCTGATTTGTTAGTGTGGTGATATCTTCCTGCACGTTTTTAGAAGGCATCGAATCGGCCGACTCTTCTCAAATCCTGCCCCGTTACACCTAAACACACACACACACACACACACACAATGTGGAAACAGTCTCGTTGTGTGATCATCATTTTCAGTCCGTTTTTACATTTGCACTAAAACACACCTTTTTACTTGATTGTGCCCCGTCCCTGGATGCATGTAGGAATTTAGAGACGACGTTAAGCGCGTGCGTGAATGTGTTTTACTCCATATTTTCAGATGGCAGGGTGTTTGCAGCCCTGTTTCCTCAGCGCTTTCTTCTTCTTTTTCTGCATCTCATTGATGAATTGCATTTTATCCCTCAGCAATGTCTGCATTTGTGTCCGTGTCGAATTGCCAAATGCTTTAGCCAAAGATGTTTCAGGATGTAGTGATTTAATCGATTTAATCGGTGTGATCTGTCCAAACTTGACCTGCGTAGGGGGGTCGACCGCTGCCTGTCTGTCACGGTGCATCCTTCATTTCAGACGTGCACTTCAGAGTCAGCTGATGAATTCAGCAGCTGGTTTCTGCTGCTGCTGACAGTAAACGCGCCGCACGAATCAGTTTTTGCTTACAGGCGCATCACGTGTAAGTGACTGCTTGTGCTGTGGTTGTAGTCCTCAGTAAGCTGTGATTTCGCTCTGAACCCATATTTGGAAATGTGGAATAACATCGGTCGTACTTTCGTCATGATATGTGAGTGCAGTTAGCAGACCCCTCCCAATGTGTACTTTTTACATTGTTTTTAATTAAAGCCGACTAATAAACTGTGTATTAATTTTAATGTACATATTCTCTTTATTGTTTTTCGGTACAGATTTTTTTAATTGTCCCAGTATTACTGACTTCATGACAGTTTTATCTCCATGTGTGAAAGACTCAAAGACAGCCGTTAAATATAGGAGCACCTTTGTCATGATGAATGTGGAGTTTGGGCATTTAAATTTGCTCCAGTCATTTTCTTTTGTACATTTCTGGGATCTTGCACATGTTCCTAAGCTAACAAAGTCAAATGATTAATAAATGATGCGTACTCTGTGAGGAATTGAACTTCACGACAGGTTTCCAATGAGCAAAAAGAAAAAAAAAAACAAGGTTAATGAGAAAATGTTTTCATTACAACCACAGAAGAAAAGACTTCCTAAGAATCCACATTTCCATGCTCTATAATTCCTAATCACTTTTATCTCTCAACTATTTGTCATCACATCTCAGCTGTAATGTGAGAGATCTTTTTATGTATTTTCTGGGTTCTGATGCTGATGTACAAAGGTTGTAAATAGTCTTGTGCTCTTCCTCTGGCATCCTCCTCCTGTTACTATGGCTCGGCTCTCACGGCTTTGGCTGTCTGTTTCACTATTTCCTCCTCTATTCTGCTCGCAGCTGATTCGTTGAAAAGATTTTTCTATTTTAATTTTTAATAATTCCATTGTTGGATATTTTGTTTCCCCCCACGGGCGAGAACATAAAATCAAAGAAATGCAAAACTCCACGTACGCAGGCTCGTTTCTGCCGCCCGGTCCGTCTTTGTCGATGGATCCGGGATGCTTCTCGCTCAGCCTCTGACTCTTCGGCATCCCTAACTTTCGCCTGTCCTCCCTCGACGCTCCTGTAAATCCCCGAGCAGCTGTCCCCGCTCGGTCTCTGGTTTCTCTTTGTCCGGGCCCGATTCAACTGTCACAAATGCTACATTCAAACGAAAATCAAGAAACTATGAAACATTGTGCCTCATCTCCCGCAGAGCCTGTCTTTGACTCTGTCTTTATTTTCAATGTAAAGAAAAACAATATTCTTGTATATACAAGTTGAGAATGCTTTTAAACGACATCTTTGTAAATTAACCGAGTGTGTGTGTCATTGAGCAACAAGCCGTGTCAGGGTTCGATCGCCGTCTCCCACCTTAGATTTCATCCTCCATTTGCAGAGGTTGACTTAAATCAGTCAGTCTTTTTATTATTATCTTGTTATAAGTCACAGTTTTGAGACAGAACTGTTTTATTTAACAGTTAAGCATTCTGCCTTTGTAAAAGTTGCCTGAATGATGGTTTATGTTTGGATTTCTAGATGTAAATGTCACGTTATTCTACTAATTTCTAACTTAGTCGTGACAAACATCGCTGACTGTGCCCGTCTTTGTTTTATTTTGATGTGCATTTTCTATTTTTGAGACATATTTCTATTTTGTTTCAACAATTTGATGTCTTTCGTAGTCGGTTTGTATGCTGCTGAAACAAAAGCATTGATGATGAGCAGTCAGCGGAAATCATGAAAATCGCTCAATAATCATGATCAGATCCATATGCCAGTAGTTTGATGGACTTGATGGGTTACTATGCAGGTTAGGTGTGTGGGTTTATTTTTGTTTTTTTTCTGGGGGGGTGCAGTACACTTGCTCCAAATTCCAGCCAGCCAACATGCTTTTCTACACTCTGTTGAAGCGTCTCACCGTCAGTTTTAAAACCCTTTTTATTGCGGGCCACGTTTCCCGTCAGTCAGTCAGGTCAAACAACCTTTTTAAGGTCTGCAAGAAACTGTTTTTGGCATATTTGATTTGTGTCTTTAGACTTTATTTTGGGTATGGTTTACAAAGCCAGAATGCATAACTGTTGCATAAAAAGGTTTCGTGGCGAGTGGTGAGTCCACATGTCCTGTCGGGGGCTGTGTTCGCGCTCTGCCTCCACCCTCTGCTGAATTTGAAGTAACTGGTCGATGTCTGCATATGGAGATTTATTTTTCATACGCAGACTCAGCACAACACACACGCGGACAGAGGGAAGAGAGAGACTGTGCTTATGAAAGCAGTTTTGGTAAGAACCGCCCAGCTCCGGAGACGGTCATTACTGCCGCGAGACGGAGGAGCTGGAGGCTGCTGGGTGGTTTGATGTCACCCAAACTCAGGCGGACATATCACTTTCTTGTTTTTCTAGAGTTTTTAATGTAGAAAAACAAGTGAAAACCTATTAGTGGAGGTTCATGTTTGTGCGTCTGAGCTTTTAGTTTTTCGGTGAATGGAGGAATGAGTGCTTTCAGGGGTTGTATTTATAAAGACCAGCTTCTCCGTGTGATGTCAATGTCGTTGAGGCTTCTATTGTCTGTTCTTGGTGTCTTATATTCTGTTGACCTTCTCCCCTTTTCTTTTTTTTTTGTAGATGCTCTATTTTAAATCCCGTTTCTGGAAATGGGATCGTTAATGAAAACTTGTGAAACTCATCAGGATGTGGCATTTTATATTTTGCATAACTTTGTGTATAAAGAAATTAGTGCATTTATCCAGCATGTCCACTGAAAAAGAAAAAGGCAATAACAAAACCATGTAGTGTGAAGAAGTGCATTTGACTGACTGAAAGCTTTGCTGCAGCGATTTCCTTTGGCAGTGTTTAGTGACGGTTGTTGAATCTCCAGCAACTCCAGTGCAACATTCAGACTCTTGTTGAGCCAGCAGCTCGCTGTTCAATGACTTCATAGTTTATTTTCTGTGTGTGCAACCAGGATATGAAAAATAACAATAAAATGTGGATGTGAAAAGGTCTCTGAGGTTTTTCTTTCTTGGTTTGGTCTTGAAACTCAAGACATTCATCACAAATTTAAAATGCATCCAAAACAGATTTTTTTTTTCTTTTTTTCCCCCTTTTCTGTGGAAGTAAAAGTTGCTGCTTTTCTTTTTTTTTTAAAGAAAAGTTTAGCTGTGATAGAGAACCACACTATGGTATAATTGTACACTGTACACATTGTAGAAATCAAGTTGGGGTGTAAAACTGCACATTTACTACATGGACTGAAGTATTCACGCACTCTGAGAGCAGCTTATCAGTTTCACTGTTCAGTGAGGCTCTGCATGAGATGCTTGACAGTAAAGACTTCTATATAACATGTAAATGCAGTTCTGCAGCAGTCAGCACTCTTAGTAAACTTTAATTTCAGAAAGGGACCAGTGTGTGTGGTGTGTAAATAAAAGCACCTTAATCCATGTGTCATTTACAGTGACAGTTGAAGAAATGGAGGTAACTGGAACAGCGATGCAATGTTGGCAATATCTCTGTTGGACAGATAATAGTCCTTTTTCCTTTATTGCATTTGGCTTGTGTGGTTTTGATGCATAGACTGTATAAAACAATGGACACAACTACAGGTCATGTGACCCATACATGTATGAAGACCGGGGTTGAACTGGGAGAAAGTCTGGGAGAACTGGGCATATCTTGAAATGTCCAGTTGTGCTTCTGCCAGAACGGGCACACCAGCTTCTGAGATGAGCGACAGATGCGAACAGTGAGCCTCAGAAGGAAGACCAGTCGAGCTGATCTTTTAATATGCCATTCAGCACAAATTATTCTGAATGCTGGGTAAATTTAATCGTCTTTTTAAAACATTCACACTTTCTGTTCCTGGCTGTGCTGCCAACTGTTAAACAGGTTTTGTGACTAATTGACTCATTGTTCAGCTTTTTCCTAACGTGTGTAGGAGGTCAGGGTCAGCTCACATTAAATAGCTTCCCTGTTGCATCACAGAGCCCTCTTTTCAGACACACCCTAAAAACATGAGCAAAAAATCTGTTACAAACTATCAGCTTTACTTCACAATTTACTTACAACAGAACATAACATTGTTTCTATGGAAATCTCTGAATTAACTGTACTTCCACTTTGAACTTTTACATTCACCTGATGAAAAACATCAAGGGCACACCTTCAATCATCTTGCACTGCAGGGAACCTTGGTTTTTGTACATCTTACAGGTGAAATCTAAGGTACATGTTCCACCTTTGCAGCACTGCAAATAGGAATAAAATTTCCTAGATTCAATTCTTGATCTGGACTCGATCAAAAGTAATTCACCTCTAAACTGGGTTATGTCCCCTCTCTGGTAAATTTTAATGCAAATCGTGCAAACAAATCAAACATTTTAATTAACAAAAATCTTTGCTCCAATAATTTAAATATATTGTAGAATTAGATTTAAAACAAAAAAAGAACAACTGTGAATTGACCAAGTGAAGAAAAAACAGGGAAATATCAACTTAGACCAGGGGTGTCCAAAGTCGGTCCTCGAGGACCGCTGTCCTGCAGGTTTTAGACGTTTCCCTGCATCAACACACCTGCTCATAGTTAAGGGTTGTCATCAGCTTGTCATCAAGGCCTGCACAAGTCTCTTAATGACACAGTCACTTGTATCAGGGTGTGTCGAAGGAGGGAATCATCACAAACCTGCAGGACACCGGCACTCGAGGACCGACTTCGGACGCCCCTGCCTTAGACCTTGACCTTAGACTGGGGGAAACATTTACGGGTAACTGATTCAATATAGTTCTGAGATATTTGAAAAGCATCCAGGGTTGTTGGGAGCGCAGAGAGCATGATTATGTTTAACAATGAGAAACACAAGTAACATCTGTGAAAACTAAAGGTTCTTTTCAAAAGCAGCTCAATACGGATCTGCCCCACAGCTGATTTCAACGCCAGTTTAGTTGAAAACAAATGTGAAGAACTGAAAAGACTGAATAGTACAAAACGGCTCAAGTCAAATTAGAGGTTTCATAACAGTGCACGTGCATGTGTGAGCGTGCAACAGCCTCACATGGCTCCAGTCCTGCAGCTGGTTTCCATTTATTTGTTGCTCCTCCAGGGAACAGATTATGCGACAGTCTGCGCTTCATCCAGCATCACAAAGCAGAGAGGAGCATTTCTGTCAGCTGTTCACATCAGAACATGAAAAGTCTCCACTGTCCTCCCACTGGCTCGGTATGCACCGCCATTTCCAGTCAGGGCCATGCACACAGTTTCAGAAATGTGGACTCGGACGTGTACGCCTGTGTAAGGTTGCACATGGTTAAACCAGCTAACCACATTTCGTTACGCCATCCTTATGGATTATATTCAAACAACTATAACACAATAGATTCTCAAGATTACACATTCAAAGTCAAGAGAAGCTCAGTTCAGTATTAGTTAATTATAAGTCAAAATCGTTGTGCACCTTCGTTAAGCAACAGTGTGAGAGGAGGGTCAGTGATGACACAAAGCGGACGTTTCTTGGGGGGCTTCATCACTAAATAATCTCAAACATTTTTGCATTTGTGAAATAACGTTCCCCAGATGGTCTGCTAGCCTGCATAAACTTTTCAAACTAAGCCATTTTTAATCTGCAGACCCCAGTCAGTCCTCCAGAGAGCTGCTAATGCATGACAAACACCTGCCTCTGACCATAATCCGCATCTTCTTTTGCCGTAATCTCTTCCGCTGTCTCTTCCTTCCACTTGAAGGGTCTGGACGTTGAGCTGGTCCTGTTGTGGCAGCTGAGTTTGGGGTCATGCAGGAGGTTCCACATAAGCCAGATCTGGGGGACACTGAGGCTGTGCACAACCATCAGTTCTCGGTAAAAACAGGGGTCGAACGTCTGGAGGTTTGGCGCTGCAGACGGTCGGGGAATCCCGAAGGTCCGAAAGCCTTGGTGGCGTGAGGGCTTGACACCGATCAGCTGGAGGCACATTCCCAGGAAGACATCATCAATTGGGTATAACTCCACCTAGACAAAATTTAGAGAAGAAGATAAAATAAACATATTCGAAACTGATATACTGAATAAAAATGCTTAAAGCGCCAATGAAAATCAGGAACCTGTTGGCAGGCAGAGCCAAGTTTCCGGGCTGTATGGCCTGACATTACAAACCCTCCTCCTCCAGCGTAATTAGGGTACAAGCCACCTCCATACACAAACTCTGGGATATAATACTTGGAAGTGCGTCGGCGAATGGGTTTAGCATGAACAATAATATCACCGATAAACAGATCCTCCTCTGGTGCTTGACCTTGAAGCATCTCCAGTATGTTTTCCACATTTACGTACACATCAGCGTCGCCTTTGAAGATGAACCTGCATGGAAGGAGATTAAAAAGCGACTTAAGAATCAGGATAAAATCTTGAGTCTAAAAAGTCTTGACGCCGTTTCCTTGGCACTGACTTGACATGAGGACAGCTGTTGTTCACCCATTCCAGAAAGTGTGTTTCCTTCAGTGTCAGGTTGAAGAACGTGTCTTCAAAGTCCCAGAGCAGGATGTCCCTAAAGTTTTGACTCTCGTAGGCCAGGAGTCGATCCCAGAGGGGCAGGGCAGTGTGATTCCTAGGAACCCCAAGCAGGAATACGGTACGGATAGAATGACCATGTTGAAAATTCCCTTCCTTACCCCACGTTCGACGCACTACCTGCAAGAACCAAGAGAACGACTGTTTTATTCATAATTAAACTTTGTCCCCCAGAGGGAATGCATACTAACCAGCCACTTAATTAAAAACATCAGTTAAACTGCTCACAGACACAAATATCTAATCAGCCAATCAATGACAGCAGCACAGTGAATTTGAGCAACGTTCAAACTGAGGTCGAAGCTCAAACTCAGCAGCAGAATGGAAAGAAACGATTTATTTGTTAGTTGCACAATAATCTGTAAGGATCACAGAGGATGTTCCCCAGAACGGGACAATATCTCGAGAGGAGCAGTTCTCTGGATCGAAGCACTTCGTAGAGGCCAGAGGTCAGTGGCGAAAGGCCAGATGGGATGTGAGTTGACAGAACAGCAAAAGAAATTCAAATAACCAATTTTTTACAACCAAAGCACCTTAAGGTGCCAGTCACTTCTGCACTTGCATGCTCTGCTCAGTTGATAGATTTTAGTCAAATCAGAGCATATTAGATTCACATCACAGGTATACAGCAGACAAATCTGCAGTGCCACTGTCATACCACAGCTGAAAGGAGCAATTTATGTTCAAGCTGATGACACACATTTATAATTTCTCATGTCTTTACTGAACACTTTTGTGAATCAATTAAACATTTACTGTGCTGGAAGAAAAAGTAGCCCTGGAAATGTCACGGTCCACCTGAGGACAGTTTAGGGTTTAGGAGTGATCCATCTAGAGAAGTCCCACCTGGAGCATGGCTGATTATTGAAACGCCACTTTTAACTTGGAGAACCACAAGAACGGAAAAGTGCAGTGGATTCGAAAACTGGACTGTTCATGCTCTTCCCGATGGCACATCTGCAAGTATTTTATTTTTTTTTACCTGACGCTTATCAAAATCAGCTGCTGTGGATTTCACTGCGATGAGCATATAGGGAGAATCCTCGGATGCCCTTTCTCCGCCTTCCTCCCCTCTTCCTTGAGTATGGCATTTCTCCGGCTGGTCTATGAGCAGTTTGAAGTTTCGGTTGTCCTTTTCTCTCAGATAAGCCTTGAAGTCGAACAGTGGCAGGGTTGGCAGGGGTTTTCTAGCAGTCTGGGTCGGCGTGAGTTTCTTTCTTCGTGACCTGGACTTGATTTGAAGTTTGGATTTAGTTTTCAGAGGTTTGGGTTTGTGTTGGGGCTTACAGGGAGGCAGCTGGGTCTTTGATGGGACCTTAAAAAAAAAAAAGACAGGATATTAAAAAAAAATACCACATAAGTGGGGATTTTTTTTTCCATATAAAATAAATGTTTGAATTTCTATTCTTGATGCTCGCCAAACTTCAAAGTGATTTACAGAACCACACATTTTAATCTGGTTTGAATTAATTTCATTGGAATTGTCAGGTGCTGGTTCATTAATCTTTTAGTAGATGATTTTCCTGCACATGTATGAACGTTGGACTAACGTGGAAATACAAGCTTGTAGTAACAGGTTTTGTTTTTTGGGATTGTTATTTAACTAACCAGCTCAACTGACTAAGTTACAAATAAAAGTTAAATGTAAATGGGTAAATTACAGCTACATTTTTAAATCAAACAACTACTTCAAAGCAATATGAAGGAGTGATATCATTTGGATGAATATTTGATTTCTTTTAGGAACTGTTGCAACTAAAAGAGACTAAAGAAAGTGATGATAAAAGATAAAACAGAAGAGTGACCAAGAAAGATGCCCTGTATAAGAGGAAGACTTGGAGAGTGACTTAACCTCCGTGTTGATATGGGGACCCTTTATCCTTTAAATAAATTTAAAAAAAAAAGGCAAATGTTACTTTGTGACGCTTTAAATGAATTTAATCAGATCATACCCCTTGGGGCTCCTGGCTCCCTTTGGCCCCACTGGCTCCCAGCAAAGTCCGACTGGAGCTGGTGGAGCCGTGGATCTCCAGCTTCCACACAGGTCTGTTCCATCCTGAGGAGAGCACAACCTGCAAACTTAGCTGATGTTAGATGGGATATCATGGGAGGCAGTGGTGTGTGCTTCCTTGTCGAGCAATTACAAGACAAATGCATCTTAAAAAAAAAAAGAAAAAAAAGAAGAATTTAAATGCAGTTTCTGAACTGTAACTGGTTCCCTCCGTACCTGGTGGGTGTATAGAAGCAGACAGAAGAGCACTAGCAGCACTAATGTGCACATCACATCTCCCTTCACGTGGAAGAACCTCCTCATCATCGCCACCTTCCTCAGCATCTTGTGAACACACTGACTTCAGTTAAGTATTAAACAGGAAGGCATCTTCAGACAGCTGGAGGGAATGAAGCTTGAAAACCAGCCGCAGCAGCATGCCCCGCCGTTTTCAGTTGTCAGGCATGTACCGTTCGGTGGTTGACTAAATAAAAAAGTTGCTTTAGGAGAATAGAAACTTAGATTGACTCCAGACTTTGTCCCTCATACTGTTAGTGCGTGTGTTTATCTCCATCTTCAGGCATCAGTATGTGGGAGTGTCCTAGACGACAAAAGCAACAGTCACAGATTACACACAAAAACTATCAAAGTAAATGAAGGTGATGTACAAACTTGGCCTCATTAAAGAAGATAAACTGCCTTGGAAACGTAAACCATGACTCTTAGACTCTTAGTGTCCAGCAGAATAATAATCATCCTTTAATAACATCAACTGATCAAGAAGATTCCTCTGGAAGCACGTTACTGTGACAAAAAGCAAGTGTTATGATAAAATCCAGAGGCCAGCCTGCACAATCAGCGGTTGCATTGCAAATATAATTACTGCTTCGTTGCATGCAGCAAGTCTTTGATGGTGGACAGTAAAGTGAATTTAAAAAAAGATTCTGCCTATTATTACTTGCTGATATGTAATATTTGTCCATTCATATATGTATATATTTTTAAATATGAACAAATGCATGTCAAAATGTTTTTTTTTCCCTTTTATGTTTTATTTATTTCTTATAGTCCCACGTTTATTTGTTTATTCATTAGTTAATGTTTGCAAGGGAACACTGTGTACACATTTATGGTTTAGGGGTGAAAAAAGAGAATTAACAATTTGCCACTTTATGTACTTCACAGTACAAAGTCTAAGCACGAATTCAAGACAATCAGGAGGTAAAACCTCATGCATAGTTCACTCAAAACGACCATTTTGACCAAACGTGATCCAGATGTTTATACCTGATCCTAAATAAGTCTGCGTGGTTTTTTTTTTCCAAACGTTCATGCAATGATCTGCAATTAAAGAAACTTTTTTTTAATCAAACTTACCAGCAAAGAGAAAGTCGGGTGATCTAAAACCTCTTCTACACAGATAAAACTGGACACATCTGCGCTGCAGCAGCTCCTCTGACACACGAAGCAGCTGCCTCCAAGTACGAAGATCTCGAGTGGGAACGACGGAAAAGCGGCGTGTCTGAGAAAGGAGACAGACCCACGACAGACTGCTGCGCTCGCGCTGCCTTCAAGGCGTGCCCTCAGTTCGTCTTTGTGGATTTTACTGCTAGAAACGTGAAAAAAGTCTGAATGTGGGCTACAAATAACCGACCAAGTAAACCAAACGACAGGAACGCAGAGACCCCCCCCCCCCCCAGGCAACAAGACAGTTTCCTTTAAACACGGAGTTCTGGCTATTGGCATATTTATAAGTTGGAGTGAACACAACCCGTTAACATAAAAATATGAATAAACAGACAAATAAACACGGAGATTAGGAGAGAAACTAGGATGATTAAGAGAAGCGTGTAAATGATCGTAGTGGGGTATTTCACTATTGATTAGGCCACCAAGTGCGCCAGTGGTGAAGAGCTGGAGCTAATCTGAGGTTCTTAAAGGCATCATCCTTATCCTTTGGCCCAATCATATAATTTAAAAAAACGGAGTGAACCCAGATGCCAACACAGCAAGAGGCGAAGCGGGAGAAGGGAGAGAAGGAAGAGAAAAAGAAGTGTGCGAGAACGGCAAGAACATGAGTCATGGCTGTGTTGGCCCAGCACCCGATGGGAACTGCTTCTGGATATCACCCAAGTAGCTTTCCTAACTCCAGGAGGACGAGAGCAGGAAAACCAAAGTTAGGAGCTCCACTGAAAATATGGGCTGTTTCCTCTAATGAACCCCCGACTGATGTAAAAGAGGGAATCAGTTTTGAACCTTTTAGTTCTCGTCAGTTCAGTACTACTGGTAAACTGCAAATTTGCAATTAAAATGAATATTTGAGCCAAACGATCTACATTTATTAGAAGACAGGAGAAGAGAAAAGATAGTAACAGTGACAAGAATAAGAAATAAACTATGGGCAGGTTGGTTGGACTGGTTATCACAGACTGGCTGGGCTGTTTTATACGAATTTAGTTGAACGTATTGAATATAAATATAGCTGGACTGGCTGCAGATAATATTTACACAAATCAACCTGGAGACTGGAAACAGCATTAATTATTGTACTAACAGCGTGAGCACAAATTCACATGGTGAAGTTGTCTACAAGTTATGAAACGTGTCACCCATGACTTGATAGTTTTGTGGAAACGTGGCTGTAAATGGGACGAAGATATCTGTGCTTAAAATCTGTTCTACTTTTGTAAAGGTGTTCAAACCAAATTATTTGGCTGTTTTGTTGTTTTTTTTTAAAGAGCAGACATTATTGATTTTATACACATGGCCTCCATATTCACAACCCCCATCAGGTAGACTCAGAATGATCGGCTGAAATAATCCCTCGTTGATACTGAAGCAAAGTCAAAGTAAATTTTTTTTTGTTTTTTTAATAATTCAAACAACACATTTACAGTCTCTGAATATATAATCTACAACCCCACCCCCCCACAGCATTGGTCTCCTGTGACACTGATTCACTTAAATTATTTTCTTTGGCTACAAACACCACATCAACAGCTGGGAGCAGAGAGCCAAGTGTTAGAGCTGCCGCACAGAACCACCAGAGCCAGCCGTGACTAAAGGACCAACTCGGAGCGGAGACGAGACGACAGGAAGCTGCTCTCCATCTCGCTCCAGCTGTGCGCTCTCTAAACAGCACCGTGTCAGCTGAATTAAACGCCCAGGGAGCAGGTCCAGTCACTTTCCCCAAACATTCACAGCTTGATAGAAAACCGTTTAAATAGTTTGTTTCTATTTTAAGAAAATGCGCAACATCACTTGTTATACTTCTAGAAAACTCTTTCAATCTCAATTCATAACTAAAGATGATACCAGGCAGTGTAGTGCGCACGTAAATAGTGTGTGTGTGTTCAGGTGAGCTGTGCTGCTCTAACTCAAGCCCTTCCAAACAGCCACACAACTAAACGGACATGTATGATGATTTCACAAAACTAGTACGCCTGTGCCTTCTCAGAACTATTAAATGTTCATGTTTCGAAGAGGTGCTGCCAAATGTGGCTGCCAGGTTGTTGCTTAATGCTTAGTCATGGAAAAACTTGGATTAAGGCTGCAACTGTGTCCCCATTCCAGAGTAGTGGAGTCTTCTGCACATCTCATTTTCATGTGTGAAACATCCTTTACAGTACTCAATGTTGCCGTCTCTTTTCCTTGTTCTCTTCTCCTTTTCTCCTCAGGAGGATGCGGTGCCAGCCCTCATGATCTTGAAAAGTGCGTTGACATTATTGCTCTTGATGGCATCTCGACAAGCAGAGATCACTTGGTTCTTGGGCTTTCCCACTGAAGAAACACATCCAGACAGATAAAAGAGAGAATAAAAATCAGTATGTAAGCCTTAAAAACAAATAAAGACTTCCCAAATGAATGCTTTGCTCTTTGAAAAGCAGTTTCTGAGATGTGTACTAGTGTAAAAGAGGTTTTCTTTTCTTTTCTTTCCTTTTTTTTTTGCTTCTTTCAAAGGATGTCCTTCAATGATTAACACATAAAAGTTTATGTACTTCAATAAAACATCTGTTACTCTAAATCATTAAAGTCAAAGATTAACTGAACCCCAAGAGGCCCAAAATAAGATAATGATATATGAATAATAATATGATTTTCTATTTTTGAAGCAAAAGCTTCAAGATAGACAGTACTTGAATAAAAAAGTATTTTTAGTAAAATCTTTTTAAAAATACAGAAGACTTAAAGATGCAACTTGTCCACAGGCACCATTGGTAAAAGGGGCATTTTTAATCAGACGTACTGACTCCATCAACCTTATCCGACAAGGTTGATGGACAAACCAGGAAACCCAGGAACCAAAACTTCAGAGTTCCCAGCAACAGAACTCTGAAACCCGAAAGTTCTCAGGCATTCAGGCTTTTGACTTTCAGTTTTTCTCAGATCCTTTTATCAACGTTTTTGTTTCTTAAAGCAGTGCCTTGATAAGAAGGTAGTGACTTCTTGAAAAATCTAACTGAAGGAAAAAGCATTAGTACAGAGCTAGTAAGAAGGTGAAATAAAAGTTGACTGTTGTTTTAAATATGTGACGTAAAACAGTGATTTAATGATGACTTGGTACATTAACGGTATCCATGAAAGTCTGAGTACTTGAGGAGGAAAGATGAGCAGAGAATTCACTTTGTCAACAAAAGTGTGAGAAAATCCTTCCAATGTTTTAAAAAAAAAAGAGGTTGTAAGAGAAATATTTAATGGTATTTGCAAATTTCTCATTCTATAATGCGTAATACAATTAGACATCTCTCAGACAGTGATGTAGATCAAATTCAGCAGTTTAAGAGCAACAGTTCAGGACTAAACTGAACAGCTGTCATCTCTGATGCCAAAGACAGCACTGAACAAAGAACCAACCTTCATCTACAACATGGAGAAGGAACACTGAGAAACATTTGTACAATAATACATTAATACATGCAAGTTAAAACTTTACTGTGCAAAAACAAGTCCTATGTTAACTTTGTCCAGAGTCTGTGTTCACTCTGGGCTTAGAGGGATTTAAGCTGAATCATCACAGTGGAAATGTGAAATGTGGTCAGCTGATTCAGTTTGTCAGGCTTCTTTTGCACGAACTAATTTCCATGTGCTCCGGAAGAAAGACAAAAAAGGACTGCTTGGGCTATTATCAGGCACATGTCCAAAAAGACAGCTCTAAGTGGTGCCACTGATTTTAGAGCAAGATGTGCTGCCTTCATGATCCGGCCTTTTCCAGACATTTTTCACCAAGTAAAACCACATTCTGCAAACATTACATAAGCAGAGCTGAGGAAGAAGGGGGTACCGGTAGTGGACTGGCCTGCATGCAGTAATCACCCGTTCCCAGTAACGATGAGTGACTCTGACGTGTTTACCTTTAATTTGTTGACCTACACCTAAGAGAGTGTGACATACCTCGGAGTCTCCCAGCCCGCTGTATAGCCTGGTTGACAGACTTGAGACAGGCCAGAAGCGCATTGTGGTTGTTAGAGCGGATCTTGTATTCATTAATAAGATCCCTGTTCAGGTCGTACAGCTCCCTGTAACGCTTCTTCATCGTTGACCTACAGAGCACAAAGAAATCCTTCTATGTCTGTAGTAAAATACATGCACTCTGCAGAACATTAAGTTTTATTGAATGTCACATATTTCAGGACGTGCAACACCACAGCACTGGAAGAGTCGGATCTAAGTGGCAGGCAGCCATTACGAATATTATCTACATGTGTGCTTCTTATAAAATAACATTCCAGCACGTCTGTAAGTATAGTGAAGAGAAATATTGCAGTAACTCACATGTCGCCCATAAGGCGAGCATCCTCTGCTTGCACCAGCATGTTCCTGATATAGTTGGAGTGGTCGGCCATATCGGCCGTTAACTTCTGATGGACGGCGTGGAACTCGTCCACCTTTAACACAATATCATTCACTCAATATCATTACATCAGAGAGGAAGCAAAATATGCCTGGTGCAGTTTAGAAGCATGTCAAGGCTGCTTTACATATGTGTTAAGATACACAAAGCTTCTGCACAACACAGAGACTCCTTTACCTGCACAAGATTTGATTTTCATGAAAACGTGTATTTAAACTGTGTTAAGGAATTAGAATCAATCACTAAAACTGCCCACCTCCCAAGAATGCAATCTACATGTATGTATTGCTGCTCACTGCAAGAGAAAAGCGTTTATGCTGCAGCGTTGTGTTGGCATGTCATAAGTACCAGTTAATCATTTTCTTGTCAGTAAGTCTGTTGACATAATTCAATTTTTCATTTATGTGAAATGCAACTTATATGCACTTAGGATAATGAGCAGTGTGTCATTGTAAAAACCTCAGTGAGAGTCGTGCGTAGCTCCTCAAAGTATGTAGGGAAGTCTGCTTCTGCTGAAAGGTCCTCTATTGCCAGGAAGGAGGCTAAAGATTGGACCAGGTCCCCTGCGAGATCAATGTCATCAGTTCTAAGGGTGATCTGGTTGGAAAGATAAAGAATTAATCATTTAATTGAGTCATTTGAGTTTATCACAGCCCTAAGCTACTGTAACTCCATGTAAAAAAAAGCCTGTGAAAACAATGTCTTTCTATTTCTAATGTTTTATACATATTATGATTGAATAATTAAAGATTATTTAACAAAAACAAGGAAAACTTGCAAAATCGGTGCATGGGAAAACTAGGTGCATCCCTACTACTTCCATAGGAATTAGGAAGGTTAGTAGCAGCCAGGTGCTGCTGATCAAAAGCAAGCAAATAGCTGATCTGGTTTGATTAAAAACAGGATTTGCCAGTTTGCTGGACTGGAACATTCCAGTACATGTTAACACTGGATGGAGGACATCAGTGATGATCTTAGAGAAGTCACTGCTGCTCCCCATCAATTTAGAAAAGCTTAAAAGGTCATTTCCAAACAATCTGAAGTCCACCATTCTAAAGTTAAATTCTAAAGTAAATAATCATTCACAAGTTAAAAACACTCAAGACGGCTTCTAATCTTCCCAGCAGTGGACATCCTGGCAAGTTCACTCCAAGATCAGACTGTGCAAGACTCAGAGAAATTGTGAATAAACACCAAGAACTACATCTCAGACGGCATAGACTTCAGTTGGGATGTTAAAGTTCATGATAGTAGGTCTACCATTAGAAAAAGACTGAACAAACATGGCTTTTCTAAAAAAAAATAGAACAGCATAGCATGGCCAAAAGACTTCTGGAACCATGTCCCTTGGACAGATGAGACTAAATGGAAATGTCTGGCAATAAAAACCACAGCACCAAACACTGAATGTGCACTGTAAAGCAGGCTGAAGAAGTAAAGAGAGGTGTGCCTCAACAAAGCCTAATGAACTAAGGCCAAAACTGCTCCACGATGATGTGAATGACTCAAACATCAGGCAGAACATGATCACTTCAAATATTTGCTGCAAAAGGTAGTTCTACAAACTATTGAATCAAAAGAGGGGGACTTATTTTTGCACATATTTCTGCATTTTGGCCAAGTTGTATCAACAAATACTGAGACAGTGTATTACGTCAACTGTTGTTCTTCATCTATGCTTGTAGTTAATTCATTTAAGATGTGATGAGGGCCATATTATTTCTTTTATATTCTTATGTATAAAACCCGAGAATGAAAAGAAGACTTGCTTTGTAGTACGATGCATAGGACTCAAATATATTGAGTCTTATGCATCACATTCTATCCTGTTTACCACAGTATGCATAAAAGAATTCCTTACACTCACTCTAATTCTAATTCATTTCTGTTCAATATGAAAAAAAGCTGAAAACCAAATAAAATGATAAAAGTGAGGATAAATTAGTTTAAAGTTTATAACAGGGCATTCATCCTTTTGAATTAAGGTTAAAGCTTATGAAACATATTTTGTCGTGCTTGCATGTACCTGTCCATTGCTGGCCATATTAAAGGACAAAGGCCCTCTTCCCCTTAGTGAATTAAAGGTGACGTTAGGACTTTGCACACCCTCTGGAAGCAGGAAGTTCTGATTCAGCCACATTACCACCTGTGTACACACACACATACAGGAAAACATTAACATGAAACAAAAGACATTACATATATGCTGCTGTCTCGAACATACAATGAAAGAGATGAGATCAGAATAACTCAGAACTGTTCTCTGACCCGGAAAGACAGTGGGAGAACCTACCCTCTGCGATCGGTCGTTGATGCTGAAGGAGACCCTACCAGTGGGCAGAACAGCTGAGGTGTCACCTGTGACCTCGTACATGGAGAAACGGGGCAGCTGACGAGTGATTTCAAACACATGAAACTGCGTGCTGGAGTAGGAGGTGCAGAGAAGAGAGAACAACAAAGCAGTTATTAGTTACCTTCAATTAATAGAACCTTCACAATGCACCATGAATGCACGAGATTCCCTGAAATGTAAATAATGTTACACCATTATAATACGCATACACACATTTTACCTGGTTTTCCCTCCAACGAAGGCTTTGATGTGCAGGTCCACAGGTATATCTTTTGGGGGGATGATGGGGACTCTAACACAGCCTGAAAGGTTCTGGGAACTGGGGTGGACAACATGACTCTCACCTTCAAATATTCCCTCTGCAAAGATGAGCACTGCACGGATGATTGTTTCTGGGGAGGATCAAGCAGAGACTTCTTCAGTGTATGGTGAGCTACAGTCAGAGCATATCACTGATAAACATCCCTGAAATTATTGACTCAGGTCTTAAAAAAATACTACCATTTGGAGTAGAAATGCTGAGCTCTACGTGAGCCTTCTGGATCTCTGTAGCAGGTCTCACCGACAGCGCTGTCTGGAGCTGAGTGTTGGCTGGTATGACACCCACCCCGCTGTTTGTCTGTGACACACCCTGAAAAAACACAGCAGTTTCTGTCCATGTTTACAACATAGCAGCCACTTCTATGATTTAAATATTAATTTCTTCCATTATTTTTAACATTACTCAGGTTTGCTACCACAGAAAGAAACCGTTAAAAAAGACAAGCAAAGACAAGATAATTTAGAGTGAATAACCAAGCACAAACTGCAGCGTAAGTTTTATAATAAGGTGTCAGTAAATACAGCTTAGAGTGAAGTCTTGTTAGTCTATGTATTCTTCTGACTGAAAACATATGTCCACCTTTGCATTCTCTTCGTAGTTGCGCAACTCAAGCAGCAGATTCTGTTTGCGATGACTGAGCTCGCGAATGAGGTCCTGTTCGGCACTAGAATCCATGAGATTCCCTTTTTGGTCCTTACTGGCTGGAAGGTAACCACGAACTGCATAACACACATTAAAACCAGTTATTACTTCTGGCCTTGAAAAATGAATGTGACCAATCTTACATAAATAGAGGCACAAACACACACACACATACAAAACATACCCTCTCCATCTATGGAAGTGCAGATGAGTTGTTTCTGTCCATCTAACCTGTAGTCTCCCTCAACCACTCCTGCCACAGAAGAGGAGAAGTTGTCTTTGAAGATTACCTCACCTGTACGATCGCTTCGTGCATCAATCTGAAACAAATGTGGGATATAAGTTAAGAATTATTGAAAGCATCAGAAGCGAATGTTTTTGCCAAATAATATAAGAACATATTGTGCTCCAAAATAAGTGTTTATAGACACAGAGTCTGTTAAATTGAGAACAAACCTTTCCATTGGACCAGCCAGTGATGAGCTCCACAACCCCATCGGCATTTAGGTCAAAGGCATGAATGCTCATTGCATGGTTCTTAGACTAAGAGAGAAGAGAAGAAAATAACAAAACATTTAAAACAGCAAATACTGATCCTGATTAATCAATCTATGACAAGAAAGGAGACAAGAGAACAACAACAGGTTTCAGAGTGTTAGGGTGAACGTTGCAAATGCTGTATCAATAAACAAATAGTCAAAAATTTGACCCTGTCATCCAAAAAAAGCATTACTCTAACAGATTACAGTACCTTGATCCTCCAGTAACGGGCAGTGCGGTCATACACTCCAACTGTGCCGTTAGCCAGCGCATAGCCAAACCTGCTGCCATGCATGTGACACAGTGATGTCACCGTCTGTGTAGAGAAATAATAAAAATAAAAAAAACAGAAAACAAGTCTTCAACATGTCCCAACACAAGTACAACAATAATAGTAGTAATTACTGCTTTTGTACAAGCAGCAGTAACAACAACATCAAGCACTCGCAAAAATCCGGTACTATTAAACGTCATCACAGTTGTGGAAAAAGCAAAATATGTCCTCTGTTCACCTCATTTTCAGTCATCTCTGACACAAGCTCATCTTCTTTGAATACCCTAATGTCGAAGTCCTCAGATCCTACCAGGAGCTGTCAACACAAGATCAATAAATTACCATTCCCTCGTGAATCTGTCTTTTTCCAGTTTTAGAATAAAGGAACCAACATTAAAAAAAAAGGAGCTATAGGAAAGTTAGAGAAGGTAGAAGGGAGATATGCTAGAGCTACCCATCTGGAGTCAGACATCAATCATTCACAACAGACACACAGCACATGTCTCAGCCTCACCTCATTTTTTCCATCCCCAGTGAAGTCACAGAGCACCAGAGACCTGACATTATCTCCAGTTACCTTAAAAAAAGGAAACGTTTTTAGTGATTCAAACCTTCAGAAATGTCAACATGTCTTAAAAGCAGGTGCTGGATACTTGTCTTGTGATTTACAGCCAATCAAATCAACATAACACCATGGCTAGATGTACATTTTCATGTGCAATTGACAAAATGCACATAAAAACTACTTTGGGATGAGTTACAAGTTTATGTCTAACAAATAAGAATGAACTACAAATGTAATGACATTTCTTTGCATATAAATTGAATTGGGAAACGATTTATAAGTAACTTACCGTCCAAAAGTGGTCATTGCCCTGATAGTCAAAGCCTTGCAAGGCACAATTCCCCCCGATGATGGCAAGCGGAGAAGGGATGTCCCCAAGTTTCCCCAACACAATAGCATTGGCTCCATCTGTCACCTACATCACAAAAGAAACGAGCTTGTTAAATGACAAACAAGGCACAAAAGTTGTGTGCTTAAAATGTTTTAACTATACAGAGCAGATCCCAATAGTGTTTTCTTTAAGTACAACGTATACAAGCAAAAAAAAAAAAAAAAAAAAACATGTTTCAGTTAAAATTAAAACAATTAAGCATTCTGCCAAATTGTTCAAGAAATATCTAAGAAAAATGTCCAAGCATATGCTACACAGAATCTCCAAAAGTGAGCACTTCCCTTTTCCTTCTCAGCTCCACTTACCTCTCTGTAAAATATGTCTGCATTGTCATGGACATCGTAGGCCAACAGGTTAGTCTGAGAACCCACTAATAACGTGTCCCCAGTGGTGTTTGGCCCCAGTGTTCCTGCAGTCAGACAGGTTACTGCCTGGTTGATGTTGAGGAGTGAGATGTCGGAGTCCTGGGTGCTCTGGCTCAGTCGATGAGCCGCAGGTCTCTGACCACGAGTGTGAGGGTTGTGGATAAAGACCTTGTAATGAGAAAGAAAAGACAGCAGGTAAAGTTAAAGAAGGAGTTTATAAAAACTGTTACTCACAGTGTAAATGACAGACATACATTGGATGTGTATTTATTTAAATATCTGTGCCCAGTTATTCCCATTCAGGAACACAAGGATCAGCCGGAGGCCCATCTCAGCATAAAAGCTGTGCTATGTAAAAAAATGTATTGATTATGAATTCACCAAAGTTTTGTGCTACACAGTTTAATAACTGTTTCTAAACTAAGTTTTTGAATGAAAGGATTTAAAATTGTATTTAAATAGGAACATTTGAACACAATTTTAATTTCCACATCTTATCTAAATTAAACAGAATGAAAAAACACAGAAGATAGTGTTGTCCAAAAGAAACTGAACTGGATGTCGGTTGAAGAGAAATATTTCAATCATAATTCAAAATTTGAGCCCAATGATTCCTGGGTTTGTCATCTGGAATATTTCCACTCCAACAAGTAAAAAAATGGTTATTTTGTACTTTTACATAGTCAACTGACCTCTTTATTTGTGCACACCGTTTTGCAGAACCAAATTGTGATCAACTGAACCAACCCTAAATCATATCACTGGTACCACTGTCTACTACATCAGACGTGATGGGAGCATCACTGCATCCACCATGCTTCATATCCTGTCGCATCCACACCGAAACACGGTACATCTGGACTCATCAGACCACATTACCTTTTTGACACTTTCCAGCACATAAATCCATCAAAAGTGTCGTCTGACACGCTTGTTTAAGAAACGAGAAACTACTCGGGACGTCAGTTAGGGTGTAGCTGACACAGATTAAACACTAAAATACTTTTTAAAAATGACAAGCAATTACGTATTTGTTAATTTTATGCAGATGGTCATCTTCTTTTGTGGCCAAGCAGCGTATTTTAGCATTACAGATTCTTAAAAAATGTAATTTGCAAGCAAAAGCAGTTTCACTTTTACCATTTTGTTTCTTTAATGTTCATTTTGTGGAGAACCCCAGGGTTGTGTGCTTGTGTGTGTGTGTTTTGTGTATTTTCTGAAATAAATACAAATGCTCATCGCCCTCACTTTTCCTGCTTGGGTGGCCGCTGTAAGGCATGGGTGCACTCCATCGAATTTCCCAACGGTCACCATGCGAGGATTAATCTTGTGGTTCAGCTTCAGGGTGAATATGGGGACCATCATGGTGCCTAATCTTTATTCCTGTGACGGAAACAGACAAAACGTAAAGACAGACGATTTGAGGATATTTTTTTTTTTTTTTTGTCTTATCAACATAAAATCAAACAGGTCTCACAAAGAGCCAAAGCTGGTTCCCGTGTGTCTGACTGATTTTGCTCCACTAATGTAATTACAGGCTTTACCACCCAGTAACCAGTTCCGTTGCCTAGCAACAGTGAGTGGCAAACCAAAGCTGTTCATCGCGCTAATCTCCCTATGATTTTCTTCACTAGAAATGACAACTGTAAAACAAAAAGTTGTCGTTGTCACACATCATGAGCGGTGTAGGAACAAGGAGGAAAAATATTAAGCTTTCAAACAATATGAAATCCATTTTATTTCAACTTAAATCCTTTGCAAACTTAGCATAAATGGCTAATATCGCCCTTCGATGTCTTAAATCGTGCCGGATACAACACCTGCAGACTAAACCTGCAGACCCGCAACACAGAGCATTATTTTACAAGAAACACGTACCGCGTTGTGCAAACAGTGTCGACCGTGCAACCACAGCAGTAACCCGCGGCTTTTTTGTTGATTTTATGTCGCGTTCGCTACATGGTACGATAACTGCGCGATGGGTAGATGACTTCCGGTCTGAACTTTCAAAATAAAATAGTGGATGGTGGTGGATAGTGGTTTTCTGCAAAGACTGCGTGATGTTAATGTGTGCAGAGTACATGATCACACAAACTCAACTGCTTTACACGAGAATTACATGCCGGAGAAAAGCTACTTGTTACTACTTGTTGTTCACTCCTGTTATAGCACAAGCTCGTCCATAAGTTCAGTAAGTTACTTTTAATATTGTGGTATGCCCTACTTCTGATATCTTGCAATCTTTTGATGTAATGTGTCCTTGTAATGCATATATTTGTGGTTTTTATGTCATCTATTTTAAAACATCATCACATGTGGAACACTTGGAGTTGCACAACTCTACTTACTAAACTGAGCATTTCAATTGGAAACAGTTGTTTATAAGTCAGCAGTCAAATGAATGTCCGGAAATAGTTGTAGTACTGAACTCCATAGTGATGACAAAAACTCATGATGCAAAGTTTCCTAATAAATTTAATGCATGTGAAGGTTCTCATTTCATTTAAATCTCTTTAAAGAGTCTTTGTATGGGGTTATTGCTGTGTGCAGGAAGGATCTCCTGTAGCCGTCTGTGTTGCTTTTGACTGAAGACACTCTGCTACTGAGTCACTATGTTGTGAAGATGATGCTTAGGGTTGTTGATGATCTTTTATTTTATCTTTTTATTTTATGAAGTATCCTCCTTCCCACAATCAGCTGAAGGACGTAAGATTCCTTAAGAAGTATAGTCTGCTCTGTCCTTTCTTATAAACACAATTAGTTTTGCATCTCCAGTCCAGTCTGCTGTCCAGGGGAACCCCAAAGTATATATACTCCTCCCACCAACGTCACTCCTTTTCCAGTGATGGAAAAAACTATGCCACTTAGTCCTGGCTCTCCTGAAATCCACAATCATCTCCTTTGTCTTGTTCACATTTAAGATGCAATTATTGTTTCCACATCATTACACAAAACAGTCCTTTGTCTTATGGAAAGGTTTTGAAAGGTTTGATAGTCTAATCTATTACATGAAGAAATTATTATAATACATTTTAATCTAATCAGCAGTCTAATTGATCTAAGTATGAATTCCTGAAAGTAGTTTCACATTTCCTTAAGTTTGTTAGTGCGATAACTGAAAAGAATGAGACAAATACTGCTTGATTTCATGGATAGAAACAGCTGTTATTGGTGAAAAGTTGTTGTTAGACTTGATGTGACAACAGTAGAATATCTAAAAATTGGGCTCGTCCGGGATTTGAACCCGGGACCTCTCGCACCCTAAGCGAGAATCATACCCCTAGACCAACGAGCCACGAAAGTTGGAAAAACGTATAATTTTCATAGTCCATATGGAACCGTCGGTGTGATCTGGTGATGTGGCACCTTGGGATTTGAATGTCATTTAGAGCAACGGCGTCCTCTTGTGGTTTAAATTTGAACAGTCAATAATACTGTACAAACCCTAGCAGGCACATTCTCGTTCACTTTTCTTTTTGCCTGCCGACATTTCTGCATGTTACTTGAATATTTTCATGATCCAAACTATTATGGTGTTATTATGGAAGAATGTTGCTGTGAAACGTTTCATTTAGACACCCATGCTTTATACCATCAACTCTTATCTTATTTCTCTTCCTATGTCCAGATGGCACACCAAACAGCATCATAGCTGTCTCTCTTATAGCATTTTTGCTGTAGTTGCCCACTCATTTGGCAGTTCTTCACAGTCTCAGCTCCTCCATGAAAGTTCAAACTTATACTTCTTCCACTTTTCTCCCCCTTTTCAGGTATCCTCTTTTTTTTATCTCAAAGATCACCCTACATACTATCATCCTATGTTGATGTTCTCCTCTGTCATTTGCCATGCCCTACCTCTTCCACAAAGAAGAAAATGATTGCATCTTCTGCATCCAGATCCATCCAGATGGACTTGTAAGCAAGAAAACATGATAATGATGTGTGACCCCAGTAAATCAAAAAGGGGCTCGTCCGGGATTTGAACCCGGGACCTCTCGCACCCTAAGCGAGAATCATACCCCTAGACCAACGAGCCTGTATGGAAGGAGTCACATATAGTTTTTTTGTGCAAAGACCCATGAAGGGATGCAGATTCTGGTGATGTGGCAGCCTAGTTAAATATCGTGTGAGTCAACAGCACCCTCTAGTGGTGGAAATTGCCCCACATCTTGCTCATCACCCTATGCCTATTAATGTTAATGAATTGTAATGTATTCTAAACGGATTGACACATGACCAAAACTGTCTCACTGAAAGTCACAGAAATCACTTGATTGTATACAAGTATATGCAAGTACTATGACAAAAATGTGATTTCTTGCTATGCTATTTTCTTTTTACAAAATAACATATTTGTTTCCTTACTGTAGGACGTAGACATAGAGAGGATATATCGCTTCCTTTCATAGATATGTATTACAAAGTGGAGATAGTAAAATGAATCATACCGCTAGAACAACAAGCCTCCATGCTTTTTTGTGGCAAGAAAAAGTCAAATATGGTCTTTATGTGTAGCATCTGTAATTTGATTATTGGATTTGTGAGTCTGGAACAATAAAACCATCTGTTAATATATATTAGTTATTACATGTGCTTATAAATTGCTTACATCTGAGCACCACTTTTTGTGGACAAAGTTAACATAGGGCTCATGTTTCACACAAATTTCATACAAATTTGTAACAAAGTCGACAATAAGTACAAGTACGCTGACTCTGTTAAAAAGTCGGGCTCGTCCGGGATTTGAACCCGGGACCTCTCGCACCCTAAGCGAGAATCATACCCCTAGACCAACGAGCCGATATCTGTGCTGGTCCGACAGCACCACCTGGTGGCAAAAATGTGCGGTCAAAACCTCAATTGCAAAAGTGTAGATTTTTTAAAAACGTTCATAGCTGAAAACGTGAAAACACTCAGTCAAATACATCAACTAAACACAAGCTACAGTTGATGTCTTGATTGTGGTTCTCAATTTCTCAGGAAAGCAACACATCACTCACCGAACCTTCTAATCTCCACTGAATAACTCAACAAGGGTTATGGTTTCGATTTGCCAATTGTTTAGTCCTGCTGTTACGAATTACGTGAAAATAGGGCTCGTCCGGGATTTGAACCCGGGACCTCTCACACCCAAAGCGAGAATCATACCCCTAGACCAACGAGCCAACTGAATAAGCTGGATGTACAACAGCACCGGCTTCGTAACAGCTGTGACTGCCTGACAGTCGGAGTTCAGGTCAAACTTTCCTCAGTTTTCAGCCCGCATGTTAGCTTGGGTAGCTCATTGAGCAGCGTGATATCAGTCTCCAACTCACTCAAACTCCCTATTTACACACAATGGCAACGGAGGCGAAGCGGCCAAAGGTGAGTTTCATCCTACGCACTGAATGTGTTGGATTGATTATAGGAGCAGTTTCTGGGAAACATTTAGATTGTCAGAAAACGCGCTGACTACGAGTCAACATGCTGTGGCGAAAAGCAGCATTGCCTCCTGGATTTTGTCAGCTTATGAACTGTTTTTGTTGACCTGTCTGCTGTAAGGTAGAAGACGGCTCAGAGACCTTGCAGGACTTTCTTCAGTGGTGTGACACTGTTGGCCTGGTCCTCAGCAAGAAGGTGAGTTGTTGAAACGTGCCCTCAGGTCCCTGCCATTGGTGTAATTTAGAAGTTCTGCCACGAGAAAGCCTCTCCCTCCTGGCAGAACTACAGAACAGCTCGGTCCACATCCTTTTGAGACAAACACTGTTATCAAGCGGCTTCTCTAACTCTCAGTGACACGGCTGCACCTGTAGACAGGTAAATGTATGTTTCAGCTCTTCCTGTGGGGTTCATCCTATCAAGTGTTTTGTTCGTGGGCTCATGACCTGCAACTGAGACCAAGCTTTCTAACAGTCTGTCCACTTGTGTCATTACTGATCCCAGTGTCTGTCTGCACAGGTATGTGTGAGCAAAGAGGGGACAGTGGCGGATTATGGGATGATTGCTCAAGACAGCATTGATGAAGGGGAGGTTTTGTTCACCATCCCAAGATCAGCTCTTCTCCACCAGGGAACGACAAAGATTTCTGCCTTGTTAGAAGAAGGTAACATTTACAAAGAGCATTTCGTCATATTGAAGCTGCCTGGGTCTATCGCCTTCTTACTCATTCTCCTCTCCAGAGAAGTCATCATTGGAGAGCTCCTCTGGCTGGGTTCCCCTGCTTCTGGCTCTGCTGTATGAGTACACGTCCTCAGAGTCCCACTGGAAACCGTACCTCTCTCTCTGGTCTGACTTCAAAGCGCTGGATCATCCCATGTTCTGGTTTGTTTCAACGAATTCTGGAGAGCTGTCGTGTGGGCTTCAAGCATATTAACTCCATGTCCTTCCATCAGGTCAAAAGAGGAGCGAGACGGGCTGCTGAGGGGAACAGCTGTTCCCGAGGCTGTGGATACAGACTTATCCAGTATCCAGAGAGAATATACAAGCATCGTTCTGCCATTCATGAGGAAACATCCTCACCTGTGGAACCCCAACACACACACACTTGAGCTGTACACACAGCTTGTGGCCTTCGTCATGTCCTACAGGTTTGCTCATTCTATCTGCATCCTTTTATCAGCACGTTTTCAATCGGCTCCTTCAACTCCGGGTTTATCTCGTCTACACTGTAGCTTCCAAGAACCGCAGGAAGAGGATGATGATGAAGAGGAAGACGATGAGGATGAGGTCCCCAATCCACCGATGATGGTTCCCATGGCAGACATGCTCAATCATGTGTCCAATCATAACGCCAATCTGGAGTTCACGCCGGTGAGCAGGCACAGCCGCTCTAATGTCGATCGTTCAAAATGATTCTCCTTACACGTATTCTTTTTCAGGACAGTTTGAAGATGGTTTGCGTGCGCTACATTCATAAAGGCGAAGAGGTGTTCAACACCTATGGGCAGATGGCCAACTGGCAGCTTCTTCACATGTATGGCTTCACCGAGCCGTATCCAAGCAACAGCAACGACACGGCGGACATCCCCGTCAACAACCTCGTCAAAGCTGCCAGACAAGGTGACTGATAAGTGATGGGCTCCTACTGAGATGTCAAACGTTTCAATATTGTGGCCTGACTAGAGTTGTCATAAGTGATCAAAAAGGAAACGAGAGGTTCTGAGTTTAGAGGTCATGGACGGTCTTGTATACTGGTGATGAGGGGAGTAAGTGTTTGAAATATCGAGATGAGATATTCAAAGGAAAAACACATTTAAAACGCCAGACACGCTGATTGGATAAAGCCTCCAACCTGTTCAGGATAAACACCACCTTTCTTTTGGAAAGGTGAGGTTAATTCCCGTTAATTCAGTTTTGGTTTTGCTCTTCTTGTGCTCCGGACAGGCGTTCAGTCTGATTCAGACCGGCAGCTGCTGGAGGAGCGGTTGGAGGTGCTCTCTGAGATGATGCAAGGGAAAGGAGCCTTCGTCTTCAGTGAGCAGGGATGCCTTACTGACTCTGAGCTACACACTGCACTCAAGGTGACGGTGCACGCACACGTCAGTGTCTGTTTGATTTAACTCTGAAGAAAGCTCTGGAGACAGATGAGGAGTGAATGTTTGGCTTTGATGTGTGTGTTTTTTTAGGTCTTGTCCATGTCCAAGGAAGAGCTCTCGGAGTTCAAAGACAATGAAGGATGGGAGGAAGACGATGAGGATGACGAGAAAATGTCCCAGGCCTTTTCCAATGAGGGTCTTCCTGAATTGAAGGCATCGTGGAAGCAATTGATTCATGAAGCTTCTCGGCTGACTCTTAGATCCTACAGAGATGGGGAGGTGGAGGAGAAAGTCACGGACAGCGACCGGGTGTTGATGGAGGACAAGGCAGCACTCAAAGGGCTGAGCTGCAGGCAGTGGAGGGCACTGCAGGTCCGTTACGGACAGAAGATGATCCTGCACAGACTGATGGAGCTCACCAAGTCATAGGTTAAGCTCTAACAGCGACCACAGAGGGGATTTTTAATCAGAAATATGAATTACTTTTGTCTCCTTACCTTTTTGTTTTCTTTTGCAATGCTGTTATCAATAAACACATAAAAACTGTAGTTTTCTTGATTTTAAAAAGAATGAGCAAAATTGGCACAGAAGCCTTTACCTTTACCTGTTTAACATTTCCTTTAAAACTGACTATAAATCTATGTGAAGCTTAAAAAAATATTCAGAATCTTCTCTAGTAAAAACAAAGTAAAGCAGTCGGGCAGGTATTTTGGTCCAGTCCTGAGCACTTTTTACTGTTTTTGTTGTATCGTAGTTCAATTGTTGCAGATTAATACTCTGCAGAAAAAAAGTGCAGTGTTTCTTGGTTGCTGAGTCCAGTAGATGGCGACCTGTCACTGTTGAGCGCTAAGGTCACGTTGAAAAGCATGCAGAAGAAGAGTAAGAGCAGTACGAAGAAGACTCAAATGAGAAGCGTTTTTGTAACTTTGCTGATGTTCAGACGCAGTAAAGACCAGTCAAACGTCATGCATGGTGTGAACAATGGATTTCATTTGAAAATGCAACAGTTCTGAAGGCCGTTTTCCCCATACTGCAGTTGGCAGATCTTCCTACCAAATGAAATTCAAATCAGGTCTCTTAACATCCAAATCTATATTGTCAAAGCTGGCTAAACCGACCTTTAATCATCAGCTTCAGCCATATAGACTGTGTTCGTCCACGTTACGTCACCACTCCGTCATCAATTTAAGCCCGCCCACGACCCTGTATAAGGGGCTCCGACGGATGGCGGGCAGCCGCGCCCGCAAACCAAATTTAAATTTGCTCGCGGTACGTTTAGATTTCTAGGCAAGGACCCGGTGAAGACATACAAAACATACTTGCATCTAATTAATTAAAACCTGTGTCTGAAGCCAGTGCGGCCCCCGGGTGTCGTCAGTCACATCTGAAGTCCCCATTGTAAACTTTGGGCACTGAACTTATCTAGTTTTGTAAGTGTGTTAGGTTCAAGTTTTAATTGAATTAATCATTTGACTTTTTTAGTTATGAAGAAACACACGCCTTGCAGTTTGAATGCTTTATTCTTCTGTATGTATGCATACTGCAGTTAAGTAGCAAGAACTAAAGGCAAACTAGAAAGGACTACAAAATACAACACATGGACCAATACATTTACAAAACATTCAAAATGTTACAAAATGGGCTGTATTGGTCCTTCTATTGTTGTTCTTCAATTTGGATCTTTATACAAATTGTCAAGTTATGATGTTACCAACATTTTGCACAATTTTACAAGTGCCAGGGAGAGACCTCCAGAACAAGTTTCAAATGGACAAACCATCAGCAAACTGTCTCCAACACACCAAGAACAGACCCCCACCACACCTGGGAGACTTAACTACAACCTTCAGTCCTACTCTTGGGAGAAAAAAAAAAAAAAAAAAAAAAAAAAAAAGATCAAATGAAAATAGCAGGCAGTTTTTTTTTTCTTTTTTTTCCTTCCGTTGTCAACCATTAAGCCTCTGAAAGCAAAATCAAAAGTCAGAAAACAGGATTTGTGTGGGAGGGAAGCAAACCAAGGACTTTGGTAATAAGTGAAAATATGTTTAGGTGTTTTTACATGTCAGGATACATTTTATTTGACATGTGCATTGCAATCCATTTATTTACTTCCCTGTTCTCCCTTTATTCCCCCCCAATATTTACATCAAAATCATCAAAATAAGTATATTAAACAACATGTCCCAATCTGTTCTCTCCTCAATGGGAAAACAAAAACAAAACAAAAAAATATCCTAAGATCCATGAGCAGTAGTCCTTCCATTCACATTTCAAATGACTGTGGTAGCCAGTTTATCCAGTGCCAACAGTAAAGTGGGAGGTGTGTGGTGGGGGTGAGATGGGTCAAGGCCACGGCATCTCTCCCAGCGGCTACGAGCTGGCTGGTGCACAGGCTAGCTGGCACCAGTGCCTTCCATCACCTGCTGGGCCTGTTTCTGCCCCATGCAGCACTGGGCTACGGACTGGAACAGCCTGGAGACAGTCAGAGGTTGCAAAACATAAACAAAAGCGCCAGACCAGCTCCACAGCAAACCCTGACAATAATCTCATCCTGCCGACAAGTATTTTTGCAGCTGCAGTCGTTTCCCCAAGCATATGTGACCTACTTTTCAATCTCAGGGGCACAGTGCACAAAGTCGTGGCTCCAGAACTTGAAGGCAGGATTCTTGATCAGCTCAATGAAGGTGATCAGAAGACCCCATGGATGAGGCCTGTTCACAATCAGCCTTTCCAACAGAACCCTGCAGGACCAAAGAGAGCTTTGAGCTAACAGAACTTGCAATCGTTACTGAATCAAGACATCCAGGTCTCAATTAGAGCATCTCACCTGGTGATCTGCTCCTGAATGGCTTCAGTATTGGCCTCAGCAAACAGATAGAGCATGGTGCAGCTGAAGTAGTGAGTATGACTGTTGGGGTAGCGCAGCTGATTGGCGATTGCATTCAGGAACAAATAACGCCCTGTAAAGACACGACAGCAAGTGCATGACTATAAAGCTCTGCTTTGCTTCGGCACAGATGTTTCACACTTAAATTCAGGCTCTACAAAAAATGCAACATCAAGGTTTTCTCTTGCCTTTATAATCCACCTAAATATAATTTGAAGCCAGGGACACGGTGTGTAAAGTCAAACTGTCTACAAACAGCATGAGATGCCGACCTTAACATCTGCTACAGTTAAAAAAATCAGTCACGTAGAGCAGCTTTGGTTCATTTTGTAGTTTCATCAAATGTTCCATCTGGCTCACTTACCCTCAGTGTCCAAATCCACAGCCAGGTTCTGGAAGATGTCCATGTGTGCAGAGTGGGTAATGGTGCTCATAGAAGGGGTGCTACCCTTGTTGTGGATGTGAGCAATTGCCTGTGTGCCCACATACAAAACTAGAGCATTGATCAGCTGAATGTTGTAGCGGTTTCCTGGTTCATTTGACACCTGCAAGACAAAAATTCATACGAAATGATCACGCTTAGTTTCATTTGTACCGAATTGCTACAGTAGATGGAGATTGGTCCTACCTGCAGGTTACTGCGCAGCTCCGAGAGGAAAGTGACAGGGGAGCGCGTCTTCAGATACGAATCCAGATCCTTCTTGAATTGAGAAGGCATTACCCCAGTGAAGTTGGTGAGGATGCGGGGAGCAATGTTGATCTCACTCAGCATGTCCACCTACACGGGTGGGGTGTTCAGAAGTGATTAATTCACTGCATTATTTAACACATGCTTAATTTAAAAACTCCAAATATGTGTTGTCTAAACCACACTGTCTGTCAGGGATCATTAACCTTTAGATTGGGTGTGAACGGGTCAGGAAGCCTCATGTTGCGTGGAAAGGCACTGAGGATGAGGTTGCGGAGCTGGATGCAGTTGGGTGGTATAACATCACAAAAGCCATAATGGTAATCGCACAGGAATTCTGGGAAGTCATGCAGAAGGACCAGGAGCACCCGCAGAGTCCCCTGAACATACAAGAAATGATAGGAATGCGAAGACAAGTTTTATTTCACACAATTAGTTATTTAAAGGAGGAAAAAAAATAAAAATAAAATTAACTCTTTATGTGAAATTTTAATACAATCAGCAGCATCACTAAGAGCGCACCTTGTAGAGAATTTGCATAGGTTTGTTGAGCTCTACATTCCTCAGGAAGGGTGCGAGGTACTTGAAGAGATCAATCAGCAGCTGTGCGTACATAGGCCAACCCTACAAAACATTAAGATAGATATTTATAAACAGCAGCAAAAAAAAACCCAAAAAAAACAAAACAAAAAAAAAAAACCATTACAAGAGCTAACATTTTTCTTTCGACAAATGACATTTGAAGTACATGATGATGCAGTGGTCTCATTAATCACTACCTTCTGCTGTGGTGTGTGCGCGAGCATCCTGGCAATAAAGATGCGATGGGAGATGAGTTCCAGCCAGGCGTACACAAAGCCAGGTGCTTTGGTGGGTCTCAGTATGTGAAAGGTGTTGCTGCAGATCAAAGCAAAATGTTAACTCCAAAATAAATGCAACAGTCTTATTGATAAACATATACATGTTCAGGACATTTTCAGAACTATTAAAGATTTTACTAACAGTTCCCTAACTGGCAGGGGGATATTGGGGGTCTTACCAGAAGGCAGTAAGCGTCTGAAAGTTAATGGTCTCAAGGACGTGTTCAGGTGCGTTGAGCTCCAAAAGCAGCATGATGAAAATCCGGTGGTATGGCAGCTGCTGGAATTCTGTCTGACGGACATCATGGTCCTGGATCAATACACCAACTACAATACCCAGCACCTGGAAGGAGATTGCACGATCAAAATGAGAAAAACCAGGCTCAACTCACTCTCATGTTACATTTACATCGTCCATCCTCACAAGTGTTGAGTTATTAAACCAAGATCAGGCACAAATTAGCAGCTGCCAAGATCATCATCTCTCATCTTTGATGTGATTTCAGTATCATTCACCCCAATGATGAATACCTTGTTGAGAAGGTTGATTTTCGTCACCGTGTTGGTGGCTTCTCCAGAGTGTTTCACCAGCAACGCTATGAGTCTCACAAAGGCATCCAGGTTGTGGTAACACTTGGCTCTGATGATAGCTACACTGGCTGCTGGGTTGTGCTGCTGTTCGGCTTGTGCCCGGTAACTGATCTCCACACACATTTCTGTGCAGAGCCGAAAGAACCGTGTGATGAGATCATCTGTCTTCAAGATGCCCTGCTGATGCATCTGAAAATATATTTAAAAATGGCAGAAAGAGGGGATACATGAGAAACAGATGTACTAAATACTTTGACTTATTTGTTGTTGACTTAAATGATGAATAAGTGTTAACCTGTCCAACAAAGGCAGAGAAAGCTTTGGTGCTATCCCTGCCGGCTGCAGCTGAGTGATACAGGTTGACCCATTCTCTCAGAAGGTACTCTGCTTTCTCCCTCAGGCCAGGAGGATCATCGTATTCTGAGGCTTGTGAAATCCCAGAGTGCATCATGAAGTTAGGTCCACCATGGGCACGATCAATCATGGCTTCATAGTTGGAGCGCACAACGTCCATCAGTTGAGGAAGCCTGTCAGAAAGAAGTGTCAAATCAGTTTCACAAACATAGTTGCACTCAACAGGGTAAAGACAAAGGGACGACAAACAATCAGAGCAACAAACTAAACCTGGTAGATGAGTTTAAATTTTGTAGGTGATCAAAGTTTCCACAATTAACAACACACTGTTTGTAAACCCTAATGTAAGGTTCGAGTTATAGTTTATAAGTACAAAGATGAACTTGGCCGACCACATAAGAAACCAGGTGTTTAGAAAGAAACCGGAGCATCACTTTGGATTCTTCACATAAGAATCAAAGAATTAAACATCAAAATTAAGAAGTCAGCATGAATCATGTACAGCTGGTCAGTTAAGACAGTTGGGTTTTGAACCGTCACTTCAGATGGTCAAAAATAAAAGGCAGACACTGCCTCTCTGACAAGGGGTGGTGATGTGATAACCATTCGTGCGTCATCATTGTTGTGTCTCTTTACCCCTCTGGTGCGTTGGCTCTCGAGTGCGCACAGGTTCTCATTAAAGTCTCAATTGTGTGAAAGAGGTCAGCTTCAGTGACATGGCTCACGCTGCGTTCATCCACCAGCAACAGCTTCACCAACTGCATGGCAAACGCCACTGCCATGTAGTGCAAACCATTTTCCATTGACTGGAAGGGGGCAAAAAATAAAATAAAAATCAGCCCTAAACTCATGACAATTTAAGTTGTATTTCTGACATACAAGACCCTGCACACCTACACATTCTTTATTAAAAAGTCCAGGTAGGTACCTGTGCCAGATGTAGGTCATACTGCTGCATATTGACTAGATGATTCCTGATCAGAAGCTCTACTGCCTCTACGTTGTATTTGTATTCATCACGGCATTCAATCAGACACCTGTGAACACAGCAAGCAAAATAGGCAGTCAATCCAAGTTGAATACAAATAACGTCACTTGCTTGTTGCCGTTTGTCAAGCCCCAATAAAAGATGAAGGGTTATGGAGTACATAACATCTTGGCAGATATCGTCTCAAGAACGCAAAATGTCTTCCTTCACCTGGTGATTTGCTTATTACACCACTGTGGGCCATAGGCGCGTCCATCCTGCAGGGCTTTCAGCACCAGCAGGTGGCACTCCCTGTAGCGAAGCAGCAAGTCAGCATCAGCTCCACTTGTAGCATCCAGGAGACCTTCCACAGCCTGGATGAACAGAGAGAGGACAACTTAGTTCCCTAACGTGCTCCAATTAGAAAGACAAAGCTTTGGGAAAAGCAAAAGGTGTACATCAGGTCTAAATGTATTTCTGTGCATATGTGAAAACTGGGATGTGCATGTTTATAAAATCCGTGAAAGCTAAGAACCCTACCTTCTGCAAAAGGCCGAGTGCTGCAATACCATCCCTGGAGTTCCTAGCCAGAGCCACAGCTTCCAACAAGCTACGCAGAGCCTGGGTCAGCGGATTCATGGCAAGGGCTGGAGGAATGGCATGAAGATGCTGCTCCAAGTCTGCCATGCACTTATCATAAATCTGAGCCACATCATCAGTGGCCCATGCCTGTTGCTGAGAAACGCATGGAATACAGGTGTGATTTAAAAAATATCCAACAAAAGGTTCTTGGCGTCAACCTTAAAAAAATATTTGAGACCGAGTTTCTCATATACTGGGTGATTAAAGTACAGATTGCAGTAATAATACGGTTCTCCAGTTTAGTTCAAATCTATTTTTAAGTATGTCACAGGAAATATATTTACCTTCATTGGCTGAGCCATGAAGCCAGTAGGCTGAGAGAGATCATTGCTGGGCAAGAAACCAGGAATGTTTCTGGCAAACTCCTCATACACAGCCAGCTGCTTGGGGTCCACTCCCCCCACCTGCAACACACAAACAATCAGTTCAACAGGTATCAAATCACAAGACTGCAGATGAAGAAAAGATGCTCTAAATCATCTCCAGAAAGTGATGACTTCATTTCTGTTACAACTGTTATTTCCCCCCCATGTTATTAGCATGATCTTACTTTCAGTCTGATCTGCTCTGGCATGCGTTCAGCCTGGTATGTCAGGACAACAGGATCACAGTAGCGACGTCCCTCTTGGCGTGCGTGCTTCCTTAGCTCAAACTCCTGTAGTCCAGACCAAAGCAAAATGTTAGTTTTAAGATGGTATTTCTTCAAACTCCTTTTTATAGAATGGAAAACTGCATCTGTAAGCCCTATGAATCACATCAGTCCATCTGTACATTAAGAGGATCACCTTCGCTTGCTTGTTTCATGCAGCTACTAGTTCATGTATTGTACATAGCTTTAGATAGTGGGTATAAGAGGTACCCCATTTAAAAACCTCACCGTGGCTAATCTTTTGTCCATTTCAGGGCCAGCTTTTTCCACTGCTGTTTTCTGAATGAAGCAACAAGCCAATTCACAGTTGTCCTGAGCAATCCTGGCTGCAGCCTCTTCCATCATTTCTCTCTGCTGGGGAGTTGGTGCCTGAGGGGAGGGAGGGAAAAAAAAAAAAAAAAAAAAAAAAAAAAGGGGGGGGGTGTATACATGTCAGAAACAGCAGAAAGGAAGGGTATGTAAGAAAATAAATGTCCTGATGCTATTAATTACTGTTGTAGTTGAAATTATTAAGAAAACAATTGCGTCCTCATATAGGCCTTGGGCTTACCCTAAGTGCAGCAGCAAAGCTGTTCTTCAAATTGGTGGCAATGCTCATGAGTAGAGGCTCGCGGCAGGTGATCATAGCCATGCCAGCAGTCAGGTTTCTCATCATGTGGTGGGCAGCCACCCGCATGCGGGACTCCTCTGAATCCAGGGCAAAGTCCTTCCTGATGATTTGCTCACACGTTGTCATAGCAATCTTGATAGAACGATCAACCACAGGGTGCACAAGTTCCTGGACTGCCCTTTCGACTGGTTGCCTTACACATTGTTTCAACTGTGGATGAGCTTGCAGGAGGGGGATCTAACAGGATGGAAGGAAGCATGTGAATAATGTTAAATGAGACAAAACATTTTTTTTTTAAACATTCAAGTAAGTATGGATAATGACGACTATTGCATGCATCTTAAATGGACAAGACATGAATCAATGCTTAATAAATTACAAGTCAAATAAGGTTTTAGTGAGGGTGAGACGTAAGGTAATTCCTAAAAAAAAAAAAAAAAAAAAAAAAAAAAAAAAATTGTAGGGCCTCCAAGAGACCACGTGCTTCCTGAATAAGCACTAAAGAAAGTGATAAAACACTGGAAACTGGTGCTGTGGACTACATTCATTTAATGTTTTGTGTAGAACGCCTTTGTGTATACACGTGTGCAGCTGTTCCCCGACACAGTGATCATACTTACATTGACATTTATATTGATGTGTGGAGCCAGGCCTGCCAAGGCATACACATTGATGTCATGGTAACTGAACTGTGGGGTGGGGGGCCCAGTGGTTGTGCAAGTGGTGGTGGTAGCAGCTGGGGTTGAGGGAGGCGCTGAAAATGGAAAAAAGCCTTCTGTTGGTCAAAAATCACTAAATTAATTAAAATGAAAAGAAAAGAGATGATACAGAACAAAAAGTAGGACAATTTTTAACAGTTTACAAAGTGTTCAGAAAAACCAAAAAGTCTCTTCTCAAGGTCCTTTTATACGTTTGTTTATCAGTCTGTTCAAAACGTTATTTCCGTCACCGTCCTTCATGTTTTATTTGTGCTACGTTGGAGGAAACAGAAACAGCAGTGTAAACGGTAGTGGTGTATGAGACCACTGAAACCAAAGTCGGTACATAAAACAAAAAAAAGGAGCAAACCTGTGGTGGAAACCGGTAGCATCTCCTCTGGAGGCTTTGCCTCTTTCTTTGGTGCAGACAACTGCTCCTCCAGGGTCTTCAGCTTCTCCTTGTCCTTCAGCAGGTTTCCTGGTTTCAGCTCATTGATGTCCAGAGACAAGTTCTTACACAGAACTTCAATCTCAAACTTTAAGTTTAGCTACAGCAATAAAACAAAGACATTCATTAATAAAAAAAAAACTAATTTGTACCATTACCTATTGTTAACAATAATGTCACTAACTTTAGTAAACATTTAGAAAATAAAATGTAGTGGGTCTCTCTGAAGTTACTAATGACTGAAGTCACAGCACCAAGAAGTTTTATTTAGGTCTTTGACAGATTTCGGATGCTAGGGACATCACACTGCAAGATCAATATAAACAATATCTCACAAAACGAATTTAGAAAAAGTTGTGACCCTCTTTACTATGACTTGAACTGTAAGTCAGGCCCTACATCACTCTCTGATCTAGCAATATCAGGACTGTGCAAGCAGCTACAGGGAACAGTAATCTGTTACCTTGAGGTCATGCTCCTGATGCAGCTCAGCAAGAACATTCATGATGGCCATTGTCCAAGGATTCTGAGGCCTGAAAACCTACAGCATTAATGAAACAAATGATTAGGATTCCAAAGGAGATCACACAGCAGAATTGTGCGTGCAGTGCTACAAATAAAATCTCAATACCACAGAAATCTCACCATGCTACGCAGACTAGACTCCAAAACTTTGGCAACAAAGGGCACCACATATAGTAGTTCCTGCTGGCCTTTAACATATGCTTCCAGTAGCAGAGATTTGAGTTCCAAGTCCTGGAAAGAAAAAAATTGAAAAAAGGAAATGAAAAAAGCATGTACGTAAATTAAGAAAGCATAAGCACCCTCACATAAGTTTGCAACAGACTCAGCAAATTAAAAAAAACAACATCTTACTGTATAAAGTATAGGTTTGTTTTTGGCCAGTGTAATCATTCCCAACCAGTGGCCCAGGTTCTTCAGCAAGGAGCGATCAGAGAAATTAGCAGCTGCCTTGTCCGAAGTCAGAAGCACCTGTCAGATAGGCAACATAAGCACTTGAAAAATGATCAGTTTTTCAGTAGAACAGCAACTCTAGCAAAATACAAAATCAGTTTATAAAATTATGTGACACAATTATATCATAATAATGTGATATTGCTGCTTCAGGTTCAGCAATGTATAATGTTCCATAAAAAGGCGAAAGAGCAGATATTAAGACCATGTTACATGTAGCAAGTTTCTGTAAAACAGACCAATATTTGAGATAAAACTCTAAATTTACACTGTCAAGACATTAAGTTATTACAGTGTTATAACCTAGATTTTACCTTGATATTCCTGTAAGTTTCATTAAGAACCATCTTGACGAACTCAGGGTTTTTGAGGGTGTCCAAAAAGTTGGAATAGAGACTGTGGAAGTTGGGCTCAATGCTAACACGCTTCATCACCAGATACTGAGACACCCAAGGCATGAACTCTTCTTTTACAGTCTCTTTCAACTCCTCAACCTTGAAAGCAAAAACAAGTTTCTTAGAACGTCTTCATTATTTCAGAAGGCCTTTTTTTTAAACAATAATTTAAGTTTCTCTTTACCTTTTGTGTCATGTTGGACTGAGAAAGGTTATTGAAGATAAAAGCAATCTTTTCCTGGACATTCTCTGGAGGCTCGACAATCCTCTCCGTTTGGTCTGTGGCCACCAGTAAGGTGTCAATGTTGGTAGTGTTTATGGAAGGCTGCAGGCAGAAACAAGGGTCTTTAATTGTGAACATAAAGATTTCACAAACCTGAGCACCAAGAATGCTTCTCTGAGGTTTAGAGACATTTTAAAAAAACAAATTAAATTAAAAAAAATTAAACCTACAGGCATATCCTTCTTGAAGCTGGGCGTTGGCCTTGTGATGGTGGTTGTTTTGGTTGCGGTGGTTGTAGTTGTGGTGGTGGTGACAAGGGTGCTGGGTTGGCCTGGCTGTGGGGCTTTGAGGCCTACAGGCTGCTGTGACTGGGCCTGTGCTTGTACTTGTGCCAGAGCCAGGCTGCCTGGTGTTGTGATGGATCCCTGCATCTTCACCGGAGGGTCCCGTGACTGTTGGCCATATTCGATGTACTGCACACACAGGATATTTTAAGACACAGAGCAAGAGATTTAATCTACCTGAATGGGAGACGCCCTCCAGTCTTGTTCAAGATACAAAAAAAGAAACACTTAAAATACCAAGACTAAATTACAGAAACCTGATTACCTCTTGTAAATGGTGGGGGAATTGCAAAAAGTGAGCAATTGAGGCCAGGTGTTGACAATATTGTGGGTAGTCCTTGAGTCTAAAAATAAATAACAATTCAGCTTGACACAGCATCACCAATATTAATATTCACCCCATCCAAGCAGGAAGCATCTCAATACCTGTTTTTGAACCGATCCAAGGCAGCAATCCCAAAGTAATACATCTTTGATCCATATGGTTTCCGTAGGGCTTCAAGAACATATCTAAGTGCCAGACCAAGGGCCATGTAGGTTACAAGACCCTTTTCAATAATGCCACCAAAGAGGCAGGCAGTGATGTGAAGCTCCTTGTCCGGGTACTGGGGGAAGAACCTGTATTCCTCAAATAAGTTCCGAAGCATGCAATTAAACACCTCTCGTTCCCGCTTGATGGTTGAGTCCTTGAATCTTTGAAGCATTTCCAGTACCTGTATGTGGGCAATAAAAAGAGTTGTATGAATTTAAATATCAATCTAATCATCCATGTCTAGGGGGGGGTTGCCCATACTCACTTCATCAACAGACATAGTTGGGTGAGGTGGGTGGTTGTAGATACGTTGGAAGTAACTGTTTGCTTCATCATCTATCTCCTTACTAAAGTGCTGGTTTGCCTCAGGCCACACCTGAGAAAGATCAGCTAGGAAAAGTTGAACACCATTATTGATCCTGGGTAATCTTTTAGTTTAAAATTACAACAAAAAAGACAGTAATTAAACATATGGGGGAGCAACAAAAAAAAAATAAAATAAAATAAAATAAAAAAAAAATAAAAAATAAAAAAAACACAGTCATCAACTAATACATAAGGCATCAAAAACGTGTCTTCACAATAAATTTTTTTTAATGTTTCTAAGCTCTCCGTCATAATTTAACACACGTTTCTCCACTCAAAACAGAGCTTTTCTTCAGTTGCCTCCACAGTGTGTAAACCTAAAAATGCCAATAGTGGACTTGGTACGAGTTGGAGACTTGCAATATAACTTTTATTAAGTTCCACCAAAATAAATACACCGCTGCTCAGCTTAATTTAGTGCCATGATCAGTACAGTAATTTAAAACCAGACACCTTTTTGATACCTGAAAAATAGATCGATCACATTGAGTGGGGCTGTCAGTGTAAGCAGACAAGGAATGGAAGACTGATCTGTATTTCCTCTATTTTAAAAAGGTAGTATTCCCAAATAAATGGTACATTTAGTCACCTGAATGCTACAAATTTAAAACTGCAGAACTGTGTGTGTGACTATTAATTTTTAATGCACGCCAAATTGCATTACAGTTACATTTGCAAATCAGAGTAACAATCTTTATCTGAGCAGAGGAAATACAGTGCAGAGCGGCGCAGGGCGTGGCTCTCAGTCACACCACTACCACCACCACCACTTACAGGCCTTCATCTTACTCTGCTGAAAGGTAGGTGGGTTCAAGCCTGGTGTGCTCATCTTCCTGGTGCCAAAAGGATCAGTGTTTACAGCTGGCATTCCCAGACTAGAGCCAATGCCAGAGCCGATACCTGAGCCCAGAGGACCTGAAAGTAACAAACTCTAATCACTTTAACCCATACATGCCTTACAATTTGAAATGCTAGCCCTTGTGCTCTGGACTTAAATAGGTGCCATGCTCCATATAAACAAGAAATGACTGACTTTTTCATATTTATGTGAATTCTATGTTAAATTGTACTCTTACTGATCTTTTCCTTATCTAATATTTTGTTGAGGTTATTGAGCAATAAAAATATATCCCCTCAAGCTGCATTTCTCACTGGGAACAGCCACAAATAGCACTGGTAGTGATATACTTTCTGCCTTGAATGATCATTAAAAGAGAGTAATCAAATAGCATAGTACCAGAGTCCATACCAGGGAGCTGCGAGGTGAGACTGCCAATACCCCCAAATGGTGTGCTGGGGTTGGGGTTGGAGAGTGGTGGAAAGGCCTTAGCTGGGGACTGGGGATTACTGAAAGCTGAACTTAGTGAGGTTGGAAAGCCCTGCATGCTCTGGGTGTGGGAGGTAGCTGTGCCACCCAGGTTCAGGGAGCCCATGCCAGTCAGAGGGTCCATCTTGAGAATAGCATGAGTGAGAGATAACAATGCCCAAACAGTATTAGCCAGGAGTGTGACATAAAAAGCTACAAAACACAAGACATCATTTAAAAAGAATAAAGTCAGGACTTACTATAACAGTACTTAAGACTCATAATAAAGATTAGTTAGGTTTATACCCAAAAGGTTTGCCTTTAGAGGCACCATGTGGCTTTCACATTAAAATACCTGCACAGGTGAGATGGCATCTAAACTGCTAGTGCTTGGGGCACGTCCCTTCGGCATCACTCCTGGTGGTGGCTGCCGAGCTTTATTCATTACATTGCTGCAGTTGGCAACCATGGTAAGGATCGTCTCCGACAACTCCTGGGACACACTCCTAATGTGAGATGGGGAGGGAGCCAAATTTAATTCAGGAAATGACGAAAAATACTTGGAACGCTCTATATTCCATCAACAGTCTTAAAAAGGAGTCATCACCCAGAAATCGCACATTTACTTGTTAAAACATGTATACTGGTGTTGAACCTCAGTTGAAACTTGCATGAAACTCTGAAGTTTGCAAGTGGCTGGGTTTTCTTCATTTGGCTTCTTTGTTTAGCCTACCGCGGCGCCCCCATTACTGACGAGTGTAAAAGGAGTCTAAAAGTCGTTCCCATGTCACCTGCTCTGTTGGTTGCTAAAACCAACACAAACAACTTTTCAGTTACCTTGCGTCGGTGGATCAAGCTACCAGTGAATTAAATTTATCGACAGTATCAATGTTCCTGCGATTTCCCCTTCTGCTCTTCATGTTTGTGCTAATCATTTTGCACCTGAATGTTTCACTAATTTGGGACAATACCTGGCTAAGTTCCATCAACCCTGCATTTGGAAAGAGAGGCACCTGCAGTGCAATCACTCTCGCCGCTTGTTAACGTTATGCTTTATTGAGTATGAAACCCTGAAAAGATGGCAGACAGCAGCTAAGTGGACTAACGCTAGATGCTAACGGGACTAGTATAAATGTTGAACCCCCATGTGATTTTCAAATATTTCGTTTTGAATCTCCAGGTGAGTTGCTCTGCGGCAGAGATGTTTGTAAATGGCTCCACGATTGTTCTTTTATTTTTCGTGTCTAAACAAAGGACCGCTATCACACACACAGTGCTACAGTATTTATGATTTTTCCACCGTCTCCGTATCTTCGTTCTCCAGTTCAGGTTCCAACTGGTTCATACATAAATGACTGAATTCTGTAAGCCACAGCCCGGTCAGGTTTGCACCATAATGACGGGGTTGCTCACATGTTCTCTCATGGGAGAGAAGTCGTTTTGATTTTTTTTTTTTTTCGTAATAAACTTTAAAAATTGATTTAAAGAATTTAAGGGAGTCAAGCTACGTGAAAATACCAGGGGATGCCTCCGTTAAATAGACAAGGTCATTAATCAAACATAAATGTTGGGATTCACTCCGAGATGGACAGGCAGTGGACAATTCAGCCGCAGTCATCTAATTTAGACAGTTTTACAGTGGAGTACTAAAAACGGGGCTATGAAGTTTCTCACCCAGCACAGGACTGCAAGCAGGCAAGCATGGTGGCTAAAGTCTCCGGGGGAAGCTGGGCACTTTTTGGCTGGTCCTTGTCTGGGGCCAGACCTCCCATAATGGATGGGCAGCGCCTCTTCAGGAATGTGACACATGCTTGGATAAAAGGTTCCTAAAACAAAAATAGTTTTATTATTATTATTATTCATAAAACAACATGGTTCAAATTAAATCGGCATACCAAGGAAAAATCCATTAATGATAGATCCTAGCTTCTAACTTTAATTTAGAGACTTACCCCATGCTCTCTAATTTTGTCAGTCAGCCATTTATCAAGTTTGAGGTATTCACGGCGAGAGGCAAGTGCAGCGAGGTCAATAACAAAGGCAAATGGAGTACCATTCAGCAGCATCGATAAAGACTGGCAGAGACAAAAACATATTTGACATTGTAAAAGTTGTACCTAAAATTAATAAATTAATGATTAACAGCTTCAGTAGCTCAATCTTGCCTTTACTAATACTTGTATTTATTCATATAAATCATGTCATAGTTATTGCTACAAACTGTTTTAATTTAGGTGACTTTTGTTTAAAAGACTCGTTTCAGCCTTTATAATTAATTTATAAAATAAATTGTATTAATTAAAAATGATTTGATCAATTAAGAAAATGTTGGTGTACAATGTGCAGTTTTTAAAACAAACCTTCAAGTCCTGGGCCACATCCAGGATACGAGACAGCTTGGCCTGGTCATACTGCTCCCCTCTCATGTACCACTCAGCCATCGAATGCATAATAAGCTGACGAATGGAAGGAGACTGTCCCTGGTCGGGGGGGGCGGACAAGAAAGAAAAAGCCAAGCGTTTTATAAGAACAAGTTTTCATATTACTGATAGGAAATACTGAAATACCTATGGTTTAAAAACACACACACACACACACACACACACACACACACACACACACACACACACACACACACACACACACACACACACACACACACACACACCAACCTGTCCATGCCAAGCATAGTGCAGAATAATGGCAGAGTTGGGGTGGTTGCCCAGAAAGATTGGCATTAGGGTTGAAATAAGCTCATGACGCAGTGTGTGCCACGAGGTGGAGATTTGCAGTAGTGCCAGCACCAACATGTCTGGGCAGTGCTTGATTGGGAAGCTGAAAAGTTGCTTCACCTGTTCATACTGCCCAACCTCTGAGAGTCTAAGAAGACTCTCCACCAGGTCAAGACTTTTCCTGTTAAGAGTAGGAGATTTAATGAAACAAATGAGCATCAGCAAGATTTCATTCTAAATTTTAAGAAATAACTTCTTAAAGAGTAAATATAGCCTCTAGTACATGAAATAAGTGGATGCCTCTACTGTTAGACCAGAGACTGAACTGTATACCCTTTAAGAAATTGTTTTACAGCGCAAGCAAACTACATCCTTCGTACCATGTGGCAATCTCTCTGTTGTCATCCTCTGGTGGGGCCTTCAGGATGTCTATGGCCACAGTGTGACATGGGTAGTCAGCAAAGCAGAACACCTCTGGGTTCATCAGAGAGTGTTGGATGAATGACAACTGAAAAACAAAGTTTAGTCAATTGAAGAAAATGCACTCAAGTCTCAACCACACTGTACTATAACGAAATCTATTCAAAACTGCAATTTCTATGAAATATAAATTACTACTTACACATTTATATTTTCAAGTAAAACACTTTGAAAATATTTGGCAGTAGTTGGGGTGATAATGATTTCAGTTACCTGTCCCTCAGCATGTTTCCATGGTCGATAGATGAGATCAACAGGAAAGACCTCCATGCCCAGCCCTCTCTGGATACCATACACCACAATATGTAGCCCTTTACTGTCCCGGATTATAAATCCTGGGTGGTCCAGTTCATACGTCACCTCCTTGAAGTTCAGGTTGGGATTCTAATATATTGACAAAATCATAGACTTTACATAATCTTGCACAATAACTGTTTTATTCCCAAATATTAACAATGATGAATGCAATTATTATAATTTCAATATAAAAATGTGTTAGCAGGGAAAAAATGTATTTGCTTGTTAATAATTTAAAACATACATTTACATAAGTGCTGAACAGATGTTGCAACCCAGCTTTTTAATTAATAAATATGTGCCTTTTTAATCATCATTCAGCAACAAACTAATATATGCATAACTAGGGGTCAACTAAAAATATGGATAGACTGAACATTAATTCAAACACTAAAAGGTAAAAACTATTGAGAACTTCGAAGACATTTTTCATATAAAACTGCAAAGATAGGAATGTCATCACCTACAATACAAAATATTATAAACTGAAAAAGTATGGGGGTACATCAGTACAAATATAGATAATCATGACATCAAAACACACACACTTACGACTGGGTATTATACTCTTGTTGTGGGTATGTAGCTGCATTCATTTTGGCTCCACATTTACAGAAGTTAATTCAAAATTACAACAATCTCAACTGAATATTCACATTTTTGGTGTGACAGAATTCAGGAGTAAAATGTACAATTCCAACTATTTAAAAAGAAGTCGTACTTGCATGAACTTGTATTTTTTTCATTAAAAAAAAAAAAAACAACCTTTAAACATCTGAATTTTCTTTTATACCCAGGACGCCAGAGCGTCATGGCTTTGCAAATCTGCTTTATACACATTCTAACGCACATTTAAAATGGTTTATATTTGTGTAGATCAAGCATCTGATTTTGAGAGCTCAAATGGATGTGATGAGTAAACTTTTTGCACTGCCTTCTAATGGACTCCATCTATGGAGTCTATTACAATAGAAATTGTCTAAGTGCTTTTCAGGTTCCCAGAGCAAATATTAAACTAACGATTCAGTTGTGCCACCTTACACTCTTCCAATACCAGCTAGGAAGTTACATTTAACTGAAAAACTGATAGTTTACTTACCACTTCTTTAACGATGTCAATGAGAACTTCAACATTCCACGTATGTGCCTGTGACCCGTCGTTCTTATCTTTACCATCACTCCATATTCCACTTCCTGGAGCTGAGATGGACTATGGGGAGATGACAGTGACACTGAAAATCTATGATCCGATGGAACAGCCCATAATTTTGCTTAAAGCACAATAAAATATATCCTAAATGTTCCAAGTACTGAGCCATTACTAGCAAAAAGCTGTTAACCTGTCATTTTTTCTCTTCCTAGCACCATGCAACTCAAAGAAGTTATTAACCCAGAGGAGCTGAGTTACATGAAACTTGTCAGTTTAAACCAACCATTCTGCTTTTATAGGTTGATTAAGATTATATCCCAGAGTATCAGTACTTAGTTTCATCCCTTTATTTCTACAAGTTTTGGTTTGTAATAATTTGATCCATGCCATACAAGTAAAATTCCAGTTATCGGTGTGCATTTGGAATTCTGGTGCCCAGATTTCATTCTATCATACATTTGCCTTACCTGGAGTGGGATGCCATCAGTTAGGCCAGAGTGAGTACGAGCCATCATCCCCAGGACCCTGGCCACCTGGCTGGCTGTCACCTCTCTTACCCCATACTGGAGGATTATGTTTCTGCATTCATCCAGACTGGACGGACAGACAAAAACAAGTCAATGACATCATTACACCAATAACATTATACATGTTTAGTAGGTGCATCTGAATCTACATTTCTGTACAACCCATTTGTGTTTGTAGTGTTATCTCAGTAAATTAGATTTTCTTTTTCAGTAATTCACTATGTATGGAGTACATACATACACAACAAATGATTGTGGTTCACTGAAATGCAAGAAATTATTGTAGACATGGATGCACTTTAAGAATAAAATAACACTGGGATCAGTATGCCGTTAGTATCAATTTACCTAGCACAAAAGCCATAACCAACTTCCTGAATGAAGTCTGCAAGAGAACTCTCCATAATGGTCTTGGCTAACTCCCCCGAGTCTGGTAGGATCCTGTCCATAAGAATGTCCCGTTTTTCAGGGTACAGCAGTGGTGCGAGCACCACAGGGCAGCGCTCTTGGGGGAAATCTGAAACCCAACACACACAAAAATCAGGCAGAAAAACATTAAAGAAACAGAACGTGACCTGTCTTTTCCATTTATTCTAACTAAGTAGCAAGTTTATAAGCAAAATGTTGGAAAGAAAAATAAAAAAAAAAAGAGACTGTTTATACCTCGGCAAAGTGTTTTGAGGAAGGCGTCAATCTGCTCCTGCCCCACCCCACTGGCTCCCTTCTGGCCAAACAGTAGATGGGAGAGCAGTAGGTGCAATACCTCTATGGCAATGTCTTGGAAGCCACCTTCTTGGTTTCCTCCGAGATCTGCGTCAACGTATGATCTCAAAAGGTCTGGAAGCTTCTGCTTGATGAACTGTGCCGCTAAAACAGACAAGACAGGGATAGAGATCTCTTTTTTCCTTTTTAAAAACTACCTTTTTAAACTTTTTCTTTTATAAGCTAAGCACAAAACCAGGAAATAAATACTTTATTGTAGACAGTCACAATATACATCTTAACAAGAAAAGACAGGCGTAACTGGGGTTTCTGCTTTAAGTGCATGTAAAATATCTTACAATGTATCAAAATGGTAATGGACCATGTTTTTTCTTCTTCATTGAATTCAAGCACATTCATGAAGCTCTTCATCATTTGGCAATGCAATGATTTCTGAGTCAATGTATCAATTGCCATGCCATCTTCACATGTCAGATTTGTAGCAAATCCAATAATTTAAGCATAATCATTTCCCCATGCTTTAAATTTCTCTTCTGAAGATTTAATGGTAGTTTTCTGCTTTTGAAATGCTCCAAGAAACATTTCTATTTCATTAGTTATCATTATCTGTTCCAATATATTTTATGTTCTATTTTATGTTTGACCAGGGTATCATGTTTGAAGTGTAGGCACCCAGTTTCCTAAACAAGCTTTTCCATTGTACATTTTGACACCAAATCAACTAATTACATTTCAACTATGATCCATGCTGCTGGATGGAGAAGTGAGTAACTCCAAGCTAAGATGACATCTCACACTCACAGGCAAACTGTGTTTGAAAAATACTCAATCATAAATAGTAAGCCATTTTTTGAAATCAATGTTTACAAAAGGGTTTAAGTATATGTGGTTTAATGGAAAAGACTTACCAAAACCACGAAGGTCTGTGTTGCTGGAGTTAAGCAAAGCAAGTCCAAATATTACCTAAGAAATTGATTAATAGATTAATTTATACAAGCTTTTCTGTATTAAACACATCATCCTTTTGACATGTTATTTTATGAATCCTAGTGCAGAACTGACTTACTTCTTGGACCTTGCTGAGCTTAAGAACTTTACTCAGCTGAGTGAAAAGGTGGGCTGATGGCTTTAAACTCTGAAAGACAATTTAATGTAAAGTGATTAATAAAAGGTGAGAAGTGCCCTTACAGTTTCATATTCACAATAAACAGTGTTTTCTCTGTAGTTACACAAGGTTGGTGGGCTGCCAGTCAATCAACTGTAAGTTAAAATGTCACCTAACACTAAACTGAAACCAATTCATTTAATAAAGTGGATATGGAAGCATTTGTATTTTTCCTTATAATATACAATATAAATATACACAACACAATAGAATATAAATATAAACAAAAGCTCACACTCACTACTGAGGTTATTTTAGACCTGCCAATTAGCCTGACATGCGTGACTGTTAACTGTGAGAGCAAATTGGAGTAGCTGGAGAAAAAAAAATCCATTCAAGATCATATACACTTTACACAGTAAGGCACCAACCAGGATTCAAACCAGAAACTCTCATGTTAACCACAGAGCTGTCAAACATGTTTGCCATTAACCAATATTGTGTTTAGTTTATGGTCGTATCAGCTTTGAATATCTCTTCTGCTGCTATGAGTGTGTAATAAAGTGGACAGGAGCAAACTGTGGAGACAATATTGAGTTTTTAAAAAAAAAAAAAGCCCCTTACACACAGCCCTTTCAAGCAAAACGTTCAGAGTGCTATTGTACCTCGTTTTGTACGTGACCAACCCCGAGGAAGGATTGAAGTTTACAACTAAAGACGAAACAGTAAATCACACTACTCTTACCAAAAGGACACCTGTTAGATGATTCCACAAAGCCACCATGCTTTGTGCAATCACACTGATGCAGTGCTCAGCCACATCCTTTCAGTCTTAATTTCCAAAAAAAAATCAACAGTAAAATAAAGACAGCTATTTTAGCACCAAAAGGGCTTTAACAGAGTTACTAATATATAGAGTAATAAAGAACTTCCTTACAAGTGCTACATTTAAACCCAAGATAGAGCAATGCCCTAGTTAAGTGAAAGTTTGACCAAAATATCTGATTCTGGCATCTACATACCAGCAAACAGAAGCTACTGTTTGACAGAACACTGGCTGACAATCACAGCTGCACCCCAAAAGAAACCACTGGGCTATGGGCCTCAGACCCAAAACTTTCATAGGGAAAACACTTATGCATCTCTGCTTGAGTTGATGTCCAAGATATCTGTAACAGACAGATGTAGCAGCTGTTCCTTACCTTCTGGTAGTGCAGCGGATTGTCAATGGCGTAACACAGTGTAGAAATAAAGTTTGGCTTTGATATCAGCGACACACACTCCTGGATCAGAAACTGTGTCTTAAACAAATTTAAGAAAATTGAAAAGAATAAATGAACCAAAAAAAAATTCAAGATGCAGAAGAAAGAAATTCAATGAAAAGAACAGAAGCGGGAGAAATGAGAAAAGACATGTCAAGAATCAATATGAAACAAACAGCAAGTCATAAAAAGAGCGCAACTGTTGTGAGTACAGAGAACAAAGCTGCATCTACCGCTTTACATACAGTTAATGTTTAGTATAAAGATCAAACTCAGGAACTCTCAGGAAAACTGAGACAGACATTATCCAACGTTTTTCTTTCCCTAATTCAACAAAAATCACTTAAAGATCCTAAATTGTTTTCCAATAAAAAGTTACCTGGTGAAAGTCCTTTCCACTGCTTTTACCATCGCCACTGAAATCCACATGGGAGAAGAGACAGCGTAGTAGATGCCTGTCTGCCTCAGGTCCGTGACGATTTACAATCTGCAATCACAAAGTATACATATTAGGAAATCCACCTGCTGATCAAATCCCCAATATCAGGACTTCTGAGATACTGCATTAGACTGCACAATATGGATAAAGTCACCCTGTTGTATTTAGAGATAGAAAGGCAAATATGCAATATATAGCTCATTACTTTATTAAAACAAATATTTCTAACTATTAGATTAAAGCTCCACTAACTAACAGAGTTTCTTAGAACTATGATCAACCTCAAACATTTTCTCGCAATATTTTTTAATTTTACATTCATTTGTTAAAAATAAAGTGCTGCAGCCTCCAAAATCATTTATTTAGAAGCTAACAAAATAGGAACAGCTACATAACCCCCCCCCCCTTTTTTTTTTTAAACCATCTTACAGGTCCCCAAAATTGAAAAAAAAAAAAAAAAAAAAATCTTGACATGATGCAAAACTGCATTTGAAAAAGATATCATGCTGCCTCCGAGTGCACGTCAGAAATTGACACGGCTGAGAGGTTGTCCAGACTTATACATTCTCAGGAGAATGGATATCTGCGGGAAGGTAATGTGTTTGGTTTGCGTTTGAACAGCAGAAGAAAGTACTGAGGAACTATTAAATATACTACAGCACCGGGACTGATGAGCAACAGCACATGGTGTAAATAAATATCTACTCATTGCTCTAAATTATGAATGATAAAACCACAATGTAATTTTGGTTTTTACTTCTCAATCAATTTACAGCTTTAAACCACTGCTGGCCACGTGTGACATCATGTTGCTGTGACATCAATTCACCCACATTGATCTAAATGGTCTTGCCAGATTTTACAAGCTAATATCAGTTCAGTGGCCGTTCTGTCACTTTTCCAAGGTGGAGGTTGTTTTATTCCCTCCCAGTTCCAAGTAATATCAATCTGGGTCATTTAAAGCAAAGCTTTTAATCTACCGTTTATTTTTTTTTTTTACTTTAAGAGGTTGTAAAAATGTTTAACTTTGATTACCCTGCATACAGTGAAAAATGTTCACGCTTAAGACAACGATTCTCGTCACTTACCATTAGGGATGCTAAATTATGCACAAAAAAAAAAAAAAAAAAAACACAACAACAACAACAACAAACAAAACCTAAAATTATTTTGATCCACACTAAAATCACAATTAGTTAAAACAATAATTCACTTGACTTTGAAAACAGCTTGCATTTATCAAACATAACCTATATGCTGAAATTTTCACTGAAAATATAAACTGCAGACTAAATGAAATTTCAGACTAAATACATTTTCTTCTGGCCAACACAGCAAATGCAGGTGAAGCTGTTCAAATAATTCCTTACATGTTTTTGAATAAAAACACCAGCATGACAGCTATTGTTTGCGCATCACTCACCCACGACCTACAGGAGTCTAGGTCTTACATGCAAATATTATCCTGAACACAAGACAGAAAATGTTGCATTTTCCACCCTTCTACTGTTCCAGTGGTTTGGCGCCAAAAGTGAAATCACAATAAAAATTTTATTAATTGCAACATCCTCACTGTCTAAAAGGTTTTTCAAAATAACTAATGTTCTGGAGCAGCATGTCTGGTACATGATTATAATAAAACAAATAAACCAAACTTCCAAACTGCCCACTTGCTACATCACTCATTGCAGCTCAACGTAATAGTTTCACACAAATGGCGCTCAACATCTGTTCACTCTTTTCCTGTTTATTACATACACTTCAGTGCAACAGAAGCCATTCATTTACAAGCTGATATGTTTCAATGGGTAGAGAAAGCACAACTTATCAGCATGTTTTTTAATAATCAAATTTGACTCTATGCAAAATGTTAATAAAATGTTTCCACTGTACAACGTTTGAAGACCATATTTCCACAATTACCAGAGCCCCATTTGCTCAACAACACAATTCCATGTGAAACTGATGACACAAGTTTGCTGTGTCTGGATGGGCCAATGTAGCACGAGTATGTATGTCTTTTAGTGCAGAAGCACTTGATATATTTCATAAGCGGCAAGAAATCATCTGTAAATCCATCATCACAGTTCATGCATGAATAAGAGGACAAATAATTAATGGATATGCACACAGATAATAAACATAGTAATAAAATGTCTTATGTTTGCAAATCCTCCACACACATGTGGAAAATATCATCAGAAAAGGTGTAGATAGAAAAGCGTGATTGGTGTGGATGATCCGCTAAACATGAGTATTGCTTTAGAGGCACTATGTCTATAATTTTTTCCTGTATTAACTGAAACACTAAGCCTGCAGCACAAATTTACTGTGTTATAAAGACGTTTTGCAGGATGGAAGAAAAGTTGATCTACTTTAGGTTACAAAAATACATGTGCAACTTAACTAGTACTAAACTTTATGTAGAGAGACATACCAAAGAACCAGTGACAGAAGTTTTAAAAAGACATGTATTTAAAGTGTCTACTATTACTACTACTACTTACATGCTGTATTTCTTGCTGGCTGGCTCGGTAGTTTTTCTTTGTTAAATTGTCCACCAGATAGCTGATTTGAGACAAAGCCAGCGAGAGCGAGTCAAGATTCATTGCTGGTTGGGGCGGAAGCAGGCGGCCGAGCACGGCGCAAAATCACCATTATTCCCCTTTAGTCACTTCAGTGATAGGTTACTTCTGCTCCCCCCCCCCAAAAGGTGTGACAAATGTTGGCTTTCCAAATGTGTGCTCCGATCAGTGGCTCCCAATCCTAATGGGTAGAGTCCTTCAGTTTAAAATAAAGTTCAGCATCTGTAATGAAAAAGCAAAAAACACATACAATTCATTTTACAACGCAACACACATTTTTTTCCCCAACTGACCTAAGTTGAAAGCACAATTTAATTTCATATATATATATATATATATATATATAATTCACTAACAACACCAACTACTAAAGCAGGCTTTAAGGCCTGCTTGGATGATAGACCCACACATACAATTAAAGTTCCTATACATAAGTCATTGATATGTAAAACTCTTCAAGTGTGTTCAATGAAAGTTAAAGTCACGTAGTTAAGTACAACTTCTAACTTTCAGGGTACATAAACCTGTATGCCAGCAGGCTGAACTAGGCCTCAACAACACCCTCATATTTGCTACAGATTTAAAGACTCGAATAGCTCATGAGTAAGAAAGAACAAAAAAACGCAACGTAGGAGGCATCTGCAAAAACTTACATTGAGTTTGAAATGACAAAAGGGGAAAAATACATTAAATTCACTCACTGGAACAAAGGACAAGCTAAGACGCGTTAGCAAATCGTAGCGCCTAACCAGCCATAAGCAACCGTTTCATACAAGTTCCCTCGGAAAAGGGATGTGTTACAGAAACAGGCGTTCTGGTTATGCCTGGCTACGTGGATGTAAAGTGATAAATCAAAGCACGTTTCCCTTCCAGAAAGCAAACTCTTGTTGCAAGTGGGGCAACACAGCCGTCCGGTGCGGCTAACATCACCATGACGCTAACAAACACCACTGAGAAGTTCACGCTAGTCAACACATTTACCCTGTTTTTATTACGAACTGACCGTCGGAAACCGCAACTCGCCATTACCAAAAAACGCGACACGAAACCACTCTATTTAATACGCATTACTAAATTTACCGCATTTAGTATTTACCAGCAAAACGCGTTAAATACCCCGCAACTCTGTCGAGTGTACGTGCTAATGCTAGTAGATTAGCGCGATGCTAACGTTAGCAACATGAGTCCGTGTCAACCAAACCAGCACGAGACGGAAAGCAAAATCAAAACCCCTCGTTTTTTTACTTTTAATGTCCAGTGGGATACATACTAAATTACAGATGATTCCAGAACTGCATTCATACGCGAGCTTATATGCCCCAAATGCTGCGGATGAGTTTATCACGATCGAAGCAGTCAATGATTGCATTAACCTTGTTAGCATTAGCTTCTACCATCGGGCTCCGACTAGTTTATGGAATCGCTAGCAGTTACAAATGCCGATTAAGTTGAAACAACGCACACGTCGTACACCACTTTTATCCCAGTTTTGTTTTCCGTTTAATCGCAGCTCTACTATACAAAGAGAAAACACAACTGAATTTAGGACGTGTTTCTTTCTAATAAAAAGCAACACGATAGCTTCCTTCCAGTAAATAGGCTTCTCCTGCGATGGTGGCCAACGACCATCCCCTGTATTAAAAACGCTGGCTATATTCCACGTGTATACCTGATGTCGGTTGCTTGTTAAATATATAATAAATCTCACCGTGCTCCCAATAATGTAATTCAGATCCTCATCCCCAATTATCCCCCGCACAAACTTGACGAAATGGAAGTCTTGCGGTACCTCCAATTCAGTTTGATTTTCAAAATAAAATGGCGACTGTCACCATCGCGGCGCGCTCTCGTTTCTAGACGAGTGCGTGAGCACATTCGCGCGACACGCCGGTGGCCGCCGGCAGACGCCTGAATATTACATGCTGCCAGCTATTCTGTCTTGGACATGTATGTTTCACCGCGAAACGTTTTCCGTTGGCTCATTTTTTTACCCTCCTAATTTAAGATTATGTAAAACGAAAACGGCGCTTTACAGGGACTCTTAGTTCCGTATCCGAAGTTCTTGAAGAGAAGTAGACCTACTCTTCCTGGTAAATAGTTTTAAGTAGGCTTGTGCTTGAACATGTGGAAGCCCTTCTCTATTAATCTGTAATATGACATGAAACTCAAGTGAAATCTGTTCTTTTACATAGCTCCAATCTGGATACAGGATGCAGTTTTTAAAAATCACAGGTCTGTTCATATATAACAGCTGACTTGGGGGGAGGTTGCAGTGAACCACTTTCCTCTTCTGCATGCTGTGCCTCTTTTGAGATCTGTCCTACAGCTTTACTCTACCCAGCTATGGCAAATGCAGCATAATGTGAGCTTGAGTGGACATCAAGATAGGCAGGATGCAGGATTTTACTGAGTTTGTGATGTATGAGTAGGCCTACATTTTAAATCTGGACCTACGAAGGAAAGTAAGAACCTCACAGTTGTGTCCTCAGAAATGTCAACTTTACCTCTCGAAAGGATAAAATAAGGCATTAAAATGTGTATTGTGGTAAGACAAAAAAATTAATTAAATTATTATAGTTCAGACTGTCTGAAAACCATTGCATTATTTAACTCATCCTAACGTTTTCTGGTTTGAGATTGTGTTTTGTAAAATGTTATTTTATTGTTAATTCTATCCTTGCTGCACTTACTGTTGTTGTGTTTAGTGAAATGCTGTGTTGCCTATTTATTTTCTGTATTTTCCATTTTATTTCGCTTTATACGTGTCTGTCGTCTTCTAACTTGCAATTGAAGCAGGTGTGTCTTGTGGCCTGCGACCTACAGCATGTCTGAATGTTAGTGCTAGAAGATTTTTCTCTAAAGGGTGAAAGTTCAACAGCTATTTAAAAAAGCAGAAATACTGTAAAAGACAATATTTGTTAATATGCATAGTTTAGAACAGTAAGAAAAGGAAAATTAACTGTTAGAGCACACAGTCATGTTTTTATGGGTACAAGTTCATGTTGCTATTAGTCAGAATCACAATTGCTTTTACTGCCAAGTACAAGAAATGTACAAGGAATTTGACTTGGTGTACTTGTGCAAACATGTACATTATGCAAGGAAGATTGAATAATGAAAGTTTAAGTTAAAATGCCAACAATAAAAGATCTACGATAGCATCATTAATACAATGCAATGCCATTAATAAGAAAGTGAAACAGTTCAATTGTCATTATCAACGGATTTGAAATAATAAAGTGGCAAAAGAGCAGCAAAATTAAATGAGATGTACAAGAGACAAAAGATGCCAATATCAAAACTCATACTTTTATCATTTCAGAAAAGGATATATAATTGGCCTACAGGCAGATGTAACTATTGCGGACAGGAAGAAAGATTAGAGTATGTTACATTGCTAGTTGTATGAGGCATCACGAACACATACGATTCAAATAATTAATTAAGATATCAAAGAAACAATTTAAAGTAAGAACGAGTTTGTTTTATCTTGTAGTGTACAACTTGACCGACTCTCCCTACCAGTAGGTGGCGGCACTACACCAATTCGCCGTTTGCTGTCCGCCCCAAAAAAAAAAATACATAAATAAAGACGACGACGAAGAGCGTCGTCTCCACCTTTTCCACCAGTGCGGGCAGATTAGTGAAGCTGGTGGATGGTCGTCACGAGGTTGCATTCCGCCCCTTCTGTCTTTGGAATTTGAAACGTGAAGGAGAATTTGCGGTGTAAATGAAATGTCGTCTTGGTTGAAGCCACCGGTGGGCGGACGGGTGCCAGTGGGGAACCCGAACGGAAGGTAAGTCTCAGCGCTTCACGGAGCAGCACTAGCAGCTAGCGCGCTAGGAAACGGCACGAAAACATGAACATCTTTTTTTTTTGGCTGTAACCCGTCGCTAGTTGCTCTTGGCTCTCATCTTCTGGGTCTCTGAAAAGCGCACGGAGACTATTTGCATTGTAGTGAGCGCTGTATAAATAGAACAAGCTTGAACAGACGCTGTCTGTGCAGCGCGCCGCTCTCAAACGTGTCCTTGTTGTGCAGTGCTCAACAGCTACGTCTGTTACGGCGGGTAGCTCCGTACCCCTCCAGAGAGGAGAGGACCGATGAGCCCAAGGATGCCCTGGACAGGTACCAGTTGATCTTATTTTAGATCCACAGTCTCAGCACAACCGTGTGCACTCTTGGTCTCGGAAGTAATTAAAAGAAAACTGATTGAATTGCACAGAAACGCTGTGAAGAAAGCTTCTGTCTTTAGTGAAAGCTAGCACGTTTAATGTTGCATATGTGACAACAGGTGCCACGAATTGGGGCATTAAGAGCACTTGAAAACGACTAAATGCATGTGTTGCTCTGTGTTTTAACTTTAACTAACTGATTTGCTGAATATGAGTGTCGTCAGGTCAAAATCTAAAAGGCACCACGATACAAATGTGTGGAAGCTCGCCTTTGAATGTTTTTAGATTCAACAAGATGTCTAACCCTGACCGATGCAAAGAGTAGCTTCTTTGTCTTCAGTTTTACTGGAGCAGTGGAAAACGGTCATGTGGTCCAATTCACCCAGAGTGATTGGTGCATCGGGGTAAAAAGCCGCTGATGAAGCGATGCTCTCACTTCCAGTGCCCACTGTGCACACCTGCTGAGGAGGTATTATGAAATGGATTTCTTCACTCAATTAGGTCCAACTTCAGCAACGTGTGTGTCAGTGGGGGGTGTAGCGAGCGAAAATATATATATTTTTTTTTCATCAGCCATTTTTTTTTCTCCTTTCGTGATGATGTGGGCCTATTCAGTGATATCGATGCCAGCATTGTTTGGCCTCAAACTGCAAACAAGTGGGTCAGGGATGTAATTTTCACACATTTTGTGCACCACAGAGTCCATACTGTAAGCTCATCAAGAATCTTGGTGATTGTGTTGGAGATGGTTTTACGCAGGGGTCCACCTTCCCCATTATCTATAAAAAGAGACTGGCAAAAAAGGCATTACACTGAATGGAAGTTAGTCATTGCATAATGTGTGCCATGTAGTGTGCCCTTTTAATATAGCTAAACTTTATCCAACAAATGTATTTTTTATTTTCCCCCAAATTGTGTTTTTACTGTTTTCAGTATGGGTTAAATCTCACTGTAACGGAGCACACTTTGCAGTGGGGTCTTGGAAAGTAACTGTCTATCTGGGTGTCTGTATAAACGCTTGAGGAGAGATGAATGTCAAGTCTAGTCTTTGTGATCCAGAGAGCAAAAGGCATGGAAAATGATCTTTAATTAAATAAGTGACAACTAGTTTTTACTTTCTTTCAGTTATGAAGAGCTGGAACAAATGCAGAACTACAGCAGCACTGTAAAATTTGAAGGTTTTAAGCACCAGCCCAATGGTGAGACATTTTATGTATATACTTTATGCAAGAAGACACTAACACATTTCCATAAATGTTTAGCTTTCTTTCCCCCAAAGCAGCCTTGTTATCCAAGACACATTTAATTTATTATTTTAAGCTCTGTCAAAAGTTCTTAATAGACGTGACTCTGATCAAACTGTTTGTCTGTCATTCCCCTTTGTATCTATTACCATCTCCAAACTTCTCTTTAGCCAAGTCGGAGGTCTGCACCCCAGCGGATAAACGCAAAGCACTGTATCAGAAGTTCTACAGACAGGTCCAGGAGGACAAAAAACCAGCCGACTGCGTGGTCCTCTCTGTCACCAATGAGTGCCTGTAAGTACTTGAAGTAAAGATGCAAACATGCGAGCAGGTCAGGTCAAAGTTCAGCTTGCATTCGAAGGCTGAGGTTTAAAGAGTTGATATGTGGCTGCCCATCACTGACTTGAAGTTGATAATGTGCTCTTTTAAATTCTGATATTGACGTGGGTACATATAACCACAGAAGAGGTTTGTTTGTCAGATGGACTCCAGTTAGAAAAACTACAGTGTTTTTATTTGGAGAAACTTTCTCCAAACGAGGCCGTGTAATTGGAGGGTTTCAGTAGCCCAAAACTCAGACCCAAAAGTTTATTACCCAGCACTCAGCCAGGGCAGTGTTTGGGGGGGGAAGAAAAGCAATGGCGAAAAAATCATTTATGAGAAGTTTTTTCTTACTTAATGTAACATTAGTATCTTAGATGCACTTGACTTTTTCGTGTAATGTTAAACAAACCAGGGAATTTACGTGGACTGGAAATGGAAGTTGGCCACGTGACTATGCCAACATGTTATTTTTGTAGCTCTGCCCTGCATGTTGGGATATAAAATATGAGGAAGATTGGTCCGTTGTACACTAGAAGTAGAAAACCATCTGGTTACCTCACACATACTGCAGGTTGTACAGTTGTTTGCATACTGGATACTACACACCACAGTTTAGCAGAATTAATATTCACTAGCAGTGTAACGTGTGATTTCATTGGTTTGCGACTAAGGCCACTTTTACATTTGACTTGAAGCTACAGCAAATTGCTGTGCTATATTGCAGTTCAAGACTTTGTGGTGGAAGTTGTGGTGTTTACACTAAATGACTGATGGGCTCAACAGAAACTTGCAAACTCTGAACCTTTTTTTGTTTTTAACAAAACATGTGGGAGATGAGGCATAACCACAACCTCGCCTAAAATGGAAGCTGATTATTTGAAAATGGTCCTAGAAGTCCCTCATTTTTGTCACCAAATATGTTTGCTTGTTAAGAAGCTGCGTTAAATTGCATATGGAGGTTCCCTTGTTTTTATTAGGTAATTGATGCAATCTGCAAGTGTAAGTGTTTCACTAATAAGCTGTGACTTACAAAAAAAACACACATTATGGTGCTGCTGTGGTGTGTAATGAATGCTTGAAATTCACTCGGTAGCCATCTCTGACACCTACAGGTCCCTTTGGCGTTTTAAAATCTTTGTTCTACATTGATTCCCATCTGCTGAAAGTCATACTTTTATTGTCATCTTCTGCTTTTTGCCCGTTTTTATTTCTTGTCCTCATGTTTTCACTTCTTTGACCAGGTTGATTCTTGTGTTGTCTCTTCCTCCTTTACATTGTATGAATGAATCTTTGTTTTTCAAATACATGTCCTCAGACCTCCCATAACTACAGTATCTAAAACCACCAATACCTTCACTTTTCAAACAATTTTCTTTCTTTACAAGACTTTCATGTTGGTAATTTTGCCATTTTACTTTAAAGAATAATCCCTCTGCACAAAGAGGAAAGGTCCATGCTAAAGGAATAAGAACATATGTTAAGCAATAATATAATATCAACGTTTTGTTGCACAGTGAATTCAAAATTGCAGTGATTTTTCCACTTTACTCTTAAGTGGTAAAATTATCAATAATCTCAAATAGAAAAGCAAAGACCAGTTAATTTTCCTTTTTGTCATGTCTAGTTTTTTAATTTTTAATTAATTTTTTTAATGGGCGCCTAATAGAGATCCCTGTTGGGTTGTTTTTAATTATTTACCATTATTAGAGTAATACATGCCACTCAAGTTAAACTGTCTTTTATGAAATAAACAGCATGAACACACCTTTTGTCAGCACTTGCAATTAACACTTGAAAAAAAAAATCCATGTGAAATTAACTAGTTAATGTAAAACACTTTTAAAATAGAAACTGATGTTTTCTGGTGTCTCACACAAAAACACACACTGCCACCAAAATGTAAAATGACTATCTCAGTAATACACATGCCTTCGGTACAGTGTGAGCGCTCCCTTTTACAAATGGCATTATTTCTATACATACGTTTTTGGTAAAAGCTGCTATTATTGGATACCAGTGATGTGCTGCAGCTGAAACATTTTGTGATAATGGAAACAGAATTTAAAAACTCCACACTGCAACATCAACTGTGAACATGCACCAAACACATCTGCACAAATGATAACTTTGAGGTTTTGGTTGCATTTAACAAATGTTATGGTGACTATACCAGAATTAAATGGTAATTAATTAATTACAAAACCTTTATTATAATATTTTTGAGAGCCAACATACAGTATGTTTCACATCTGTTAAACTGTTACTTGGGAACCACAACTTGCCAAAATGCTTTGAGCATTTAGTTTTATTAAAAGTAGAGAAGTAGTTTGAACTCATTTTATATACAGAGTTCATTCCAATTGGTCTGTATTCAACAATTTATCCCCATTGAATAGGGCATTTTCAAGATTTTTGGTGTCTTTTGACAGAGTAGTCACATTTCTTTAATCAAACACATTCACTGAACATTTTAAATGAGATTTCCTCTTTCACCTGATTCATAACACACAAAGGGTTGAAAGTGAGCTGGGATTGAGAAACAATTGTGGTAGTTGTGGCAAGAAATTAAATCTTTCACCCCTGCACAATCATGCATAACTACACACATCAATGGCAGACCTTTTTAATACTTGTGTTTAGCCCTTTTCAGACATCCCCATGGGGGTTCTTGGCTTTGAAAACAGTTGATAAAAGGTGCTCAAGAAAGAAACATGAATGCTTTAGTGTCTGTTCTGCTTAAAAAGCAGACGGCACAGAGGCAACAGAGCCTCAAAACCTATTAATGTGGAAGAGATTTTCTTTTTCTAAAGTTGACAACAATACTTGCCACTGTAAGTAAAATGCAGACTTTAAACAATCAGACCTCAATGGGATGATCTGTTCAACAAACCTGAACATGAAATATTTACTACTGCTGCATTTCAGTGCCAGTATGTTTAGTAGAACAGTAGTCTGCATGTCGGCCCAATACACAGCTGACATTTGCAAAATGTGCTCTAATTTATTAAAAAAACAAAAACAAACTGTAATCTGTCATGTGGTGCTGTTTGGTAACTTCAATGGGATGGCCAAAAGATTTTTTTTTGAGGGGGGGGGGGGGTAATTGAGTTTAAAACAATATACTAGTAAAGTCATGTATCCCGTGTCTGAAAGGGGCTTTTAATTTCACATAAAACTTTACGACAAATTATTCTTAATATTTTCTTGGTAAACTACATTTTAAGTCGGTAGGTAATTCTTCTCCCCTCAGAGATGTAAGTCAAGGTTCCTCTACATGCCAGTTCAGTCAATTAATCTAAAAATGAAGTTAACAGTGTTTTTTTTCCTCTCAAAGGGAATACCCCAAATCGCTAAGCCAGTGCTTGCAGGAGCGTGGCCTGTCAGTGGAAATGCTCTACCTTCAAGTGGAATCGGGCCTGACCCGGGCCCTGCAGGATGTCCGAGCAGTTGGCTCCCCGTTATGTATACTGGTGGAGCAGAAAAACATAGCTCTGTCCTCCTGCACTGTTATCATATTCTCAGAATCTCTCAAAAGTAAGTTCGTACCCCTCGTATTACTACAAACTAGCCCAGACAACCTCTATGACAACCTCCATCCCTTTTGAGTAGGTTTTTGCGGTTTACATTTAATGCACTTCAACACACAATCTCACGTGGACTTTGTGTAAAACTATTCAATAAAAGAACACTTGAACACCAACTTGCAGAGACACTATAAAGCTGAAATGACACACTCAGAAGTTGACATCTTTGTGGCATTCACACAAACATGATTTCAAACATCAACATTGGCTCATGAAATATACATGGTATTAAATCAATGTAGCATTATTAGAAGTTTCCTGGTAACTGTTCTAGGGCTGCTACATTGATTTTTATTTACACAACTCAAATGCATACATTGTTTTTTTTGAGAGAACTGATTTGTCACAACTTGAGTTTCTTGTGGTTTTTTTTAATTTTTTTTTTATTTGGGTCATCTGTTCTACAAATACTGTCTCTTTGCATTTTATTTATTTTTTTACATATTTCCCTACTTTTCTCTTTACTGTAGAATATATTCCCATCATGGGTGGGATATGCTCCTAATTATCCCAGATTGGTTTTGACAAAACCACCTTGTGTTTGCATGTCAGCTTATTTTTTTTTTTAATAATGTCAGAAGGACCAAAAGCCAACAGGATAAAGTAACCAATAATGAGCAAAGAGACATTGCACATTAGGAACATCCATGCAAGCTGCTGTCCTGGCAATGGAAGAATCTGCCCAGTAATCAAACATGCGTTTATAAAGACTCTGTAGATCCCTCTTTATTCTACCTCCTCTCTGCCGTCTGTACATTCAGTTATCCCAGGAAGGTCCAATATTCCCTCCCCAGTGTCCGCTTTCGCAAAGCCTTACACTGTTTCCTTTACGTCTCTGTTCAGTTTTTACCTGGTTGTTTCCCTTGGACATGTTGCGCTGACCTCGGTGTCCCCATCATTTGCCTTTGGGCGCTCATACAGCTGGAGGAAGGAGACGGAGGTCCGGCTTTAGTTGGTGGAGGTGTCTCGAGGTTACTAAAAGCAGGAGGGATGTTCGCCTGGTAGCTAGTGCCCCAAATTGAGTGACACGCTGCGTCCTTAGCGTTCTTGTCAGTTGGCTAGGTTTTTCGACGGCAGGCCTGACCGGTGCTGTCAGACTGCCCGCGGGGCTGTGTCTCACAGCCCTGGTGATGGACTAATTTTTTTCTCTGCGCTCTGTGCAGACATCTTCATGGCACTATGGCGCTAACACCTTTCTGCAGTGCCAATTCACACAGCTCTCATTTTTCTGTTTGTACCTCTGTTACTTCCTCCCGAGGCAGAACACAAACAATGTTCTGTTGTTCTGCCGCCTCCCCTCACAGAGCACGGGCTGGACTCAAGGTACAACAGGGCTGGAACAAACTGGTTGTGTGAATGAGATGGTGCATTTCCCTCAGACATGCTTGCATGCTGAATGGATTTAACCTCTAACCAGTGGACGACCTGCTCTACTACAAAGTAACACCTGGCTGTTGTTCCATCCAGCATCCACTGCAGTTCACCTGCTGCTTCAGTTTTGGCCATCAGCAGTTACTGCTGTTGTTTGCTCGCAGCTTCTTCTAAGCTGTGGTTTTGATTCTTCCAAAAATAAAAACTCATCTGATTTGTGGTTTGAGCTTCGTTGTGAATGTTTTTTTTTTTTTGTTTTTTTTTTTAAGTTAACAGCATGCCTGGATTGTGCAGTGAATATCCCACATTCTGTTGTCCGTGGTGAATTAATTGTCTGTTGTTGGACATGAGGACGTTGTTGACTCTGATTGCATGGATGGCTACAGATTTTGAATTTTTTTTCTAATTTGTTGGTGTTCTTGCTTTTGCAAAACAGAAGCTTGTAACCAATAGAACAGATGACATAAGCCAATGATTTAATAAATTAAAACTCAAGTTGTAATAAGTTATTTTCCCTCTACAATTTATTGACATACATAATTTACATTAAACGTTTCTCTCACTTTTTATTGCACTGTGCGCATACAAATCTGCATAATACAAATCATGCTTTTAAATAAGATGGCATCAATCATTTTCACGATGCTACTTTGTAGCTGACTCAAACATTTCCCCTGAAATACACACAGAATAATTTCAATTAACAAATAAAAATTAAATAAAATCAATATAAAGTGGTTCTTTTTGGCACAAGAGAATGAAATAACACAGTTGACTCATTGCACTTAGGTGCCACATATTGAAATGCACATTGTTATACTATCTAATCAAGCATTATATATCCAGGAACGTGCACAATGAAATCTATAATGAATTTATAACTAATGGGTTATAATAATTAAATAACATGCATGCATGCATCCTTCCTCCTGCTGCCCCTTGAGCAAAGCATTCACTAGAGCTAGCTTTTTTTTTTTTTTTTTTTTTTTTTTTTTTTGACAACACGTTTATTAAAAGGGGGGCGGGCATAGCAGAGTGACCTGAGAAAACTGAACCGCCACAGATTTTACTCTTAAATTCTGTGGATTTAAAAAAAGATTTTTTCCACACCTTTCGTTCTGTTCACTCTTCTGACATTTCACCGCTAACAATCCCTTTCCCCTCATCAGTCCATCGCAACATGCCCAAAGACCAGGCCATGGACTTTGTCCAAGCAGAATACAATCGTGGACTCGCCAAAGAGCGCCCACAGAAGGATCCTGCAGACATTGCAGCAGAGGCGTCGCAGCTGCTGGATGACTTTTTGGATCGAGAAAAAATTGCACGCCATGTTGTTCCCATTGAGACAAAGCAGCTGCTCATGCTTTTAGCCGACGGGGTGCATCTGTACCCCGAGGAGTTGGAGACCATCTCAGAGTACGTCACTTCCCGGCAAGACCACTTACAAGGTGAAAGAAGGATTAAATCTGTTGCCTACCGGTTTTCACCAGTACTATGTTACTATGTCTAAGTGCGACTGGCTGCAGCTTTTACTACTTGGGTTTTACAGTTCTGGTGGTGTTCCTCTTTTCTCTTCTAATTTAGCTGTAAATGCTGAGAGTGACAAGGACAACGTGTTACCTCAAGGATTGGGGAAACCACCACCTCTGCTCCCAACTCCAGCTGGACCGTCACAACTTCAGTCACTGTCTGTAGGAGGGGGGCCCTTGGGGACCCCATCCCCACCTGTACCTCTCTTGCCAACTCCAGGTTAGGTCTACAGCATCATTTGTTTGGGCTGTTGAGTCATGTCTAACAAAGTTTTGAGTGTCTGGGAACATGCAGTGAGAATGTTCAGTAAATATTTCTCCTGGACCTATGTCAGAGGTTAGTACATTAATATAGTGTATAACTACTTGTTTCTTTTATCATTTTTTTTTTTTTTTTTTTTTTTAATTTAAAGGATCTCATCCCAAAACCAAACCACCTCCGCTGCTTTCCTTGCACCGGCTCCCAGGTCCATCATTAGGGGCCCCACTCCCTCGCAGCCCTCTGCCATTACATCACCCTTATGGTCCTCCTGGTGTTCTCCGGGGGCCCCTGCTCCACCATGGTCCTCCATCCTACCCGGGTCTCAGGGGCCTCCATTGGCCTAGACTGGCTCCTCCCTCTTTAAAGAATTCTCGTCCTCCACTTCTATCTTCCCCAGGTTGATCATTTCACATTTGTTTGGAAATTGATTTTCGGCCATTTGTGATGTCAGTTTCAGTTATTATGGTTCTTTCAGTATCTGTGTAGAAATAAAGTAAACTAAAAGGAACAAACAAGGTGTAGGTAAGCGGACTATTTAAAAAAAAAAAAGAAAAAAAAAAAGCATACATTAATCATGTATATTCTTTGTAATTCCTCAGGTGTTCCTTTTCCATGTCCAACTGGCCTGCGACACTAGAAAGATGACGTCCAAGTACAAGCATCGTCATATGTGCAAGTGGCAGTGTTTTAAGCATTTCAATTAAATTTAAAGCAGAAGATTCCAAGCGCTTCCAGAGCTAATTTTTTGCGCCCAAAACGAGGACAGTTCACTCGGTTAACAGTTAAATTAAGAATTGTTAGTTTTGTATCATTGTTCATGTAAAGTATGGGGTGTGTATAAATTGGCAGTTTTTAGTGTATTTTCTGAGACCCCCTATCTCCAGTTGTTTTTTTTTTTTCTCCCCTTTGTAATGTTTTGATACCCAGATGTCTCATTAATGCTCCCAGTTGGCAGCTGGTTCTCATTTAAAGCAACAAAAACGCCAGGTGTATTTGTAGTGACATGACTTCTTTTTCTTTCTTTCTTTCTTTTTTTTTTTTATTTTACTATTATTTTTTTTTGTGTATGTCATGGAGTGTCCTGTCTGCTGTCTTTAGGTTTTAAAGATGGTGCTTAAAATGTATTAATCACATGTTTATTCTCTGGAAGTTTGAGTATTTGTTTGGATATATATATATATATATATATATATATATATATATATATATATATATATATATATATATATATATATATATATATATATATATATATATATATATATATATATATATATAAAATCCCCTCACATCATGGTAAAAGGGATTTTAAAACTTTTCCTAGCTTTGACAGTGTAAGAAACCACCTGTTTTTTTTTGTTTTTTTTATTGTTTTTTTTTCCTCCCTCTCACTGCAGACCACAAGATCTGTGTAGACTCATTTTCTTTAAAACCCCTTGTCATTTTTTCCCCCATGTTTTGTAGATAATTTAGCGCTGTATGTTAGGGTTTTTTTTTTTATATAGAAAATATGTAAATATTCAGCCAATTCAATGATTCAAAAAAGTTCTCTGTAAATGCAGCACTGGCTTCAGTTATTTGGGGCAGTTCATGATTACAATTTTCAAAGAAAACGTCTTAATGTTAAAATTTTTTTTTTATTTTGGTTTTCAGACTTTTGGTGTTTGAAAAAGAATAAACTTTAAAAACAAAAACAAAAGCACTCTTTTTACCTGTCATATTTTTCTGCGTCACTAAATCATGGTGGGAGATGAGGGTGCTTTTGTTTATTTTCTTTTGCATGGGTAAGTGCCGAACCTGGCAAAAGAAACCATCCATCATCTATACCCGCTTATCCTCATTGGGTTCACAGGGGTCTGCAGGAGCCTATCCCAGCCACCTTCAGACAAAAGGCAGGGTGGCAAAAGACGACTCTTGTGCATATGTGACAGTAACAATTTTATTGGGACTTGAGACAGATTCTGTCAGAGGACCTAAATCACGGTATGAAATACAGAAAGACAAAGACAAAAGGTTGCGATGGATGTTTTGTGTTATTGATACACTACACTGGGGTGTGTGTGTGCGTGTGTAGTGTTTGTGTGAAAATTTAGCGCATGATGTTTTGTGGTCATGTTGTGCAAGAGCTGAAACGGTCAGAGCTGAAGAGCCACTTAGAGCAGTGAAGTTGACCTCGAACACAAGTTCAGCAGCCAAAACGTTGGGGCGAATCACAGTTGGTACTGCTGTGTGGGGTCAGTGTCTTGCAGCAGACCTTCCCCAGTGCACTAGATTCACTCTCCAGCCCATCAGGAACTATCTAGCTCCCCAGCCCCCCACAGATGATAGTAACCATAGGCAATGAATCCCCACTACCAAGATGGGTGAAAGCAGAAACGGCCCAGAATCCACGAAAGGCACCACCCAGCAGGGCTGTCGCATACCTGCAGCACAGAGGAGACGGCACATAGGTGGGGATGGAGGGCCACCCGCCCGCCCCACGAGGGCCGTAGCATGTGCCTTGGCACGGTTGAAGTCTGAATTTTTCACTGGGCCATTGGAACATCTTGATTTTTTTTTTTAATTTGTTTTTTTCTTTATCAACGGTTCTTTAGGTGTCCTTTGTAGAAAAAATGTTTCTGTTGCATGAGCCAAGTTCAGCTAAGTTTAGCTTCCTACCTCGCACAAAAATGTGGATTTTGCAGCAGGAACGCATTTTTGCACTTCAAGTTAAAGGCCTTAAGTATTCACCAAAGACTGACAATTTAAAACGGCACATTTCATGATGTAAACACAAAGTGCACACGTGGGATAAGATCCAACTGGGAAAAGCTATTCATGTCCTCAAGGATAGTTACGTTCCAAACAACCGACACCACAGCAACCCAACACCAGAGTTTTTGCTTCATGGCAAACAACGCTACGAATACTGCAACTTCCTTCAGGAGGACTGCAACTACATGGCCTTGCTCACAAAAAAATCCAGCATTGCACACTATCCTCCCTCCCTAGAATATTAAACATAGAGGCCTACAGAACATAGGATTAGTATCGGGACAAAAAGGGGCCAATTTGAGAAGAGGTTTAATCATGTAAAGTCAAAGAAAACTACCAAGTACACATGTGAGAATTCAGGTTGCCACATTAGATTTCTATATTTATTAAAGTGAGGGGTAGAAGGTAAGAACTGGCTTAAAGTATGAAACAAAAATTAAAGTGGCATTAAAAGAAAAGCTGAACTGGCTGGTACAACGTATAAAGTACTTATTCAAAGGAAAAAATAACACAACAAAAGTCACTAAATTGATATTTCCAAATAATCAAATCACCAGATGGGACACCTCTTAACATGACAGGTGTTTCAGCCTTCTAAAAGGATATGTAATTAATAGATTACGGTTCCTGTCGGTTCCTTCCCATCATAAAGGGAGAACGCTGTACAGTTTGAACCTAACCTGACTGTAAAAACCGGAGTGTTGTCAGACACTGTAAACATCAGGGGTCAACTCGACTTCTAACACTGCACTGCTCTGGCTTCCAAGTTTTGCTGCCCTGTAAGAGTTTTACGAAATATAAATCTTTCAATAATGATGTTTGCTAATGTGCAAATTGAGACTTAAAAATGTAAGATAAACCATTAAGATGTTTGGTGTATCTATTATTGCAGTGAAATACGTTATTTGGCTGTAGCAGGCCTTAAACTATTAGAAGTTTCAAAAAGAAGTTACCCCAAACATATTGCAGTCACAAACATCAAAAAGCGAACAATAAAACATAAAACTACATTCACACCTGAAAACAAACATTCAAATGTCCAGAGGTCGTTTCTTGCTGCAGTACATCTACTCCTGTAGCCACCAGGGGGCCCCCACGTTACAGGATCAGCCCGCAGCCCAAAAGTACAATATTTGGAGAGAAATTAAATGGCATGTATTCATTTTTAAGCAGATAAATGAAGGAAATAAAAAAAGTTAAATACTTCACCGTGAAGCAATACAATTGTGCCTCAGATATGTACCAAATATGTCCCTTTTTAACCCCTGATGTCGCATATTTGATACATACATTGCTGAGACCTCTGCATCACTCCCATAATAAAAACAACAACAAAAAACTACGTTAGGGGCTGACGCCCTGGTAAGATAATACCTGTCAATACCTGTAGTCACATATGCGGAATGGTGATTTTTGTGATGTATACATTTTTTTAGAAGCTAGATGGCGACACACACCAGCTGTTTCACGGTGTCAGAGCAGAAACGTGTGGTAATTGTAAACATAAAATTTGCACATTCATGTGAAGATCTTCTCCTTTGGTCCTGCTATAAGGACCAACACTAGTGTTGTTTAAATTCCACCATAGGTGGGTCATTTTTTGCTTTAAAAGTTGAAGGACCTTCTTCAGAGAAAAAACATTTTGTTGAACGTGTCCTAAATTTGCTGCTGTTGCATGTACGTGTATGCATGTGATATATGCATATCTTCTCTCAGTAGTGCGTGCGTGCTTTATATGCTTGATCATGTATGTTGCTGGGGTTATAAATCTGTTTACACAGCCAGATTGTGGGGTTATGAAATCCTTTCAGGGTCAGTGATGAATTCCAAACACTTAATTAAATGAATCTCAGGGTATCGAGTTGGTGAATAGGAGTAAGACTCACATACATGTGTGTGAATCAATGTAATGCCCGTGGACCTTTGATAAATTGTCTGTGAATACTAATAAATGTGCTCAATAGTTGTATTCATCAGTGTGATATATTCTTTAAACACATTTACAGGACAGCGTCATTAATTTAAGGGATTTAAGAAATGTATTTTATTGAGCTCTGCATTGTGACTTGCAAAGTTAAATCAAACCGCAGTGAACTAAAAACCTGTATTTCATTCAGAGTTGACTAAATCCTGGCCTCATACCGGCCAGTAGCTTAGTCTCTTTTTTGCCATAAAGTTTAAATTACTTTCTGTATAACATAATTCTACATTTTCTCTTTTTTAAATGAGTTTAAGTAACATTAATGTTATCATACATATACAAGTTAGAGAGTCATAGAAGGACTCACACAGATATGCAACATGAATATGTCTGAACGTGTGTGGGGTTCTCTTCATGGTGCCTCCTCCTCCTCTCCTCCAGCTGTGGGAGCGCTGCTGCGAGGAGCCCATCAACGCAGGAAGTAATGGACAACTGTCTTCACCTCATTACACCAGCCTACACACGTACTTTGATTGGACACTGTGTGGTTGAAAGCAGCTTACTGTTAGTCTAGTAGCTCAAATTTATAATCTAAATGTCTCGCTGAGGTGTTATTCTTGCGTCAAGTCTGAACCAGACAAACTAAAAGTGATTTTATTTATTAAGCACTGGTTTTGTTTGGTATTATGTGTTTTAATTTACTAGTTTCATGTTTTCTCCCTTTAGATCACTTTTTTAAAATCAGTATTCCATAAAGAAACAGCTTTAGGATAATATTTACTTGAAATCCATTAATTTATTTTCCAGTAAATATAATTTGGGCTACAATTTTTATGTTTTGGATGGTGATTTTCTTAGTGTGCATTTTTCAACAATGACAAAACTGTACATTTGACAAAACTTTACAAATACATCCACTACATGTTTTCACTTTCACAAAATTGCAAAATATATATATATATGTGATATATATATATATATATATATATATATATATATATCACACTTGATAACAATTATTGATGCACTAGTGCATAGTTCATATCAGTTACAGTTACAGTAGTTAGTTAATAATTCCTTTGTCTGAATTTATCTTACAAATGATGCAGGGTAGAGCTGTTGATTAAATAATATTTAAGCATCACATGTGCTGCTGTGCATAATAGATACTTAATCAGACATTCTCTGACCCAGAGTTGATGAATGATGCCAACATATACGTATGTGGACAAATTTGTTGGTATCCTTCCACTAAAAAAGAATTTAATGTAGTGATAGTCAACAAATGCAAATCAGACCTTATGTTTAAATTGAACAGTTAAAACAAAACCAAATAAAAAGCTAATGAAACTGACTTGGACAAATTTGTCGGTACCCCTCCATAAAAAAAATAAACTCAGCACAAAATGTCAATGGCAAAAAGAAGTTGTTTGGCATTGGCGGAGAAGATCTGGCAAATTTTTCATCAGCGCAACCCACACCCTCATCTCTGCTGCTCATCCTGCAAATGCATGTTCGTTACAAATGTGGCACCATTTAAAAGAGAAATAAACAGGCTTTCCAGCGATATATGAGTTATTGCCCATAAACATTGTTAGAACAAACGAGTGACTGAAAATTGACTAATGAAAATCATACTTTCTTCATGTCAGCTATTGAATCTTGGTTCAAATGAATAATTAAAACAAAACAAAAAATTACTACAATTCACTTAGACAAATTAGTTGATACACCTAGAAAAGACTTAAACTAATTTGGCAACTAAAGTTTGTTCTGTAATTACCATCCCAACCTCTCTAGATGTGGTTGCAATAGGAAAATTGACGACAAACTGAAGATACAGATAACCAAATAGCCCAGAACAACTTTCAAAGAAGGCAGCACGGTTAGTGGTTAGCACTGTTGCCTCACAGCAAGAAGGTTCCTGGTTCGATTCCCGGACCGGTGGGTCTTTCTGTGTGGAGTTTGCATGTTCTCTCCGTGCTTGCGTGGGTTCCCTCCAGGTACTCCGGCTTCCTCCCACGGTCCAAAAACATGCAGGGTAGGTTAATTGATTGTTCTAAATTGCCCATAGGTGTGACTGTGCGTGTGCATGATTGTTTGTCTTGTATGTGGCCCTGCGACAGACTGGCGACCTGTTCAGGGTGTACCCCTGCCTTCCGCCTACTATGCGTCGGGATAGGCTCCGACAGACCCCCCTGACCCGGAGACGGATTAAGCGGAAATAGATAATGGATGGATGGAACTTTCAAAGAGATTCAAGTGACTTCCAAGCCCAGGGTAAATCAGTTACAGATCACACCATCCCTCTTAATGTTTTAGAGAAAATACATTGTGACAAGCCACAACCTTTCTAGGAGAATGTCGTTTGGACAGATGAGACAAAACTGGAGCTTTTTGGGATATTACATCAGCTCTGTGCACACAAACCCAGACATGAAGCATTCAAAGAAAAGAAGACTGTAGCTACTGTGAAACATGGAGGAGCAGGCTCGGTTATGTTCTGGAGCTGCTTTGATGCATCTAGTACAGGGTGTCTTGAATCTGTGCAGGTACAATAAAAACTCAAAACTATCTAGATTCTGGAGTGAAATGTGTTGCCTAGCATCAGAAAGCTTGGTCTCAGCTGCATGTCGCGAGTTCTCCTACAGGATAATGACGCAAAACACACAACTAGAAATAGCCAAGAATGGTTAAAAACAAACCCTGGACAATTCTGAAGTGTCTATCTATCAGTCCCGATTTCAATACCTCTGAACATCTTGGAGAAAGCAGAAAAATGCAGTGTGGAGAAGAAACTGTTAAAACCTGATTAAGCAACAGTTTGCTCAGTTTGCTGTGGAGTGGACTAAAATACCTGTCTACAGGTGCAGAGGTCTCATTGAGAGTTACAGGAATTGTTTGTTTGTCTCCAAACGTTGTGCAACAAAATATTAAGTTAGTCTAGGCCAGGTTCATTAGCTATTTTTTTGTTTCTTTGATTTTTTAAAAATTGTCATTTTGAACCACAATTCAAAATCAATGCTTATATTCATTAATCAAATGTCAATAAAGTAATTTATTATATACATATTATAATGATTTGTCAATTTTAAGTTATTTCAGTTACTATTGTGGGTCTTTTTTGGTGTAAAGGTACCAACAAACGTATGTGTATATATATATATATATATATATATATATATATATATATATATATATATATATATATATATATATATATATATATATATATATATATATATATATGTATATATATATACAGTCGTGGCCAAAGGTTTTGAGAATTACGTAAATATTGGAAATTGGAAAAGTTGCTGCTTAAGTTTTCATAATAGATATTTGCGTGTACTCCAGAATGTTATGAAGACTGATCAGATGAATTGCATAGTCCTTCTTTGCCATGAAAATTAACTTAATCCCGAAAAAAACTTTCCACTGCATTTCATTGCTGTCATTAAAGGACCTGCTGAGATCATTTCAGTAATCGTCTTGTTAACTCAGGTGAGAATGTTGACGAGCACAAGGCTGGAGATCATTATGTCAGGCTGATTGGGTTAGAATGGCAGACTTGACATGTTAAAAGGAGGGTGATGCTCGAAATAATTGTTCTTCCATTGTTAACCATGGTGACCTGCAAAGAAACGTGTGCAGCCATCATTGCGTTGCATAAAAATGGCTTCACAGGGAAGGATATTGTGGCTACTAAGATTGCACCTAAATCAACAATTTATAGGATCATCAAGAACTTCAAGGAAAGGGGTTCAACTCTTGTTAAGAAGGCTCCAGGGCGTCCAAGAAAGTCCAGCAAGCGCCAGGATCGTCTCCTAAAGAGGAATCCGCTGCGGGATCGGCGTGCCGCCAGTGCAGAGCTTGCTCAGGAATGGCAGCAGGCAGGTGTGAGCGCATCTGCATGCACAGTGAGGCGAAGACTTTTGGAAGATGGCCTGGTGTCCAGAAGGGCAGCAAAGAAGCCACTTCTCTCCAACCAAAACATCAGGGACAGATTGATCTTCTGCAAAAAGTATGGCAAATGGACTGCTAAGGACTGGGGCAAAGTCATATTCTCTGATTGGGGCATCTGGAAAAAGGCTTGTCCGGAGAAGAATCAGTCCTGTGTCGTGCCAACAGTAAAGCATCCTGAGACCATTCATGTGTGGGGTTGCTTCTCATCATAGGGAGTGGGCTCACTCACAATTTTGCCTAAAAACAAAGCCATGAATAAAGAATGGTACCAAAACCCTCCAACAGCAATTTCTTCCAACAGCAGTTTGGTGAAGAACAATGCATTTTCCAGCACAATGGAGCACCGTCCCATAAGGCAAAAGTGATAACTACATGGCTCGGGGACCAAAATGTTAACATTTTGGGTCCATGTCCTTGAAACTCCTCAGATCTTAATGCCATTGAGAACTTGTGGTCAATCCTCAAGAGGTGGGTGGACAAACAAAAACCCACTAATTCTAACAATCTCCAAGAAGTGATTATGAAAGAATGGGTTGCTATCAGTCAGGATTTGGCCCAGAAGTTGGTTGAGAGCATGCCCAGTGGAATTGCAGAGGTCCTGAAAAAGAAGGCCAACACTGCAAATACTGACTCTTGGCATAAATGTCATGTAATTGTCGATAAAAGGCTTTGAAACATATGAAGTGCTAGTAATTATATTTCAGTACATCACAGAAACGAAACAAAGATCTAAAAGCAGTTTAGCAGTATATATATATATATATATATATATATATATATATACCATATTCAGTCAGGTCCAGTATTACCATGCAAGTTGTTCTTAGAATATTAACTACAATTGTAAAGAACTTCTCTCAGGGGGTTTTGCTTCCTTCACAGACACAAATTCAGGTCTGAAATTTGAGAAGTAAAGAGGTTGATGCCAATAATATGCCACGTAAAATAACATGAGACGGACAAATATTTCTCCACTCTAACCGGAACTGTCCCTTGAACCTTTTGTCCAACTTCTCTGCCCTGCTGATGAAGCAAAACTACAGGTCCTAGAAAACTTCACAGATTGTTGGGCAGCAATGACTGCTTGTATAAGATAAATGCTGCTGCCTCTTTAATTCTTATGAGGCAGAAAGGTACTTAGTTTTCAACAAACTCCTTCTGCACTTTGGCTTGACTGTTGTTGAATGAAAAATGACAGTGTAATCTGTCATGTGTTGTTCATTTAAAGATCTCTACTAAAATTTTAGATATTGTAAATAACAGACAATTGTCTTTCTTCATTGGTTTTTTGTTTCCTGAGTTGTAAATCTTCAATCTTTTAGGGGTGTGCTCTTTCTTTTTGACATGATTATATTGATACCATTGAAGTTGCATGCCCAATAGATTAGTTTGGACACTGTCAATATGCCTTGTGAAGTATTATCATGTTGTTTTGAGAATTGTTTTTAATATATACTTTTAAACATCCAGACTGAGTGAGAGACCCAGAGAACCACATGAGGGACTACATGAACATATTGCAGGAATGCCACACAGCTTCACAATCAACGTATGTCTTCCTACTGAAGTTTACAGTGTACTTTATTATTGAAAATTCATACAAGATAGCACACAAATATAAAAACATTCTGGCACTCCATAGAAAAAAAACAGATGAGGGAAAATATATTACTTTAAAGTGTAAAACAGAGGGTGGAACTTCATGCATTTATGTGAATATTAGTTAGTTAATGTGGTGGAAGACACTTTTATGAGTCTTAGTGGATCACACAGGCAACAAATATCTTCATCACCTCCCCTTCTCCCCACCTTCTCATCCTTTACCACTGTTCCTCCTGTTTTCCCACCTCTGCTTGCACCCTTTCTAACTCCTCTCAAGTTGAATCATTTGTTTTCCATGTTCAGTGTCTTCATCACAAGTACCTGTCATTTGAGCAGAAAGTTGTGGAGAAACAAAAAACAGAATATTACTTTTTTTTTCATTCTCTTTTTTCCTCCTCCATTATTTCTATGTTGGCCAATCCTTCACTTTCTCCTTCTGTTTTCAGTTCCCTTCATTTCTGTTCTCCTTCCATTTGTCCTCCACCCCCCTTTTCCTCTCCTTTTCCATTCCCTTTCTCTGCTCCCCACTGGATATCAATCAGAATCTATCACTCCACCTATTCCTGCTGCCTTTGTGTCAGAATTCACAGGAACTTCATCAAATGGGAAACTGTTTCATTGTTGTGTTGAACTCTCGCTGTGCGTGTATGTGTGTTTTAAGCTTCTGTAGCAGAATTGATGGAATGCACACACGTCTACATCACGCGGCATCACAAGAAAGCTTGCACAGAAGCCCAAAACAGTCACTTCCCCCCCCGTCACCCCCGTCACACATGCACACTCAGACAAGCATACAGACATTGGGGTGTTAATTGTTGTGATAACACCTTCCAATAACAAGGCTCTAATTATCAACATGTTTGGCTGTTAGAGTGTGTATCTGGCACTTGTGCGTGGATCATGGGGTGATCGTGTCTGTTTGAGTGCCAGTGTGAGGTGTGGCACCAGGGGAGGAAGGTTTGATGATTTTGGAATATGCTGCTGTGTGTGTCTGTACTAGGGTTGTATGCTCTCATGTATGGGGCGATGATGTCTCAGTCTCAATCCACATTTGCACAGGACAAGAGATCTTTTGTTGTTTGCTTAATTGCAAATGCTTTGTTTGAAAAATGACCCCATTGCAATGCATCTATTGCACTGCAGATGCACAAAGAGAAATTACCGGACCTTTGTCACATTTTATACAGATAATAGTCAGCCTTCTGAGTGTCTGTACTGTCTTGGAGGGCTGAAATCAAAGGCACGTGCCAACGCTTGGGGCTGCCAGGGCTCTAGAAAAATAAATACAGAGCTGTCAGTGAATCATTCTCAAGTACAGTTTAACAACAAAGAATTTTTGACATCAGACACATTACTCATATGTCTTGAAAGATAGTTATGGATTTCTTTTTAGTCTAATTTGATGTAATTGTTCATGTATGTATTTAAAGCAGTATCCACCATGTCTAAGAATAAAGCATATCTCAGTGCAGCACAGTGTAGAAAGTAGAAAGCTTTGGCTACAAAATACACTTATTAGTCAGAAACAGTTGAGCTTGGTTTAACTTTTTTATTATGGCAACCAAGCATTAGTCTCTGAACCATGCATTTTCACTATACCAAAACACGCTTGTGACAGGAATGTTGTATTTCTGCTGTTCACCTCACCATCCATTTGGATCTCATTATGAAATGGAAAACAGACATAAAGATAAATTCATTGCTTTTGTGATCAAAGACACAATTAATGCAATGTTTCCTATTTTACTGCCTGAAAACAATGCCCAGTGTCACTGTAGTTATTCAAAAAGGACCCAAACATGGGACTTAAAGGCAGATAACTGGGAAAAGAACAGAAATGTCTTTAATAAGCGTACTAAATATGGACAAAACAATGAGACAGTCACAAGGCCAATCAGACTGGCAAAAACAGTTCTTAAGGCGTCCCGAGGCCAGGCAGACCATCAAACCAGTCTAGAGGGTACCATCTGGATGGTGAGCTGGACAGGCAATGCCACTGTAGAAGGTAATTAGGCAGATGAGTGGGAGGATTAAACCTCTCTAAGGGTTGATCAGAATACAAATGGGACCGGTAGGACAGGTGAAGCTGGGCCCATTCCAAAGGTCAGTCTGGAAGTAAAGGGACCGTCAAAGCTGGAACAACCCCAGAGGTTGACTAGGTGGGAGGTGTAGCTAGAGGTATCTCTATAACTCTTGGGGCTGGACAGGTGGCAAGTGGATCAGACCAAAATGGGAGTCCTGAGGTGGTGAAGACTTGCTCCAAAACATCCCAAACCCTGGTTGATAGGGACATCTGTAGACTGCAGGATGGGGACAGGTCAAGGTGGGATATCTCAAGACTCCACATCTGACAGGAAAATACAGGAACTGGCATGTAGCCTGCAGAACAAGAAACACAAACACGCCTGCAGTCGGTGGGCTTGGGCTTGGATAGGTTTGACATTGCTAAACTTGGATCTAACTGTGTTGGGACTACAACAGGAGCTGGGAAGTACAGAACTGGGGGTGTCCTTCGGGACCCCCTTGAAGACTGGGTTAGAAACACCTTGGACAGAGACATTGTTTAAGGGACTCAAGTTTGTCAAGTATGAGGACACCGTTGGTTTACCCCAAAATGTACAAATTATACGTGCCCTTAAAAGAGGTCGAATGAACAAAATCAAACTCAAATCAAAAAGGTAACTTAACAGAGTAATTTCAAAACTGCAACAACATCTATTCAACCAAAGAAACAAACTGGCCTCCCTTACAAGAAACAAAGGGGGACTTAAATGCTGACTGATCAGACCAGTGGTTTGCACAAGGGGGTAACACCTACTAGACAAATATTAAACACATAAACAAAAGAAACTGAAACTAAAATTTAGTTCAACAATTACTTTTAAAAATTAACAAAAAAAGTAAGCCAACAAAATACTTCAATCAAAAGTATATCTAAATCTTTAACGCCTAACAAATGCCCACACCCCCGTCTTGAGGGAGCTGACTTGGTTCAGGTCCAGGTTGGTCTGAACACCTGACCTCACTTCTGCCCCCAAACGCTCACGTGACTCAGCACCGGTAAAAGAAAAGAGCAAGAATATTAAACAAAGCAAAATTTAACACAGTGGAAATACGGTTTAAATGTGCGCACCTACAAATAAATACAGCACCTCAACTAAGCTTAAACCTATGAAAACAAACTGGTGTTAAGTGATGAAGAAAAGTTTAACTAAAAGGTGTAGGTGTATGGGGTTACGACCTTTTAATGTGTGGCTCTGGGTACGGCCATCACACTTTGTGAAGAGGGTCATGGATACCCTTTAGGATTGTTTGTGTCACATTTACGGGAATTAGATACAAAATGCAGGAGGCTGTAGTACTAAACAATAACTATGATTCAACAAAATAATGCTGTATGGGGAAGAACCGCCCCCCCCAAAAAATAAACAAACAAAAAACAACTGAATTAACAAGTGCACCAGGGGTACAGACCAAAGAGCTGAGGGACAGAAAGAAGGGAAGGAGGAATTGTAATATACAAACACACAAAAACAAGAGCCAACAGAAAAGACTTGAGGATAATTAAGACTGAGTAGAAAAAGACGTCACCAGGAAATCACACATAAAAGGAAGCACTTTCAAAGTAAAACAGGAACTGAGCCAAAGCTCAAAATAAAAGAATGGAAACTATACAAGTAAAGTCAAGACAAAGCGTTTGAAAATTCAAAATATCAACAAAACACAACAAGAAAGAAACAAAGGAAAACCAAAACCAATAGAAAGCCAAATCATAACAATTCGATCAGTGACTTGATCCTTTCTGATGGGAGCAGTGAAGTGATAACCAGTGAAACAGCCTCTAATGGGAAAAAAAAAACAAAAAAAAAAACAATATTGTGCTTCTCTGCCTTGTTAATGTCCGGCCATATTCTACCATCACACTGAGTGGTTAAAGAGAGGACGCCAACAAAGGAGCAACAGGCAGGCGGCCAGGAGAACACACATCCGTAAAAGCAAAAATCTGAGGACGATCAAACAGGAAACAGCGGCACTGAAAGTAAAGGTGAAAGACAGGCTTCATAAAACGAGGTTTCCTCTGGTCACGACGAAGCGACAAAAACACCAAAAGACAGAAACGACACAATTCCTGGTCTTACTCTTGTTAGAAAATATCATCAAATAGGTACATATGTTATCCAATTAAATACACGGAGAAAAAAAAGAAATCTACTTTTCATTTGCAGTAGCGTACACGGAAATGATCTAATATATTGAACTTACTAATGTCCTTTTAATGTTCAGACATGAACAAGGCGGTACTGCCAGAATAATCATTAAGATCACTTGTGGATCAGTTCTTACTCAAACGCTATGACTTTATGCAGAAGGGTAAAGACATTGGTGGTGTGATGCAGACTACCTGTCAGAGTACCTGGCTGAGTGACAAAGCTGTTTTCATTGTTGCTAAGCTGTTTGACAGTCTGACTGGTAGGTGTGCCGAACAGGCAGCTGGTTGGTTTTCTTGTTGGATGACTGTTTTACTTGCTGTTTGAGTGGGCGGCTGGCTTCTTGCCTGCTTAGTTGGTTGTCTGGCTAACTGGCTGCCTGTGTGCCTGGTTGGCAAGCTGGCAGCCTGAGCCGTGTCCCAAGCCAAGGCCCTACGCCCCACCAGATCTTAATTGGGTTAAGTTTGTCCGCCACAGATAACACTTCCTCTTTCTTCTGAGAGAAAGGGAAAAAAAAGAAAAATGGTCTGGCACTAATAACGCTCTTTAACGAAGCTCTTTTCTGTTTAGGTGGAGGAAAATTAGGAGGAAGGGGGTGAGTTCCCTGCAGAGGGAGTGTGTTGGGGGAGCCGAGGCATTGTTAAGAGCTGAGCATTCGATGAGAACAGAGAGTGTGAAGAAAGAAAGGCAACAAAACAAGTAGATTTGGTTTTCACTGTAATGCTGACACATTGCCAGTATTTCTTTTTAACACCCCCCTCATTGGCTGAGGCAGCCACAACCCTGAGAGAGGGAGACACGCTCAGGAATACAAACGTGTAATTCTGTGTGCATTTGATTTTTACACTCAGAATTTCTCACTATTTGTTTTGTTCAAAACTGACTCAAACCAAATGTTCTTACCTGGAACCCAAGACATTCGGGGGGACTGTATTAACTGATTATACAGCTATATTCATGTGGACAAAAGTGATGACAAATGATGTGTATTTGTGTTTGGTGCTGATCACATTGATGTTATCAGTTGGCTATTCCTTCTTGGGTCACGGGGACCTGCTGGTGCTTATCCCCATCTCTCTTTAGCACTTTGAATCACCTTAATGTTGAATTGTGCGATACAAAAAACTTCCTTGAAAAGCAGAGTTACACTCTGGACGGGTCTTCAGCGGGGGCACATACAGACAAACAACCGCTTACATGCCTATTGGCAATTTAGAATCGCTAGTTTACCTCATACAGGTTTTTAGACCGTGGGAGTGTTTGGAGAAAACCCATTAAAGTACAGAACATACAAACTCCTCACAAAAGTTGCCTCTTTCTGTGAAGCAACAGTACTAACTACCAAACCACCATGCTGCCCCCAAATCTTTACCCATGAGCTCGTTTGAATATAGCCACACTCCAAATGTCTCAGGTTCTCTTCACGTGGCATGTGGAGATGCTCTTTCATCATTAAACCTGAGTTCTGTCATTGGTTTGTTGTGGGGGGAAATGTCCTTCAGACTAAACAAAGAAAGACTGAAACAACTTTCCTCTGGTAAGAGCTGAATCTGACTTTACTTCCTTAGCATGCAAGAGGTCACATCTTTACCACAAGGTAGATGACAGGAAAGTGACCAACAGTAAAATCTGGCATTAGTCATTTAGTCATTAAGACGGAGGGTTACAGCAGGGTTCTGGAAAAAGTATACCAGGATAATAGTATTTGACTGGTGTCCAATGTGGCTTTGTAGATGTAAGAAAACATCTATCTCCACTCATTAAGGAGTCTGCAACCTTAATATTCACCCCAATTAATTTCCCTTCAGGGATTAATAAAACATTTTGAATTTGAATTATGTCTAATTCTCTGTCAGTTCATGAAGACACATAAGTTACTATTATAGAATATTAAACCACATATCTAAGAATTTAATTCTTCCATCACAGGGGATGACAGCCATATCAGCATACTGGCTACATTATGTATTTATATAACATGTCTCATCATCACATGAACAATCTTTATCATGTTCCTGAAAAACTTTTGTTCAAGCGTGAGCAGCTGTAGCTCATTGTCACGACTCCTCCAGTTTAAGAAAGACACATAGGACTTAGAAGTTCTTGCAGTCACTCTCTACTCTATTGGTGTGACACATTAAAAGGGAAAAAAAGAGAAAAACAAACAAACGACAAAACAATATTACCTTCATAAAAGACCTTGCGGTTGGCAAGTGCAAGGGCTTAACATATGCCCCGAACAAATATTAAGAGCAATGTTGACCTTTTTTGCGCGTGTCCGTACTGAATATTTATTAACAGGTGACTGCAGGCTAAATGTCCTCCCTTGTTTTCTCCATTTTCACCCTTGCATCAGATAATGAATGCCGCTTATGCTGACACAAACACATACACCACAGGCTGCAATACCCAGTGGGTGCACACAATCCCAAGCACGCAGGCACTTTCTCTTTTTTTTTCCATTTCAATTATTTGTGTCTGAAGCGCATTTACATATTTGTTAAACTTAAATGTATATATATGTTTGTAAAATGAGAAAAATAACTTTAGGTCAAACACAACTGTGAAAAAAAAAAACTTGTGGTCCTCACCTTTGGTATTGTGTAGCAGCCCACATTAAGTGGAGACAAAAGAGTATGGATTTTGGTGTTAGTAGTTAAATCAAATTATTCCTTATAAAATAGACAATATCTAGGGCAAAAGCAATGAGATGGAACGCTGTTGTCTGTAGAGGGGAGACCCAGTGGAGCTGGCGAGGGTTCAACACAGCAGAAGACAGGCAGGGGAGAGAAGAGGGGAGGCTGGGAGGGAGAGTGATTAAGGAAGATAGGGAGAGAGTGTGCTTTAGGCAACATAATATAACATGAACTCTATCGCTGGTGGCCAGAAAGAAGCACAATGGACCCATGATCAGGAGCATGTCGCTCAGGCACGGAGAATAGAATATCAAGCACTCATTGTAGGGAGACAGAGAGTATTACGAGGAACCGTGTGTGTTTATACTCAAACACTGATGTGAAGACAATGTCTGACCCGGTCTCAGCACAAAGCTTTGCTGAGGATTTTCAAACCTTTGACTGTGTTGTCGTTTGGAGAAATTTCATGATCTCTCCACACAGTGTGACTGAAACCTCCAAGGTTCAGTGTCTCCACTCAAAGGTTTCACTGGAATGGAATAAGGACAACACTCACGTTGGAAAACAGGCAGAAAATGCAAATAAAAATAACAACAATAAACATCAACAAACAAGAATTCCTATATTTACTTTGGTTTTCATTTCTTTGCAGATGTTACATGAACCGAAGGTATTTCATTATGTTTCTTTCACTTTTCTGTTTCTAACTTTTCCAAATTCAGGGAATTAATTCAGGTCTTTCTCTGCAGTTTCTAAATGCTTGAATAGCACCTGATTGGTTGTCATTAAACCAGCTTGTTTAAACAATATTTTTACAATGCCATTCAATGAAACCTGAAAAAAGAAAAACTTTAATTTAAGGGGTTTCCTCCCTAATTCTAATTACACGTATTTTCTGGTCATTTCCAAAGTCACCATCACAATCACAGAGGCCATTTTTGTGGTTGCCAGTGTGACATATAAACAGGAGAAGAGTTGGGTTTGTACTTTGAGCTCACGCACACTCTTTCTTCCATGTATATGGTGAGGGGTTGTTGTTGTGCTGCAGCATAAATTTGGGGCCAATCAGACACCTCTCTGATGGTTCTGTATGATGGATAAGTATTTGTCTGTGTTTCTCTGCTCTGAGGACACCATTAATCCTGACCAAATCCCCGACTCCTTGTTTCAGAAATGCAGCCCCAGACTTGCAAGAAACATCTACCGTGCTTCCTTGTTGCCTGCAGCCGCTCATTATTGTACAACTCTCCAGCCCTTTGTAAACAAATTGCATTCTTCTTCAGCCAAATATTTCAAAATTTGACTCATCAGTCCAGAGCACCAGCTGCCATTTTTCTGCACCTCAGTTCCTATGTTTTTGTGCATAGTTGAGTCACTCAGTCTTGTTTCCAGTTTTGGCGGTGTGGCTTTTTGGCTGCATTTCTTTCATGAAGACCACCTCTGGCCAGTTTTAAGCCTCCTACACAGCTGTCTCTAATTCAGTTAATGACTGTGTTTGTAAAAGTACATGTGAAATTTATGGTCGTTACCACCTGTTTGGTACATTGATTAATCATACATCTGCCTATGATCCTACAAAATTTTGAACTTTTTGCATGTGTACCCAGAACTAAAAATATATTACAAATTGTAAAACAAATAATAAAATAGAGAAGATAAATTACTCTAAATGTAATGTTCCCAAGTATTACTATTCTGTTTGTTTTACATCCTTTGCCACCGGTTGTACAAGTTATTTATGACAAATGTAAGTAATTTTAACATTACCGGTGATTGTTGTGAAATAAACATCCCAAATGATCATTTTATTGTGATAAATGCTATTCTTACATTTGCTTGCAAAGAAGAAATAATAGCTATACAAGATAGCAGAGTGTCAAGGTTGCAGGGAAAGGACCCCAATTCAGGGATTTAAAGAGCAATCAAGCAATCAAAACTAAGTAATTTAATAGTAATAAAAAGTGCTGCAAGTGGAAGATAACAATAGGTGAAAACCAAACAAAGGTGATCAAATCATTTACATGAAATACTGAGACACAAGTGTAGACAGTTACAACAGGCTGACAACAAAGAAAATCACACGTCAGGAAATTGCTTTCAAAATAAAACAGGAAATAAAGTTCCACACGTAACAATAGTCCAAACGACTGAAGAGCATAAGTAAGGCTTAAACTTAAACAAGAAAACTGAACAACACTAATCAAAACCAAGACAATAACACAGAAGAGGTTGACAGTTTTCATCAATTTTATTAATGTTTATATCATGTAGTTTAGAAAATCATGATCAATCATGAGCCAAGGGCGAACTCTAGATCCTTTACATGATTTTTCTCTACAATTGTTAATCAAGTTAACATTGAATATATGATACTGCCATCAAAAGTCAATTAGGAGAGTTGTTCTTCAGTTTATCCAAACTGTTATGTGGTCGACGCCTAATTATCAGAAAAAAATATATCACATGAAATGAAAACATAAGCCTGTGAAAAATGCACTTGAAACAAAAACTGAATAAATGAGAAGATCAAGGCTGTTTTTGCAGAGTAAATGTAACCAAAGCAACGTCTACAGTAAGTATTCATGATAATTCACAGCCAATTCTGGCAGGATGTTTTTTGTCTCACATTCCTCATGACTGTAAAAGTGACTGCTGTTAAGGTATGAAATCCTTAAGCCAAATCCCTATTTGGAGCCGTGATGCTACATCTGCCCCTGGTTTTTTCCATTGATGTCCTGTCTCTATCAATTCCCGCCGCATGTCTGTTGTTGGACTTATTCAGTGGCTGCTACTTGATGTTCCCTTGTTGTGTGTATAAAAAAGCCAAATCCGTGTGGAGATGACAGAGGGTGTAATCGCGAGCTATGTGATTCAACAATAAGACTCTTAGAAGCTATTCAGAGTGGGGCCTGTCCTTGACCCTTAAGGAGCTTGTAATGCGGGCTTTTTTCCATCTCTTTGTATTTACCGGCAGAAACAAGGAGGGGCGACAGGGCTAGAGGGAGGACCAACCACTGAGTGAGGGCTTTTGCCCCTCCATGCCAGCGGCAGCATACTGGGGGAGCTTTACATGCGTGCACACACAAACAAATGGAAGAGCACACACGGGTCTCCTGGTGTGCACTTATTTCATTTAGAGGGAAGGGTGAAGGTTGGAGGGTGAGGCAGAGGGAGACAAGGAAGGGGATGAAGAGCACAGAGAAAAGAGCCCCTCCCCACCACCACCACCTCAGCCTTCCCGAACTCCAGCAGGGGATCAGTCTTAGAGGCTGGTCTGACTCTCCATGGGAGGATGGGAAGGGTTGGGATAAAGGGGGGGGGGGGGCTCAATCTGCAGTCCTGCTGGTCAGCACAGGGAGCTTCACGTTGCCCAGCTATCCATGACAACCAGAGCGAGAGACAGGAGAGTCAGAGAGAGAGAAAACATGAAAAAGCTCAGCTGCGGTCAGAGAGACAAGAGCAAAGCACCCTGTGATTTTCATTTTTTCCCTCTTTGTTTGCTTTATATTGTCCACAGACGTGTCCCTCTTTTCTTTACTGAGAATGAAAGGAGCTTCAAAGAAGACACAGTCACACACAAGCATGTAGACATACATGCACACATATGTGTGGCTAATTGAATTGTTTCTATACAGTGAGTCAGATGGTGCATTTTAACAGTGCCTCAAGTGTGAAAGCAGCTCACCGAGGGAGAACAGTACTTCCAAAACACTGGAGCAGAGGCCAGCAGAGGACACTGAAATATATATATATATATATATATATATATATAAAGGAAATGTCTCAGCAGATTTTAAACCTTTGATAATACACCACTGCTACATTATGACCACTCTTGTTTAACTGGATTGCAAAACATTTTTAATGTGGTCTCAATCGAGACTGCGGAAAATGTTCATTATGCATGGACAGGTTCTGGTGAGCCTAAATGAATAGGCTTAAACCAATCCTGCCGGAAAGTGCCATAGAAGGATTACTCAAGCACAAATAAGAAAACTCATAAAGCCTCACAAAAATGAGAGCATTCTAATGTGAAAAATGTCAGTCATTTGAATATCATGCACAAATCCTGTGATTTCATTGTTATGGCTTAGAGGACTATGACAGAGTGAATTTAAAATATCCATGATCTCATTTTTCTATTTCGGGTTCAAGATTGTTGTCAAGCAATCCTCCAGTTCCTTGAAATCGCTGTCCTGCCTAACACACCACACCAAACCAGGTTTATCTGAGTATTTGTATTCCAAACCCATGACAATAAGCTGCAGTGGGTTCTCTTTGTTTAATGAGGTGGGCCAAAAACAGTCTCTCCAGGACTTTCATAATTTAAGATATTTGGGCAACAGGTCCATAGTGTATTGCAGATGTATGTTTTGTGTTTTTTTTTGGTACCGGAACAAAAGAAGGGAGTATCCATAGCAAGTGAAACTTCTTCTTGCTCAGGTTGAGGTTGAAGAGGTGCCTCAGAATCCCACATTGCTGGTCAGCACAGGCCTTCAGGACTCTGGGGCTGACGCCATCTGGACCTGGAACTTTGTTGCAGGTCCAGATGCCGCTTCATTTGACTGCTGGAGGCAGACAGTTTTAACACTATGTGTTGGGAGATGATGATGATGATTACTAATTACATTTCCCTTTGGGGATTAATAATGTATTTTTGAATTTGAATTTAATTGGGCTGTCTTAAGATCTCCCTTCAGTTAATTTTCTCTCTACAGACTTCTATAAATATGATCCCTATTTTTGTTGAAGCATCCATTCATCCATTTCATGATTACAAGGGTCTGTTTGAACCTAACCCTCCAGTCAACAGGCAAAAGGGCACATCCTGGATAAATTCCTTGAAACATGTGATCAGCATTTGTTATTATTATCTTCAATATTTTAAAGAATTTCAAGTCAATAACAATAGTTTCCTTTTTAATGAAACAACACCATATCCATAAAATGGGACTGTGCAGAATGCAGAATAAAACAATGGAATTTAGTTTAACAAACCAATGTTGAGTGCTTTTAAAGATTACAATAAAATGCTGAAAATAAGAACGAACAAAAACAAACACTTCAATTTGAATATGTCAAGAAAAAAAACATTAAAAAAGAGAAATTTTCAATTAGATTAATTGCCAACAGATCAGTAGTATGACTGAGTACAAAGAGAGCATCCCAAAGGGGCTGCGTTCTTTAGATGTGGGAGGGCTTTATCCTTGAATGTAAGACTGCAAAGGATGACTGCAAACAAGAATCATCAAACTTAGCAAAGACTTTGAGAATGTCATTTATTGATCCCATTCCAGTCCTCAGACCTGCAATCAAAAGAAAGCAAATCACTGCATAGACTTTGAATGCATTTGTCAGTAAACAGCTTGTTGCACAAAAGCCAGAAATGTGCTGCCTTCTGTGGGTCTGAGTTCTTTAAGATGGAGAAGGATATTTAAAATGGTTAAGGTGTCCTGTAGTCTAAAAATATATTTTTTTTTGAGGGGGGGGGGGTGTCAATGTATCCTCTGGATAAAGAGTAGATTGGGTAGGTTTCTTCCTATTTCCAAGGAAGATATTGCTTATTTCAGCAGGACTAGGCTAAACCGTATTCTGCACATAGCAGCAGTGGGGCTGCAGTTCAAACCTGTCACCTCCTTAAAATATTATGTGCAATATGAATCTAAAGTTTGGAGATGTCATTGTCTTCATCATTTTGCACCAACACCTTGAAAGTTGCTCTGTTACAGTTTTATTGGTGAACTTATATTTCTAATTTAAACATAGACTATTCAAGCTTCCACGAATGCAGCTACACGGTCACGTGTGGACTCATTTCCTTACCACAACTTGCTAAGGCAAATTCAGCTATTGAACAACTATTTTGCGCTACATTTGTGTTTGAGCAATTGCATGAATCCACGTTTTCCTTCCGTCTCCTTCCTCTCTCTTCTCCGGATGCCTGTCATAATTGCGCCGTTTGGCCACAGCTCGGCGCTGTTGCCCAGCGCAGTCCCTGCCGCTCCTCTCTCTCTCTCTCTCTCTCCATCTCTCTCTCTCCCTGTCTGCCCTGCCTGCCTCTCTCTCTCTCTCTCTCTCTCTCTCCCCTGCCTCTCTGCCTCAGCCAACCCGGGCTGTGCCGAGCTGCTCCCTGCGGGATCAGAGCGCTCCCCCGCCGGGACCCTTCTCTCACATCCCCCTGCTGGGACGCGGCTACATTTCCAGCCAAGCACTGCCTGCCTTGGCTTTATTATGTGTGTCTGCGCCGCAGCCCCGCCAGCAGAGGCAGGCAGAGGAGGAGGAGGGAAACTGGTAGCCAGAGTCAGGACAAAGAAAAAGCAGGGAGACAGAGGCTAGCGAAGGGTAGACTGGTTCAAACATTAGGCTGCTATTTATACCAGAGACAGGACACTGGGAAAAATTAACAAAAAAAAAAAAAAAAAAAAAAAAAAAGCGTGGGTAGTAAAAATCTACATTCCCCTTGGGGGGGGAAGAGTGCAGTGTCCATGCCACCAGACTACTACCACCAACACTGCCGAGAGTAGAAATATAGCGGGACGGAACACGAGAGGCTGGTCGGGTTGAGTCGGTTCCTGGACGGAAAAGAAAAACAAAACAGACTGAAACTGTTTCACTTGAACTAAAGGACCTGAAACGAATGCGAGAGGATCGCGGATGGGGAAGAGGAAACCGTTCATTTGAAACAAATCTCCCCCAAACACACTCGCGCGGCTCTTCTCACCTCTGTGGCATCGCGGCGTCTGACTTTTCTTAAATACGGCGCTGCGTCCCGTTCAGGTGTCTTGTCTGCTGCGCGCGTGTGGGAGGCTGGCCGGTCGCTCGCGAGCGGGTCCATCCGCTGGAAGAAAGTCGAGGCTGCACGAGGACAGCGAAACGAGCGCGTGCGGGCGGAAGAGGAGAAATAGCTGAACAAATTGAGGCTGTCAGCGTCGCGGCGACCGAAGGGGGGGAAGTTACTCACGCTGCATCTACAGGTTGCGCGGAGCGCTCCTCGCAGACGCCGAGGACGGAAGCGCATCGGAGGAGCGGAGCGCCGCCTCCGAGCCCCCCTCATCTCCGGCGAGTGTGCCGCTGTTGTCGCGGGACTGACGGCCGTTTCTCACTCAGAGACTGACGCTGCCGCATTGCAACAGGCGGAGAAGCAGCAGCGAAGGAGAGAGAGGTAGAGGGAGAGAGACAGAGAGAGAGAGAATAAAAGAAGATATCCCGGCTGTATGGTCAGCTGAAGACCCGGACAAAAATAAACAACAGAGGAAGCAACCAGAGATGTCCAGAAGAAAACAGGCGAAGCCCCGCTCTGTTAAAGGTAAGACACAGTTTGTTTGGACCTCACGTGAGCAGACACTTTTTTTGGTGGGGGATTAGGAAACGAGACTACAACCATGGCCAGCATCTCATGTATAACTCTGGTACCTTCAAACCAAAAGGTTTATAAGCAGCCAGGTAGATCCGGTGTCTTACCAGGACAATTAGTGCGTTAACTCAGCTCTGCTGTTGGTCTACTAATTGCGTGTAATGGGACACAGTATAATTTCACTGTCTACTTCTTGTGTTATGTTGTCACACGAGTGGGAGAAATTGGGTAAAAGCGAAAGTCTAATTTCTAAAGTACAATTTGCTGCGTTGACAATGGCTTTCAATTAGCTGCCACACTGCCAGGTCAATGTGATACACACAGGGTGTATCGAGTGACAGCGTGGGCTGTGATTTTTCACCAACTTGTTGTGATTCACTGAGCAGGCTCGTTTTCCTGTCAGGTCCGTGCTCCTGCTTTGAGTACATTTTACAGTTTTCAGTTTAACTGGAGTGCCTTTAAGGCACTCGATGTTTATTTGCACACCAAAATAATGATAGTTTAATAGTTTAATAATGAAAATTCAAGTGCTGTTGCTGCATTATTGATCTCTGAGCTTATTTATTGACACCTTTCCTTTTCTATAAACACCTGCAAGGTGGAAGAGTCCTTCATATTCAATTTCAAGCACATATGCAATACTGCAATTTGACTGAACTTCAACGGCTCAAAAACACTTGTAAAGGAATTTTAAAAGCCCTCTTATTAAGAAAAGTAAATCTTTACAAATGAGTTTTAATTGTAAAAACAGAGCCTTCAGTTTCCTCCATCATCACAAAGTGGTGTTCTATGCAGTGCATGGGTGAATGGGCATTTTGCATGGGGGCATGTGGCGTCCTTGGCCTCCATGCTTCCTTTATGGGACCCAGATGGGCAACGGGACTGGCTGACCATGTGGTCTCCACCCCTCCCCCATTTCCTAGACCATGCAGGCTTTCCTTTTCTGTGACTATCTAGGTAGCATGCAGATTTGTGACACTTACTCACACTGGGTTGGTCAGATTAGCAGGACGTTGGACTTCAGCCTCTTCTACAAGTTCTGAGGTCAAGTCTGTCTCATCTGAGCCAGTGAGCGGTTTGTTTTGTATGCAGAAGGCTACACGTGCTGTGCAAGAAGATGTTCCCATGACATTTGTGGTCATGATGTATACTACTGTGGCCTGAATAAGCAGGAATACGGTTTACCATTTAAGTTATTTGGTTATTGATGCATTTTTCTTTAAGTTTGGCTCCAGTGAGCAGGGTTAGATGGGGAGGAAGATGTGGCACTGAGCGTTTTTGTTATTCTTGGCCTCTAAATAGTGGATTTCTGTTTTTTATAATAAATGTATATTGTGCCTGTTTGAGCAAATATAAGCGTGACTCATAGCCACAAGGCCAGCTGTTGATTACCTGGTGGTTGTCTGTCCAATAAATATGTGAAGGATGGAATAGTGATGGTGGTCACTGCTTACTGCTATAGTGCTGCTGATGCCAAGTCAGCCGCTCCGGACCAGTGAATCCGTCATTGCTCTACGAGTGTGTGCTGATGCCTGGAAGATGAAGCCGTGTACGCGTGCGTGTGTGTGTTTGCCGAGGCCGCCAGGTCTCAGCAGCCAGGATATCCAGAAAGCTGGGATAACCAGAGCTTAGCTTTAGTCAGGTAGCCAAGCGAAGCAGAGCAGAGCAAAGCTGAAGCAGATGACTGCCACTCTGTGCCTGTGTGCTGCAAAGGTAACACAGTCGTTGTTGTCTAGCTTGCATAAGCACCATGTGTTTTGTGTATGTGCACTCATCTGTGTGTGTACATGTATGCTGCTATCTCCCATCCACACCTTGCTCCTTTGACAGCTTGGTGAAGCCTGGCGTTTGGGGGGGGGGGGGGGGTGATGGAGGAGAAAGAGGGAGTGAAGGGTAAAAAGGTGGAGGAAGGGGAGCTGTTTCGGGGCCAGCATAGCAGGTGAGAAGGCTGGAGGGAGGAAAGGAGGGAAGGCCAGACTGAGGTGAGCATCACCAGGGGATTATCTGTGTTTTCATGTTCTCCTGTCTTTCACCTGCTCACCCAACTCTGACTGGCTGGCTGGCTTACTGTCCAGTCAGGCATACCAAAACAATAACAATAAGCCACAAAGTCCCACCTCTTTCACCTCTTCTGCTGTAGACGTGCACACTCGGTGGCTTTCTTTACTGACGATCAATCTTTTCCTATCGCTCCAATTTGCAGGACAGGACAGGCAAAATGTAAAAGCTTTTCATAATTTTGGATGTTTTAGTTGATATTTCTTTGTCTTTACACCACATCCTGAATACTATATTGCTTTTGATTAATTGATTTCCATAGTGTATAAAATTAAATTGGAGAGTCTTCTGTGATACTTTATGTGATTCTTTTTTATGGAACCTTTTACAGATTCAAAATAAATAATAAAATAATACTATCTTACAAAGTTTTGGGCTCCCTGCAAGGTCAGTACTTAGTCACACACTTTTGGCAACTTTTACAACTTTTATTTTTTTTTTAAGCCAGGTAAGTGTCTTTCAGGTCTTTTGGGGGGATTTTTGTCCATTCTTCTTGTAAACCGCTCATGAAGCGCAGAAACATGAGTTTTCTTGTACGTATTTCTTTTGAAACCGGTCTATGGGTTCTGGATGATGTTCAGGCCTGTGGACTGTGAGGGTTTATGGTAGTTGTTCCATTGTGGATTTGTTAGGGTGTTTCAGTTCTTTTGTAGAAATTTTTCTCATCTTATTTCCATCAACTCATCAGTCTCGTTCAGGTGTTTATTTACTGGCTTCTTTTGTTGAAATTTGTTCTGAAGACACAGAAAAGGATTTCAGGTGATCACTTTACCATGAAGGTGATACTTGGGCAGATGTGGCTGCCCACGAGAACGGAGCAACATTCCAGAATAAGATCAATCTACCTTATACATCTGGCCTTACTTTAGCAAATCTTTGATTTCTTTTCTTTTTTAAACTATTACCTTGACTCCTGTCATTCTAGTAAACTTTAATTTCTTATCATTACAGAGTGAGCAGATTACAACTTGACAAAGTTTTCCAACTTTTTCTAGTATTTCCTGCTTATGTATAAATCATTTGCCTTTTCAGAGTGTCAAGGAACTGCTTTGAGGATCCCATTGTTGCTCTTTTTTGTATTAAGGTTTGAAGAACCAAAATTGAAAAGGTTTGCAGAGTTTTTTTAGTTGACATTTGAGGACTATGGACAAGCCATAACCCTAAAAATCAATCTAAGTTGTAAGACCTTGATGATGTTCTAAGAGTTCATTGTCTCCAATTTCAAAACTTTACTTTTTTTCCTTGAAATTGTATAAAATACAGCACTTTTTTTAAACGAATGGTGAAATTATTGCTTAATCTTTAACATTATAAAATTAATCAAACCTTGTTTGATTCACTGAGTTATTCACTTACTCAAAGACTCAAGTCTTTGCACGCCACATGCATGTATTTAAAAATACTATATCTATAGAACATTTCCATGCAGCGCAACCATAACTATGTATTAGTAATGTCAGACCTCTTCATTCACGTCTCAGCACTGCGACTGTGTCCTTTTGATGGATTTTCCTGACCAACCTAGCCTCGACAGTGATTAGGCCTTGTTAGCAGTGAGGGGACTTGACTAATTGCAGCCTGTTAATTGAACATGGACTAATGATGTGATGATGGGCCATGAAACTAGCTGGTGGGTTGAGAGAAAGGGAGGGGTGAGCCCGAGGAAGAAATGAAAGAGTGCAGCTCTCTCTTATCATAATATTATTTCAGTGGATTAATCCGTTTTTAATGTGTGTCTTTAGCGAGGCGAGGAAGCAAAAAAATCTCATTCTGTGTCTGCTCCAACAGCCTCGCTATCCTATCTCTCTCCCTCTTAGCTCTTGGCCCCTTGAGTCTCTCATGCATTATGTAGTGATGATTATTACTTAATTACACATTAATAAATCCGCTTCATTTGCAGGACATTAAACTGCAGTTGAGCGCATGTGACAGGGAGATGGAGGAGAACAGAAAGATTGGAGAAGAGGAGAAAAAGGGAGCACTTACTTTTTAGGGTTCATTTGGTTTGTTCAGAGTGTTTGCAGTTGTTGGTGCCAAATGAGCACTTTGACAAAGTGGGAGAGAAATGGAGGTCTGGTTTGTGGCTGGTGTGTGTTGAGCTGAGGTCTTCAGGGCTAATGACATCATGTCCACTTGATCTCCTCCTTTCTGCTTCTCCTGCTATCTCTGTTTTCTTTTTTCACGTCTCTTCACACTCCTTCAGTTTCATTCGCGTCCTACTACTTTATTTATTTTTTTCCTGCATAAACACTTTCTCAGGAATTAAAGAGTTTACCGTCCGTGTTAAGGGGACTTGCCTGTTGCAGCTGTTTGCATTTGCCTTTCAACTGGACAGTGATGCCAAGCCCATAAATAAGTAAAGTAAAACTATAATTTAAGACTCTCCTTTGGGAATCAGCATTTGTGCTCAAAGTGATTTTAATATTTCATCTCTCAAAACACAACATTTTTTTGGTAGGGGTAATAATTCCTGTAACTCATGTAACTTAAATATAATAAGAAACTCTGAAGTAGCAATTATTCATTGCCTGGAGTTAAAGTTATTGCCAATTAAGACTCGAAATTAACAACTGGAAACCAATTAAATGTGACTAAGAATCAACTGGAAACGTCATCATGCAAAAACCAATTTGATCCATTCTAATACCCTTGCAAGGTAAAACCTCAAAAGCAGTGCACTGTGTGGGCACCGACATCAATGCTTATTCCAACACTTCTGTTCTTGTGAACGTGTCTGGAAACATAATCTTTTATGTCAGCAGCATCTAACAGAAAAATTACCTGATGTATAAGGAATACGGTTCTCATCCCGTTTCTGACTCTCTTGTCTGTTTTTCTTACGCTCACTTCCTCCATGTTTTCATCTGGCTTTACCATCAGAGAAGTTTTTAATGTCAGCCTTTGGCAGAGCGCAGAGACTTTGATGGGGCAACTGGCTCTTGTAAAACGCAGGCACTACACATGTGGCTTGGATCACTTGAAGACATCAGCGTTTCTTTTGCAGGTACATCAGAGTATAGAAGAGTGTGAAAGCTCTATGAAAACTTTCTTTCATTTAGAATAGGAAAGAACAAAAAAAAATCAATGTGTCATTAGGGTTTTTGCAACTATAAATGGCATTTGCAGCGGTGCAAGCTATGCATGCACAGCCATGTTGAGTCACTCCTCTAAAAGTCTGTACTAGCTTTGTGTTAAGGCTTGTTGAACCTTCAAACGACTCCCTGAAAGCTTTGTTAAAAAATCCATTGACTCCTCAGCAGGTGATGAATTTTAGCTTTTGGTACTTTTTCTTTCTTTCTCTCTTTTTTAATGGGATAAAAACACGTTAATGTAATTGGTGATTTCTGTAGTTCAGCAGTACAATGCATTGAATGTAATGGACTCATGGGGATCTGCATTCAATTAGAACCAAGTAACTACACATTTAAAAGCTTGAAGAACAGATCATACACTATGTTGCCTAAAATAATTTGCTCGCCCATCCAAATAATCGGAATCAGGTGTTCCGATCACTTGCATGGCCACAGGTGTATAAAATCAAGCACCTCAGCTTGCAGACTGTTTTTACAACTATTGGTGAAAGAATGAGATGCTCTCAGGAGCTCAGTGAATTCCAGCATGGAACTGTGATATGATGCCACCCGTGCAACAAATCCAGTTGTAAAATTTCCTGGCTCCTAAATATTCAACAGTCAACTGTCAGCTATATTATAAGAACATGGAAGTGTTTTTGGGAATGACAGCAACTCAGCCACGAACTGTTAGGCCACGTAAACTGACGGAGTGGGGTCAGCGGATGCTGAGGCGCATAGTGCGAAGAGGTCGCCAACTTTCTGCAGAGTCAGTCGCTACAGACCTCCAAACTTCATGTGGCCTTCAGATTAGCTCCAGAACAGTGCACAGAGATCTTCATGAATGGGTTTCCATGGTCGAGCAGCTGCATCCAAGTCATACAACACCAATTGCAATGCAGTGTTGGATGCAGTTTCACCGTTAACAATTAGTATTGCCAAAGTATTGGATCAGGATTTGGTATCAGCAGATTCTCAAAATCAAATGACTGGGACTCGGGATAAAAAAAAAAAAAAAAGGGATCGGGAAATCCCTAGCACAAAACATTGGACTTCCTAATGTACACATGATGCATTTACAGACCGATTTCACTTACCAGCCCATCTGTCGATGCATCTGAGGTTCAAACTTGCCTCCTTTTCCTGAACTAACAGCTGGTTGGTTTGACTTATTTAGGACGTTGCTCATTTGACACACTGTGCACCTCTGGAAGAAGACAGCATGGTGGATGAAGAATAGCAGCAAGGGGATGAACATACCAAAAGAAGCTTATCAGAGACTGCTGGAACTATTAATGTTTTGTATTAATGTTTACTAGTTGTGCAAATTAATCAGTTCTCACCCCTGTGTGTGTGTGTGTGTGTGTGTGTGTGTGTGTGTGTGTGTGTGTGTGTGTGTGTGTGTATACATACAAATGATTCATAGTTTTTTTTAAATTTCAATACAATAAAACACTTATCCACAGTTGTAAATTATCATATTTGAACAAATTTTTTTTAATGAACATAATTTCTCCCAGTGAGCGGCAGCTGAGGTTGAGAAACACATGCAAATTACTAAAAAGGTATTTGGAATAGAGTTTAAGGATTTTTAAACATTTATGGGCTCGATGGCAGTTTTTAAGATTCTTTGTCTACAATTCATGACATAAACGGGAACGTTGAAAGGAATGACTTCTTAGGAAACCATCCTTCATGGTTGAACATCCAGAAAATTGCTTTTGTTTGAAATAATAGATGAGAGAAGGTCATATCATGTGGTAGGCTTGGTTAGGCTGTTATTGTTTGTAGTGTGTGTGTGTGTGTGTGTGCGTGTGTGTGTGTGTGAACTCATTAGTGTATCTGCAGAAGGGCCAAGTCCCTCAGTGATGTGAGTTTATGCCAGCAACTACTCCTTATCAGCACCTGACCTGGTGTGTGTGCGTGTGTGTGTGTGTGTGTGTGTGTGTGTGTTTGTGTGTGTGTGTGTGAGAGAGAGAGAAAGAAGTGGGTGTTGTGGGCCAGAACTATGCCATTGTGGCAGCTTAGGTAGTCCCGTTTATCAGCTGCAAACTCACTGGACCTTAACACACACCCACCCCCTCCTTAGAGGAAGAAAGACACACACACACATGCACAGTATAGCAAAGTGGTGTGCATGGCCATCAGCACTTAAGAAGGGAAAGATGATGCTAGTGTGACTGTACACACAGGCACAAATGCAGACCGTCTCAAACAATCTGGACCCTACTTGCCAAGCCACCCCTCCAGCCCCAATCACCCACCACTTCCATAACTACATACCAGGTTTGTCCAAGTGTACAGCATGTCTCTGTACGCACGTGTGAGCTTTTCCAACCGAATGATTGTTTCTTTTGTTCTGCGCTGCGTTTTGGCCTGCTAAGTGTCTGTCTGGTTTGTGCTTACCATGACCTTCAGTGAGATTTTAAATAAATAATTTATCTTATCTGGTGTTGATATACAGTAGTCAACATTTGAGGTGCATCAAATCGTTTCATTAAAGTGTCCCAAAACAAGAACAGATATTGTATTCTTGCATAACGTGTGTTTTTGATCCACTTTTGATCCATGTTTACTACTATACTGCGCCTAGTATTTTGGAGTGACACACTGCTCCTAAAGCCAGAAAGATTTACAGCAATTCACAACAATGCATATTAGGCCTAATTTGAACTCTGAAAGTGTTAGTATTTTTGGCATTTTTATGATGACTGTTAATCTTTAGGTGACACATGATGCAATTTTTGTCCCTTGAGAGCAAGATTTAACGCATAATTGATGCTTGGTTAAAAACTATTATGTGTGACGTATAAAAGAGTACTAATTTTGTTGCATTTTCCCCAGTCTACTGTGTAAAATTATAAAACTGTTCTTTTTATAGTTATGTTTAAAAAGTTAAAGAAAAACAGAAAATAGGTTGCAGAATAACTGCCAAAATGAGTTGGCTTTGCAGTCCATCTCTGCAGTGTTCAGATTTTCCTTTCAAGCAGTCAAAACTTTTAATCAGTCTTCATCTACTTAGAGAATTTTTGTTTAACAATAAGACAATATTGTGACATTATATCACTTGTATGCTTCAAAAATCCAATCCTTTTTTGTCAATAGGTTTTATGATGAAATGGAGCATAAATGTGGGTATTTCTGCCCTTCAGAGGTAATTGAAGATTGGTCAACAGCTGGATGTTCTAATTATTTAACTTCTTTCAACTCCGGCTCACTATAGATTTGGTGAGCCAAGACATTTGTGATGTCGGAAGTACTTGACTTTAAATTAGCAAATTATGCATTTTCATAGTCTACTGTGTTACATAAACATATCCAGCTTCTTCTTCCCTGGACCAAATCCAAAGTCCAAACATTCACCTTTCAATGAAGACGGGAGTGCTTGTATTTCCCATTTAGTTTCTGTAACAGATGCTGTTGCTGTAGCTCAATTAAATACTCACAATTATAACAAAGTTGGTTCAATGAATTTAAATGACTAGAAAATTCTGCAGATATTTTGCATGGACCGGGGAAGTATGTGTCAGCATTCACAGGCACATATGACTGACTCCATGAGGAACCTTACTAGAAAAGTGACTGATGACTGTCATTTAGTCAATGTCATGTATCTCATGTCTGTTGAGGGGTTATGAAGCACAAATTATTGCATTATCATTTTCTACAGAGTAGCATTCTCTCCTTTACTCCCTTTGGTCATCTTCCTCAGCCCCATCCCCCCTCCTACCTACCATCGCTCCTTACTCCCTTCTCCCTTCTCCCTTGGCCTCAACCCACCTCCCTCCCCGTGTGATTACCCCCACCTCCCATCCCTCTTCTTCGTATTTTGTACATTAAACATGAGTGGTGTGGGTAATTAGCTGTTCCCTTATGCACACCTGGCTGATACATAAATATTTACTGGGCTACCCTCCCACTCCCTCTGACACACACTGCTGTTGATGAAAGGGTGACTTTTGGGAAATGGAAATCTGTGTGTTTGTGTGCGATGGAGCTCCGTGCCTCTGATTCTGACCTAGCATAACCTCCCAAGTTTGAGCTTGAGGACTCGTCAAAAGTAACTGAGATGTATTCAAACAACAGTAATTATATTGTTTTGAGAAGCTGGTTTATATAGCTAGATCAGATATAGGTTTGTTGACAGATGATTATTATTAAGGACATCTTCAAAGCGTGTTCATAACTTCTGAAAAAAAAAAACGATCCTCTTTCCTAAAGCTGTCATAATAGCTTTCTATCTTGTTCTTTTTTAGTGCAGCTTTTGGATATACATGGCTCCAAAGACTAAATTGTTGCATATTTCTATATATATATATATATATATTATATATATATATATATATTATATATATATATATATATATATATATATGAGAGAGAAAAAATGAAGATGGAATCTTTTTTTTTTTTTTTTTTTTTTTTTACCAGCTTGCCATTTGTTTTGCACTCACACACTGTCTAAGTGGTTACACAAACCAAGGAACCCAGACTAATGTGCATTGTCCTCAGAGTATGGAGTCTGCGGCAGAACAAGCTGCTTGTGTTGCATTTCTTTTTTTATTGAGCCCTCTGCTGGGTCTTTGTAGTACGCCCAAATAGACCCACCAATGGTTCTTTTTAGCGCTGGACTCTTCCGTTGGTTTTTCTAACTTCTTTCCATTTACCTCCCAGTCAAAAGGCAAAGGCGCCCTGCTGAGAGACTTACAATGGGGCAAGTGGCCGTAGGAGAAAGTGAAATCGCAAAATGGCTAGAGAGAGATGAGGAGGATCGGTGCATTTTAGAAAGAAAACTAAAATCCTTTCCAAAAAAATAAAATTGCATCCATTTCATATTGTAATATAACAACTTTATCCTTTACTTCTGTGGGAATGAAGTGTCTTATTCTGCTCAGTAAATACTTTCTGCCTTTTTAAATTTAACACACTCAGTAAGTAAAGTAAGCTCACTATTGGTGGGCTCAGGGTATAATTAAAAGAAAAAAAGTCTTTTTCAAGTTTTAAAATCCGGTAAGTACAACCTCAGATGATCAGTAACAACACATGACACATTACACTGTGACAATATTTATTTACTAAACAGCAATGCAGAATTCAGTGATTGGAAAGTTCAGCGTTAGTGTCAGTTAAGGTGTTAAGAAGCACCCAGGTGCTGCTAATCCAATGCCTTTATTAATTTATCATTAGCAATTTTGAGCACCCTATATGAAAGCAGAAGTTTTCCCAGTGATCTGTTTGAACATTCATTTGTGTTAACACAATGACAAGAAGGAACGACATCAGCAATAAGTTAGCAAAGCAATTGTTGCTGCCCATCATTCTGAGAAGCATTGTTAGTACATTTCTAAACAATTTAAAGTCATTCTAAAGAGAGATTTTTCTGGAAAACATTCAGGACAGTTGCCTATCTCTCCAGGAGTGGACATCCAAAGCGATATGATTAGTCTGTAGTACCCCCAGCAAAAAACTGTGAAGCAACTCTGTGGTGGAGGGGTGATCGTCTTTCTTGTTTATGAAGCCACAGGACCTGGTTAACTTGTAACTATCAAGTCAACCACAAACTCCTCTATATACCAAGTTTTGTGGCATCAGATGTGAGACCATCTGTCTGACGGCGAAACTTGGGTGTAATTAAGTCATTTAACAGGACAATGATCCCAAACATACCAGTAAATCTGGAACAGAATTGCTGGAAAAAAGAATCAAGTTGTTAAAACAAATGTCCAACAACCTCAGAAGAGTAAGCCAAAATGCCTCCGCAATCATGTGACCCTGATAAAGTCAAGTTATTTTTGCTTTTTCTGAATCATATACATTTTCACAAGTTGCTTAAGAATTTTGACTTAGTAAGTGAAAAACAATGCATGCCATTATTTAACATCGAAGTTGTTTTAAGCTTAAGATTTTTTTTTAAGTTTGGAAGCTCTTCACCAAGATCGAAGACGCTTACAGTTTGTTCCTATGTATTTGTTAATCTGTGTGCAAGACGCATATACATGAGGAGTCAACAAAAGTGATCATATCAAAGCATGAAGTGGATTCCACAATGTTGACATCTGAAACTCCTGTATGAATAACTTGCACTTGAAACATGTTAAAATACATAATGTGCAGGAATCATTTTCAGAATGCTGTCGAGGCGGCTTGTTGTTTGGAAACTAGGATCTTTGCATGTATATTCTGTATGAAAAAAAAACTAACAAAAAAAACTAAACAAAAAAAAACTGAAGGGATAATTGTAATCCAGACTTTCTGAAACTAGACGACTGAATCTTTGCCTCTGTGACTTCAGTTCAGGAAACCTACGTGGCTTTACAGCCATGTGACACAAGA
>CM026199.1:8577009-8669509 GCA_014839995.1 Xenentodon cancila
ATGACCCCAAATCAGAAAAAATGGGACGAGATAGGACGTGCAAAAACAAATATTTGGTATTTCTAAATTTACTATGATTTAATGTCTTTGCAAACAACATAAACCTAAGATAGTTCATGTTTTGTCAGCTTCGTTTCATTGTTGATATGCCTCCACTGTTGCATTTCAGGCCTGCTACATATTACAAAAGAACTGTTACAGTACCATTTTTACTACATTGTAATCTTGCCAATCCTTTTTCACAAAAAAAGCACTCTGGCATTTAGGATAACAAAGTGATGAAGTGTTTCAATTGTTATCTCAAATTGCTCCTGTGAACATGTCTAACGATGCCAACAGGAGGGAGTCAGTCACAATTTCTATTTCAAAATCTTCCACAGATTGTCTGTTGGGGACAGGACGTATGCTTTGAAACACACCAATTGAGTCTTACAGTTTATAAACAGAAAAGGTACAACCTAGTAGCCAGTTTTGGAGGGTAAAACGATTAGTTGGTCACTCTGGTGTTGGGAAGATTCAGGACCCACCGATTTCTTGTTACTGCAACAATTTAAATCATTAAGTTCAACACTAAAATGAGAGCTGACATTACTCGTGTTCTGATTTACATGAAGCAGCATCCTCAGTAGTGGGCATTTTATACGAGCCATGCTCCATGTACAGATCTAGCTTTAACCACATCCGTACCCATGTTTAGTGTTTTGTTACTCAGCCAGGTACCTTTGAATCCTGGTCCAGAGTGAGTGTGATGTGGGGAAGAATGAAAGCCCTGTGTTAAAACTGTTGGGTTTTCTCCTGGAAGCTCAACACACACTTTTTCCATCGTTTGAAGCCTCCTTTAAGCTTTCAGACGGAGGTGTGTGTGTGTGTGTGTGTGTGTGTGTGTGTGTGTGTGTGTGTGTGTGTGTGTGTGTGTGTGTGTGTTTTATGCATGCTTGGCTCGCAGATCTACATCTCTCGCTGAGCTGCAGAATGTGTCCCATTCAGGCCACAGCACCGGCTTCTGTCTGCCAAATCAAACACTTTAATAACAGCCTTACCTTTTGCTGTATTGCAGTATGTTTTATTCCCCTTTAACTCCTCCTGTAGCTCTGGCGTGCTCTGTCAGTGTACGTCTATCACCCTGGGGCAGTTCAGGAACATTTCCCAGAGTTCATTAGTTCCCTACTTTTCTTCCCACAGGACACAAAGACTTGTTTGGTGGTCGTGCTGACTGTATGGATTTGATTTCTTTGGTGTTCCACTTTGTTTCTTGAGTTGCTCAACTTGGCAACTGCTCACAGCAGTGAAATGAATCAAGAGTCGGTGTTTAAGATATCTGTGCTGTGTGTGCCTGGATCCAGCTTTCTTGGTTTGTTTGTTTTTTTTATATACGAGTTATGAGGCTACACAGTGATTCTCTCTGCCATCTATTATGTCTGTGGATTTATTATCACTTAACTTACTCATTACCTCAATGAACTCAATTTAAGTGGTTAATGAGAGAAAACACACGCAGTCTAATAAGCACAGCCATGCAATAAAAACACACACGCATCCACATGTACTTGCCTGTGAGCCTAACGAGTGGTGATTAGTGGGTCTCAACTAGGCGTGGTTAGGCTGCGTAACATCATTCTGCACTGTGGACTCTGTTAATTCGCTCCATTTTATCTAATTACCATGCACATGAACACATACACACACACAAATTCACCATTAAACTGAACACAAAACTGCCTGTACCGTGTTTATATCTCTCTTGCATAGATGCAAAGTCACCTTATTATTCCTCAGGCATTCATTTATATATTTATGATTTAAATCTTTATATCCCTTTACAAACAGTATATTGTCCTCAGGTATACCTATGGCATATCTTTCCTCAGTAGAGGCAAAGTGTAAACTTTTCTCTACATCTTAGAGTTTGGGAGCTCTTATACAATCACGTCGGCATATGAAAACTATTCCTAAAGGGACACAAAGAACTTTTGCAATTTTTAGCTCAGAGGGCTTCTTGTAGGCGTGGAGGTTCAGTTGCTTCACGCTGTCCAGGAGTTACTTATTGTTGAGTGTCTTGCTTTGTCACTCTTGTTTCTTCTTTTGTCTTTTCCTGTTTTGATTCTCTTAGTTGGCCCTGCCATGGCGTCCACTGTAGCTCAGTGAGCGAGTTTCATTGTGAATGATGTGTGTTGTAAGATTATATGCAGTTGCCACGAGAGACGACCAGGACGGGAGGTTACTCTGGATGGCTTTGGTCAATAGCAGGGAAGGGAGAGGTTAAAAGTACTTTATAGTTTCTGTATATCGTGCAACAGTGACAAAGTAAATCATATTTTTATTCTTTTACATTTTTTTCACCAAACCCTATTTTTTTTTTTTTTGAGTTGCATTATTGGATCTCAAATCTATTAAAAATTTTGTCTGCACATAGAAAATGTTACATTTCAGATTCAGTCCCTTGTTTTTTTTTTTTTTTTTCTTAGAATGAAAAATATTAGTGCTTTTTCATCCGAATATACATTTAAAATTTCTGAATTAAACTACAAGACAAGATGTCAAACTATTGTTTGCGTCAGTGGATTACATAAAACCAAAAAAGGGTGTTTTTGCTTGAGATTGGTAGGCTTGTGTATTTGTGTGCATGTGTATTTAGTGCTGCTTTAGAGGAAGATTGTGCAGTTATTTCTGGCATAGGAACAATCTGTGACTCACAGATAATGGTTCTCAGTAGAGTGAGTGGGCTGTGAGTGTATTAGTGTGTCTGTGTGTAACTACAGCTATATCTCACAAACGTATGTGTATGTGTGTGAAAGGAGAATGCAAGAGCTATCTGCTGGGGAACACTGTCATACTATTCAATCAGTGTCCCAGCACACACACACACACACACACACACACACACACACACACACACACACACACACACACACACACACACACACACACACACACACACACACACACACACAGCTCTGTACCCTGAGCACCTATGGGAGTTGCCTGCCTTCAATAAGTAGGCCTGCTGCTGCTTTCTGCTGCATCTGGGGTGGAGATGGAGCATCAGAAAGATGGGAAAAGGTGGTGTGAAGACTTTAACAAGAATTAAGTGAAGAGTAAGGGGTATTATAAAAAAAGCTTCTCATGTGTAGCAAAGGTGGGTTACATCTAAGGCACTGAGATTGCTGTTTGTAAAATATGGCACTATTTGGGGGTAAAACGAGTTCAGTCAAAAACACTCAAACAAGTAATTCTTTAACTTCTATTGTTAGACCAAGAAATGACATAACATTGATCATGATACAGACTAGACATATAACTTGAAAACCAAATTGAACATTAGATTATCTACTACTACAGTAAGAAAATGATTAAAAAAACAGTTTTGAGTTTGTGACTGTTTTTTTTACAGGATAAACAATATAACTTACTCTGATCAGCTGTATCGTGTTTAGCAAGTTTGATTTGTCTTGACTGTTTAAATGTTGTTGTCAAGGGCATGTTTCCTGTTCTCCAGTCCACATCCTTAAACATTTGTATTGCTTAAGTGTTTTCTCAAAGTTTGATTTCAGAAGCTAAGAAGTAAAAAGAAAGATTTAATATCAGCTTTGGCATCTACACACGCGGACCTGCCTTTGTTTCCTGAACACCAACCCTCGCGTGTGGATTGTCCCTGTGGGAGTGAGGTGGGTGGATAGCAGACCACCATACAGCGAGCAGAAACCAAAAACGCTTTGTGACTGCTCTGCTCTGGCACCCATCTTTGTCTTTATGCCTCTGCTCGGTGACTGCAGAGCTAAAAACCAAATCAACAAATGAGTAGACAAGTAAATAAGACAGAGAAAATAAGGGACCGAGGAGTGCAAGATAGAAAGGTTTCATCAGTCTCTTTCCTCTGTTGCTATGACAGCAGGTTGTGTTGGCATGCATTCGAGTTGGCGCTGCCCTCACCTCTGGCATCAGGGCACCCAGGGGAGTGTGTGCACGTTGTGTGCCTTTGCCTGGTTTTTGCTCAAATATGTATTTGATGCTTCAGAACATCTTCCTCCAATTAACCAAATGAGGTAAAATGGGGTATATTTCTATTGTATGTTTTTTTTTAATTATTTTATTTTGAACTTGTAAATTAATTCTGCTTAGCTTTCTCACAGGTTAATAGAGAGAGACTATGTCAAAAAAAAGATAAATGAAAAAAAGTGTTTGGCTCTGCCAAACAATGCATCTTTACATTCCAGTATGCACACAGGTACGTGGATCTGCATATTTGTGCATTTGTGTGTTTGCAAATGTGTCTGTGTTTGAGTATGCACAATAACCAGTGTGTATGTGTGCATACATGGATTACGGCTGTGTAGGGGAGCGTGCACATGTGTGCATGTCAGCCTAGAGACTTCTTTCCCTCCCTGGCCAGACGGAGCGCTCACCACTGGACAGATGGCCAACAACCTCCCTCTCCTCTTCCTCATCCCTTCATCTCTCCCTCCATCACTGTCTTTCTCTCCTGCAGACCCACCAAGCACCCAATCACCTCAGCTACAGGTCCCCCACCTCCCAGCATCCCTCTTTCCCAATAAACCTCTCCCAAAATAAATCATAGCTGGAAAGAGCTTCTGTCTCCCTGTCGTTCACTTAAACTCATAAACTAAGTTTTTTCATTCATCCATATTTATTTAGTTAGTTAATTAGTTTGTGTGTGTGTGTGTGTGTGTGTGTGTGTGTGTGTGTTTGTGAATAATCCCATTCCCCTAAAATAAATAATGGCACCAACTAATGTTTCTTCATCCTGTCTTTTTAACCACAGTGCTTCATTGGTTGTGTAGGACATTGTCAGGTACAGAATAAATGTGTGGGGTGTAAAAGGGGAACTTTTTACCAACAAACCAACATTCCCTTTGGTCAACCAAAGGGAATGTTGGAGCACCAGGACAAATTCAAAGCAAAATGCCATGAAAATATAGACTGAGCAAAAAAAGAAGGAAATGGGTGGAAACTGATGTTGCTGTTTATGACAAGGAATCAGCTGAAGGAAATGAAGGAAATGAGATTTTGAATACAAAAAATACTAACATAAATAATTAATGGCACTTCAACAAATGACAACAAGGTTACAGTGGGCTGAAGAGAAGCAGTCATGGACTCTGGATGATTGGATCAAAGTGATATTGTGTGATGAATCATGAATCTGCATTGGGCAAGGAGATTAAATGGGAACTTTCGTTTGGTGCAATGAAAAGTACAAAAACATCCTGACGAAAATAAACGTACTGTATTTCTGCAGTCTTGATGACATCAACTTGCATGTCAGACAAAAGTACTTTGGGAAATGTCAGCCATCAACTCCTCAGCAACGTCACAGGTGTTCAGTGAAAGACACAAAATAGATTTGGTGATGAAGAAGTTATTTTTCAGGATCGTAACCAAACGTGGCAACTACAGATGTGTGTAGAAACCCTTTCATTGTAATGGGCTGCTTGGTGCTATAATAGTTTGCGGCTGTACTGAGAAATGCACATATGTAGTGTGTAATGACCTCGCCGTGCACCACAGTTGGACCAGGTCAGAGTTTGGATGATTTCAGTTCACATAACTGAACTTTGCTGCTTGCAGTGACACAAACCATCGTGACCAGTGGATATGTAGCACACGAAGTGCTTCTCACCTTCGCCACTTCTAAGACTACTGCATGTTCATTAGCACAGGATGGATACATCTTTGTTTGGTGGCAACGAGGCTTAGGAACTGGAGGTTTAAACCTTTAGGTTTTGAAATCTGCACCTAGTTTGCTCTGTAATCCTTGCCAGCTAGTGCGCTGCACTCGGCAGGAAGCACGGTACGTTTTAACACGGAGCAAAGAGTGTTACAACCGTTTTTCAGGAAAGACATTTCAACTTTATAATGTGGACAACAAACAGTCGTTTATGGTGGGAATTTATGGTTGCAGCTTGATTTATGTCAAATTTATTTGTCAGTGAAAAACTGACATTTGGTTCATGATTACATAATTCCATAAAGTCTGTTCATCTTTTATGGGACAAGTCAGAATTTTTTTTAACTCTAAAGTAAAGCGTTTTATTTACTTGTTAAAAAAAAATAAAAAAGCTGAATGATTATCCTCCAAAAGTAGGGAATTCATATTTATTTTGCCTTGAGTTTTAATTCCAGTCCAGCTGTTTATTTTATACACAGACTGCAGTGGCCTCTAAACTAAATATTTTACCATCTGGTCCATTTTTAATGTTACAAAGCAGTCGGCGTCCCTTCAACTGAATAACAGGGATGGATGCGTTTGCTCAATTTACTGCTTTTACTGAAGTATCTTGCCCTTGTGTGGCACCTAGTCACATATTTAATATTACAAGTGGGTTTGTGGTTAGAGGCTTTTTCATCTAACAGTCATATAAATGATGTGAAAAGAACAACATCAGATTAAATAAGGGACCTTATCAAAACTTATATTTATTAAACAGTCTGAAGCTGAAAATTGAGGTTTAAATTCTACCCGTTATTCTGTAATTCCACCCATTAAACTTATAATGCAATATAATGCAATTTTGATCCCTAATTTATTCTTTCATTGTGTCTCAAAAACTCCAAACGTTACATCTTGCAGCCTAAATGTCATATTTTGTGTGTGGTGCAGCAAGCATCATGTTGGCGCTGTCCCTACCATTGTGCCGGCTCACCCTGTTGCCGTGGCATATGACCAGTATCACCAGAGACAACTAAAGGATGCTCCCTGAGCTGAATCATGTCTGGGGTGGAGGGTGCGTGTGTTGATCTCTGTTTGGAGGACCAACCAAACATGGTTAATGCTTGCATAACCAAACCTTGGACAGCCTAGCCAACAACGCCTCAACGTTTCCTTAACCTGACTTAATGTGCATTGTGTTGTGAGGATGTGTGAAAAAAGTGATGGCACTGTACATGGGAAGTACAAATAAAGGTTTTGTAGGAGCTCTCCCCTCTTCTCCTCTGCTCAAGCCAAGTATCATCGGTATCAGTGTTGGACTCTCAGCGTTTATAATGTGATAATAAGGTGTGAAAATGGAGGCACAATGGCGTGGTGCGGATTGGGTCGGCCCAGCCCTCAGCTGGTTTTCTCTTGATGGTTGCTACCAGGGCACACACACAGACACACAGCACTTCAAAGTGATAATCCCGATACTGTATAATTACTGATGTTGGGTCTGGTAGCTCTCCTCAGAATCATGAATACGGCTAGAAACCCCCCCTAAAAACTAATGATGAGAAAATCCATGATTTACACATTAGTTCAGTAAAAGAAATGAAATGAAGAAATTAAAATGTAAAGATTTTCTTTGTTGATTACCTGCCAACCTTGTAGCTGGTAACCATAAAACAACCCTGCATGTTGTGTGTTATATCTTAGAAGTCCCTGCATCTGACAGAGAGGTGGAGACCAAAGAAAGTCAGGCGGTGGGTGGTGAAGATGGAGAGCAAGAGGAGCCAGATGACCGCGATGACAGAGATCATGACGACGACCTGGATGACGAGTCCATCTTTACCTGTGACAACTGTCAGCAGGACTTTGATTGTCTGGCGGAGCTCACTGAACACAGAACCAACCACTGCCCAGCTGGTAAGATCCTTAGTCTTGTTCTGTTTTTTTTTTTTTTTTTTGTTGGTTCACATCACTGCATACTTGACCTTTCTACTAAAATCACAGGTACAAAGCTCCTAATTGTCCAGCATCATTGGAATTTTGCGAACAGGATGGCGTTGACTCTTTATACCTAATTACAACTCAACACTAATTCAGTGCATGAACAGCGCAGTTGTTCAGCAAGCAGCTGGTATTTAAGTGGAGAAGGTGATATGGTTTCAGTTGAAACACTTCAGTTGCATCATGTAGATTTACCAGTGTTACAGTTTCCTGGGTGAGAGAGGCCCGCTCCTGTTTCTAAATACCTATAGCTATTGGAATCAGTAATACCCATATGTTCCAGAGGGACTCACACAAAGGCCGTTATTAGTACTGGTGTAATTAATGGAGTGGCTGAAAGGAACGCAGCAGGGGCATCTGGTTCCTACAGATTAATCCAAACGCTCCCTTAACAAGCCAGCGCACACGAGGCAAGGCGGTCTCCTCTTGGCATGTGAGGGTGTGTGTGTTTACTTTTGATAGGGGGATGAAGCGGTAGGGAGGGGGAGTGTAGGCTTTGTTTAAACTGGTAAAGATAGTGTTTCTAGAGACTGTGAAATGTAGATGGTGGGACCCTTGTCTCTGCAAGCTCTCACTCACCCGCTGGCTTGTCACCCAACCCCAGCAGTGTTTCACATGCATTTCTGGGTCTCACATAATTTTGGGGACATGCAGTAATTCAGGTAGGGTTGTTTTTTTTGTTTGTGTTTATGAGATGGTCTGCAGTTAAAAAGTTGCAGAAAATGTGAGGAGAGTTGTGTGGAATGACGAGTAATAAAGATTTATTGGCTATCCTGTGTGATCACGTGGTTGTCTGCTCATTGGAGGGTCAGTGCTTTGATACCTGCTCTAATCCACTGCACTTCAAGCTCCACATTACCCTTAATGTGTTTGTCATTCTGCATTTATATGTCAGAGAGAAAGTGCTGCATAAGCAAGAGGTTGAAGAAGGCTATGAAGTATGGTTCTAACAGTTGACTGATGGCTTTAACTGGCGTATTTTTCAGCTTGAGTGTCTTGGACAGGTTATTGGCTGATCAGGCACTGATAAATGCAGTTTGTTTTCTCATCAGTAAATGCATCATGGCATCATGGCACAATGGCAGAGCACTGATGCATTTATGTGGCTATTTATGTGGGATTTTCTCAGTCGCTCGGTCAGCTGACCGAGCCACTGAGAAAATCCCACACCAGGGCAGAGAAAAGGCCTATAACTTGCTGCAGTATTGGAGAATGTATAAAAGTTATTTAATGGTCAAAAATCTGAATCGACAGATCAGACCTTAAAGAAAATGAACCGGAATCAGCCAATAAAATTGCAGTTGGTGCTCATCTTCTAAGAAGTGCTGAATGTGGGTTTGTGAATAGGTCTAGTTGTGTAAAAACACTTCAAGCAATCAGGAAGACTAGAACAGCACTGAATAAATGCAGTACGTGTGTGTGTGTGTGTGTGTGTGTGTGTGTGTGTCTGTGTGTGTGTGTGTGTGTGTGTTTCTCCATCACTCTTTGCAGTAGACTCTCACAAGCCAATTAGCTAATGCTTTATGGTTATGGGGCTCTTGCCTTCCTCCACTTGATAGGCAGAGCTGCTTCTATTGAAGAAGGGGTTTAAACCTACAGAAACTTGGCAGAAGATATGATGCAACACACAACACGATAGCTTTCTTTTCAAAATGAGAAACCCTGTAATGTCTCGAGTTCTTTTCCCGGCCCTCGTGTAAGCATGCACACATGGCTTTACTTATCTGTGATGTGTCACAATCATGCATACACAGTACACACTTGGAGAGCATCCCACAGCCAAAAGTGCAGGGCTGCTGTCAGAGCACAGGATGTGGCCTCTGATTTCAGCAGAGGAGTCTGTTGAGGGCAACATGTTGCTGAGCGAGAAAGCCGAGGGAGGGAGCGCAGGGTGAGAGGGAACGCAGGAGAAATGAAATGATAAAACATGTTTTTCCCTGGAGAAAGAGAGGTTGAGATTGCAGAGTAATCACCCAGCTCTGCAGGATCTGTGTGCTGGCATGCAGGATTTTGTGGTACCATAGCGTATATGGTTGTGCATGTGGATCTATCTTATGTGAGTGAGTGTGTGACTATAGAGAAAAGTGCTGGGACAACTGTGCTCTGGTAATTATTGAGTAGAAGGCTAAATGAAAACACACAGAATAAAGAATCCTCTTAGATTCTCCGGGGACAGGATGCAGAAAATGCAAGCAAACTCCCACAAAAACACACAATACACACCGACTACTGGGAATAAACACACGTCACTCCGGATCTGCATAGGACGGTTAAATGTGTCCATGCTTGCTAAAGTTTGACATTTTTGTCCCTGAACAGAATCCAAACTCTTAAACTTTCGCCATCTCGGTAACAATTGACAGATGGGGACAACTTGCAGGAAGTTACCAGCTCCCGTGTTATCTTGCAGTTGGCTTACCTCAAGGATTTTTGTGTTACACGAGCAACTTGGAGAGTAAACAGTGATGTCACCCTCAAAGATGAGGAAACACGGTTCTAAAAATAATCTGTGCCAAAATCATTATATTGTATATAATAGAAATGAATAAGCTTTGTATTCTATCCCTCTTCCCTTGATGCCGTGTAAATAAAATGTAATGTAAAGATAATTTACCCATGTGGTAATTACAGTAATAATTGATATATGTGGGTGCTTATCAGCTGGCACGCTGTATTTGTGCTCATGTGTCTTTTTTCATAAACTAGGCTGGCGTGATCTTTGTTGAGAGTTTTAGGATTTCCCACAACAGCTCTTTCTGTATTGGTGGTGCCATGAACTTTAACATCTCACGTACAGAAAAGTACACATAGTTACTGCACCTGTTGCCAAACTTGCATCACCAGAGATAAAAAGCGGCTAAATTGGTTCTAGTGATCTAAACTCAAGTTCAGTACACATGCATACATACGCACATATACTTTCTCCCCATTTACTCTGCAGTTCAATACGTTCTTATACCATTTCCTTTTTATTTACACATAAAACTATACTTGAATATTGTTTATCCGGATAAGCGGTTATTGTCAATATCACATTAACTAATTTCACAGTTTTACATTCTTGCTCAGTAGCGCACAGACATTTCAGAGTTACTTTCTTTCACCAAGAGCATATTATTTTGACCTGAAAGCAGCTTTTCTGCTTTGAAGCAGAGAACACAAGATCGCGAGCTGTCACAAGAGAGCCAAGTTACAGGATGTCAGTCTATAACAGAGGTCCAAACAAAGTCGTACTCACACCTAGGGACAATTTCCAATCGTCAATCAACTTAATATGCATGTTTTGGAAGTGTAACGGGTAATAATGACAAGTACAGATTTTTTCCATGACCTGATGATTTTTTTCAGTTGGTTTTTGTCTTAATTCATGGGCCCATTGGTGCACATTAGTGCCAGTGGGGGGTGTTATAAAGTCAAATCAAACAATATTACATCTATGAATTACTGGCGTTCTTGAATTTAAAGTAAAATTCAAAATAGCTTCTGAAAACAGTCCCTACTCAGTACTGATAAGAAGCAGGGGGACGCCCTGGACAGGTTGCCAGCCCATGGCACGGCCATGTGCTTGTGTCAGTGGGTGAGTCAGAAACGCATTACAATATATAAAAAATATAACAATAACAGACATAGTAGCTAATAATACAGTCTTATTCACATTTGGAGTTGGAACATAAAAATATCATCATATTTTCTCCTCCACGATGCTGCTCCAAGGCTGTTTTTCACACCATTTTCTCATCTTAATTAATAATCTTATTAGTGTGAGAACTCTGAAAGTAAAAGAAAAAAATCAATTGGATACTTTAATAACTACCTCACGTTGTTTTTCACTGAGCTCATTAACGGTGCGAGTAGGAAATGTATTTCCTTTACAATTATTCAGAGCAGTGCTCTTTCTTATTAAATGTTCAGTTAACATGATGCAAGGACAACAAAACTGAAAATTAAACGGACATTTCTTAAGTACTTCTGAGTAGTTTTCCTCCAATTGACAGCGGTCACAAACTCTCAGTTTGGGGAATTGGGGAGGAACTCTGATAGAGATCTGGGCTTACAGCTGCTTGAGGTGAGGGCCATAGAGGAGTGAGTTTTCATCGAAAACAAGCGAAACCCAAACATTTCAATGCAAATTAATTTTTTTTTTTTATTTTTCATGCTACATACATGTTCTCAGCCTTGTCAGTGATCAGTTGTTGGACATTGTCTGGCGCGAGTCCCAGGTGGTGACTCGAGAGCAGTGATCGTCGGTGTGGAGTTCAGAGCTGGTATCTGTACCGCTACAACTATTCTCTTGTAGCAAATGGGCCTCGGGTTAGCAGCTAGCTGCTGGTGTAACACTGAATGGGTCCCAGGTGCGAGAGTGAAGCACCGAGTAATTCAGTGCCACTCTAGCAGAAGGCCTGTAAAGAGGCATCATTAATCTGAGTGTAAATTGGACAAACACACACACACACACACACACACACACACACACACACACACACACACACACACACACACACACACACACACACACACACACGGGGGCACAGATCAGTGACACATAAATGTGTGTATACCCACTCAAACACGCACATACCCACAGACCCCACACATCTGGTTAATGTAATGCCACATTAATGTGCATGAGCCTGATAGCTCACCTGGCTGTGCGTGTGTGCGTGTGTGCGTGTGTGGGTGTGTGTGTGTGTGTGTGTGTGTGTGTGTGTGTGTGTGTGTGCGCGTGCGTGCGTGCGCTCTCCTATCTGTGTTTGATAACGGCTACATCTCTCTTTTACAACCATTGTTATTTTGTCCCTCTGCAGCTTTTAGCCAGTGTGACAACTGGATTTGAATTGTGGAAATGATTTTAAGTAGGTTTGTGACAATGAAGTCATTCGTTTCAGTGTGTAATTATTGATGAAGTTTTTCTTTTTGGTTTTGATATGTTTTTTTTCAGATCTTTTGGTCATCCATTCGTAAAGCTTCAGCTTTGTGTTTAGTTTGTGGGATACAGTTTTTTTCCAATGAATTGCATTTTTTCTTCTCTAGATTGACAATTTTATAGTGTTAAAACTTTACAACTGTTGTCTTGTCTTTGGACACAACTGTTACTTCTGTGTGCATTTACTACGTGTTTTTGCTTTTTCATTTTAATGTGTTCATGTTTTGGTTAATTGGGATGTATTTTGAAAAAAAACAAAAAAACTTTTCTGTATTTAAGATCAAAATTTTGGAAAATGCTTAAACAACAACAAAAACGTAGGTTGGGAAAAAATCTAACATGATGTTGTCAATTTATTTGGGCCCGACTCAGTGTGGAAATATGTCATTCGGTCAGTTTTCTGGGTACCCAGGTCAGATGAGGAATATCCAGCCTTGTAATTCACATCTATGTCCAGCTGCACATCATGCTTCATTTGTGGAACCTCGGCAGTAGGAACACTGGTTGGAAGGGAGTAGCGTTGAGGGTCTGGTGCCCCCCCCCCTTAAACCAGCTGCTGTGGAATCTACACCCCCCCCCCCCCCCCCCCAGTTTAAATTTAAATAATACATATGTTTTTAATAGATGTATGTATATATGTAAAACAATAAAGTCTCAGAGACAGAGGCGTGTGGTTTATATCTCCAGAGATTAAAATGTATAAGTTTGAAACAGCTGATGTGGAATCCAGCAGTAGCAGGTAACAAGAAAACCTTTCTCCGTAAAGAACATGGATGGAAATTCTCAGCTGACAGTTTATGATCCAGGGTGCAGAGACACTCCTCAACTTCTGAGGGCTGCTGCATTAAAGTAGAATTAAGAGATTTGGGTTGTCTGCAGGGCTTGACATATCCTCCTGAGTTCATTGTAGCTTAGTGAAACATGAAGACAGAAGGTGCTGCTTACAAATCCTGGAACTTGTGCATTCATGACTTTCTTAAGCAGAGCATGAGGTCGGTCACAGATAGAATGGAAAAGGAGAGACACCTCTGTGTGCTTCACCAAGCCAGCAACGGCTTACAGCGAAACACACGAGGAGGTTAAACACATAATTCTTAAAAAAGAAAGAAAAAAAGAAGCTATACAGCCGCTGTTAATACAGTTGGAGAGCCTGCATACGACAGTGGACAGATTGAATGTGTAGGTGAGAGCCTTTGACTATGATAGAATTTCATTTAAATAAATAGTGGTATCCCAGTATAAAACTTTAAACATGAACAAACATTTTTTTGTGTTTTTAATAGCATGCCTTAATATGCTCTTAATATATGGATCCTCCACTTCATTAGACACTTTTTTGATGGAGCAATGAAGAAACTTTAATACATTTGTCATACATGAATCTTGTTGACTGATATGTGGAGCATTTTCCATACAAAAAGTGTGAAAATATCTTTGACAGACAAATGTGTAATGCTTTTGTTACATTGAAAGCTTAGGATATTTTCCATTAATTGTATCTGCAACTCCAAATGTTTGCATCAAAAAACTGACTTGAATTCGTTGTTAGGATCCTTTAACATTATCATAGAAAGCCTAGTATTAAATATATATATATAATAAATTAATCTTAATATTTCAACACGTGTTTCATTATTGTTTCTGTGTTATCATTTTTCTTCATTTTTGTAACATCTTCTAAGGGAACTTAATTAATTAACTAACAATAAATACACAAGTAAGAGGTACCATGATTAAAGAAATAATTCCTTTCACAGAGATTGACACTAGGAAATGCCAAGGAGTCCCACTGGCCACGAAACACATTCCTGTTGGGAAGTCATCGACAGTTTCATCATCCAAGACATGATTCAAATATGGGCTTGTCATGTAAAAGAAACACTGTTGACATGTCTTGACTTTACCTGGTGCCCTGCCACTCACTTTAGTGTAATCACCTTCATAATTTCCACTTGTAATCACCTCAGCAACAGTAATAATAGGCTGATATGGCTGAGAAACGTGTGCTATTGATCAAATGTCCTCTAGCAAAAATAAAATCAGGCTTTAAAAAGTCCCTCTCTTTTATAATTATAGTCTCTAGCAGCTAATAAACAATGGCGGTTATAATGCTAAGTTACAATTTGTTCGTAAACTTTTAATGCAGGCTTATGAAAATAAGGTAACATAACACAGAGGATTATGAATAACTGCAGATAAAAATGTATTTCTAATTGGAGTGGCAACTGACTGGACAGAGACGGCGGGATTAAGAAATCCTGGATTTTATCCTGGTCTAGACCAGACTAAATCTCCATAGTAACTGATTCATCCCTGCTTTCATGGATCCGACTTGAAGCAAAGTTCATAACTGACGTATCCCGGTTTGATCGCAGCGAATTTGTTCAATGATTTGCCAGTGATCTCATGTTTCCGATGATGATCAAAGGAAACACTGTTATGCCCCGTCATTCTCAATATCTCCTCCGCAGTCTGACTGGATTTATGATATTATTCCATGCGCTACATTAGGTTTGGACAGATGAACCAGATGCTGCCACATGTGAACCACTTTGCCATTGTTTTTGTTTCCTCATTTTAGTAGATGTTAAAAAGTCACCAAATTACAAGCAGATATCTCTTAAGCAGCACAGCATTAAAAAAAAGATGAATATAAATGAAAGACTTGGTTATAAAGATACTGCACTGGTGGCAGCCTGTTGGCCGTAACACTGCTCCTTTCTTTGCTCCTTAAGATTTTTCACAACCAGCCTATTATGTTTATTAAAACTATAATTGTATCTTCCTGTATCCTGTGAGCCTGCGATTGGGTCCTTCAGGCATTCAACTTGATAATCATGAAACAACTGTCATACGGATGTCATAGTAATCATAATGCTTTTCTATTTATGATGGATCCCTTCATCCGTCAATACTGTAACTCAACTATAGAAGCTTCCCTTCCTAATTCTTTTTTTGTTTTCAGTATAGTTTTCCCTCATAAACTGCACTACTTCATGATGTGAATACTGTCTAGTGTGCAATACGTGATGCGTGTCTGCTTCTTTCAGTGCATGTGAGAGTATATCCGTTGTGTGCACAGGATGTGTGAGAGAGACAGACTGAGAGTGTGAGTCAGGGGAGTGTTGATGGGTCTCAGTAGGAGTCAGAATGCGGAGCAAAGCCTCCCTGAGGAGAGGAGAAGGGGAGAAAAACCTCCTACAGATCAAATGGAGAACATTCTCTGGCCCTGCTATGCCACATTAACAGGGATGCACACACACACACACACACACACACACACACACACACACACACACACACACACACACACACACACACACACACACACACACACACACACACATCCCAGAAGCTGTCTTACTGGCTGCAACACCTCCAAGGCTGGGTCAGTGTGAAGTGTTTAGAGATCAAAACTGCTATGAAGGCTCTGTGTTTGTGCAGCCATTGCCCCTTTTGTTGCACTTAAAAGCTGCCAAGTGTGCATACACACCTCCACACTCATGCGGCGTTAACAGTGTCCACACACACTTGCGCTGGGTATGAACGAGAGAGGATGAGAGATTGTTAAAGATGTCTGCAGAAACCACTGGAAACAAGACAGGCGAAGGTGTGTGCCAAGTAAAGGAGGGAGCTGTCAGTCAAGGCAGGGGGGTGGAAACTGGCGCTGTCAGTGACAAATAGCAAATCATTAACCCAGCTAGTGGCTCCTTAGTGTGGGTGGAAAGTGGCATGTGTGCTCATGTAGGAAGAGAGTAGAATACTGTTCTTTCTAAAGGTATTTGTGAGGTCTGTACTAATAGGTCTGTACATAGAGCTGCACTCTCATCTGCTCTTTTTCCTTTCTCAGTGGTGTAGAGGACAGATTTCCAGAGAGCTGTACTAGCCGGGGAGTAGCAGGAGTACGAGGAGCAGGAAAGGGGAGTCAAAATCTAAGACCTGCAGAGAGGTGGTGAAAGGGGGTGAAGAGCAAGAGGAGAAGATGATGGAGGGGTGCATCTGTTTGTGCATGCATGGGCCCTTGGGTGACTGGTTTGCCTCCTGTGGGACTGTTGCCCCACCGTTAAGCTCTTGCCGTCTGCTGCAACCCGCTGTCACAAACACACATGATGAGAGGCACACAGCACACACACCAAGCTGTGTCTGTCGTCAGGATAGCAGCTGAGTCCTGCGAGGCCAAGACTCTTATTAAAACCACAGATCACTTTCTACCAGAGAGGTGGAGAAAGGAGGGGTGTAATCTGAAGCAAATTTACAGACCGCGTCACGCACTCCTCCTTGACACTTATTTTGTTTTTTTATCTAGTAGCTGCTGTTGATTGACAAAAATACGAATCATGCTCAGTTGTTTCATTCATTTTATGTTCACTACTTTTTTTTTCCTGCTGGCTTCCATCCTCTCTGCTCCCCCTCTCTTGCCCTCTCCATCGCCATGTGCCCCTCTCCCCTGTTCCTCCCTCCTCCCATCCCCCCCCCCCCCTCCCTCCCTCCCTCTGTGTGTCTGTACCCGGGGGTGGCCCGAAGATTCCTGCGCTAAGCCCTTGGCATACATACAAGTGCGCAGTGAATGCATGCACACACACACAGACACAGCTGGCTGCCGCTCAGGTTTTCCAGGGAGAGAGCAGGAGCCCGGCACCAGAGGAGAGGGGGAAGGAGCAAGGAGAGCAGCAGAAGAAGACGAAGAGGAGGAGGGAGGGGGGACAACATGCAGAGAGGGAGGGATGTAGAGGGTGAGATGGAGCAGGGTTGTTGTGAAGTCATTTTTCATCACAGGGTTCATTTTTCACTGCAGACTTCTCCCAGTCTTTACATCGCTCTATTTCTCTTTATCTGTCCTCTTCTCCTCCTGTTCCCCTCCCTTGATCCTGCTTTGTCTCTCTTTATCTTCCCTTTTTTCTTTTTCTTCCCATCTCTCCCCCCTTTTTCGTTCCCTTGCCACTCTCTTCTTTCCTTTCTCCCTCTTGCCTAAACTCTTTCCTCTCACCATCTCCGTCTCTCCCTCTCTCTCCAGCCTAGTTTCTTCTTTATGAAATATGGATGGGAGCAGTTTTGGGCGCTTGGGTTTGCAGTTGGAGGGAGGGATGGAACTTGGGAGCTGGCAAGGGAACGAGGGAGGGAGAAACAGTGAGAGAGAAGGAGGGAGGGATGGAGCTCATGTCTCAGCAGACATGCCTTGTGCATGCACCTAAACACCTCACTGAGCAATCTGTCAACATGTCAGCAACACATGTTTGGTTAAAAAAAAAACAACAAAAAAAAAAAAACAACAAAAAAACGAGGGAGAGTGTTTGAAAGAGGAGAAGAGAGGTAAAATCTCTCCCCCTCCAGTGGGAGTAATGGCTCCCACCAGGACTCTGGAAATGCTTTGAATTCAGCACATTTCTATTGCAGGGTCCTCCCTGGGGGCGTCTTTTTACAATGCCTGCATCTTAGAAATTTGAGCCCAAGGACCCCTGGGGGCGTCCTTTCATAATGCCTGAAAATGTAGGGTTATATTGTGTGCTCTTCCCCATGGGGCTTTTATTAATACCTGTATTCACTGCCACTGGAAATTACACAGGCGGCGCTGCAGGGGCCTGCACTCGCTCCAGGAAGGGAGAAAGACTCTGCGGGGACGTTTTCTCTTTCCTCCTCTCTCTTTTCTCCCCCATCTTTTCCCCTTTCCTCCCTCCTCAACCTCTTCCTCCTTCTCCTCCTACTTTGACTCTCTTCCCTTTTTACTAAGTCAATGCAAGAGTGAAAAAGAAGAATTTGCCAAAGGACACGGGGAGATGCTGAGTGTGTGCGTGTTGGCACCAGCTAACCTCCTTGTATTCAGCCCTACTTTGCTCAGAGGAAAAGAAACACTTGATTAAAAATGTAACTTCCTTGTTCCCTTTTTTTCTCTCTCTCTCATCTTTTCTCTCTTGATGTGAATGTAGGTAGTTGTTGCAGAGAGTAAATATTTGTGTGTGTGTGTGTGTGTGTGTGTGTGTGTGTGTGTGTTTGTGTGTGTGCGTGTTGAAGGCAAGGCAAGTTTATTTGTATATCACAATTCAAGAACAAGGTGATTCAAAGTGCCTTTTAAGACATTACAACATCACATAAATAAAAAGCATGATTTAAAATGTAAACAAAAGAAAGAAAGATAAAAGAACAATAGGTAAAATCAGTGGTTAAAATGTAATCAGGTTTTGAAACACAAGCTTAAACGTAACTGTGCAAATTTGTGTCTTCAATTGCAGCTGAGAACAGGTGAGTCTTCAACCTGGATTTAAATAAACTGACTGTTTCAGCTGATCTGAGGCTTCCTGGGAGTTTGTTCCAGACATGTGGAGCAGAGAAGCTGAAGGAAGCTTCTCCATGTCTGGTTCTGACTCTGGGAACTGATAAAAAAGTGAGGACTTAAGCAGCAGAGTTCTGAATCAGCTCCAGTTTCTAACTGATTTTTAGGTAGCCCTGTAAAGATGCTGGTACAATAATCAAGACCTGTAAAGATGCTGTTACAATAATCAAGCCTACTAAAGATGAATGCATCACATCTTTTAACCTTGATATATTTTGGAGGTCAGTAGGCTGACTTTGTTATTGCCTTAATGTGTTTTTCCAAGAGAGATGATTAAGTCCATAGTCCAGTGTATTGTTTGATTATGCTCACTGTGTAAGACAGAAACAGTGATGATGGCCTCTGTATCCAAAAATTCATCAAATTCTGCTGTCCTGCATATCTGTGTGCGTGTGTCAGACTGTTTGTGTGCATTGTTCAAATATTTACACTGCAAGATTATACAAAAGTATATTTACATATCTCTGAAATAAATACATTTTGTCTGATCTCCCGGTCTTGAGAAGATAAGGCCCGTGGTGGCCTGTGTACCTTTAGATTCGTAAGCTGTGACACAAGAAATGCTCATGGTAATGTTTGGGTTTTAACTGCGCATCAGTAAAAAGCCTTTTTCTTCTTGGCTAAAGAGAGAGCCAGGCAGAGGCAATTTTATGATTTGTTTTCCAGGATGATTAAAAAAAACCACCAAGCTGAGATGAAAATTGAGCCATATTTTATTTCAACCCCAGGAACATTTTCCAGGAACTGGGATCTCTTAAGGAGTCCTTTTCTCACACCTCCCAATGGAGATCTGAGGTGTGAGGAATGGACGAGGTGCTATGGAGTTGAGCTGTTTTATCCACAAAAGGAAGGTAACTCTTCAGCAGCTCTCAGCATTTCCGATTTGGTCATTTTATGCCAGCTTCCCATTCATGTCACGTTCAATATGACTGGAAGATCATTAAACGTGCTCATTTTGAGGTTTATAGTGGGAATAGCTCTAAATGTTTGTAAACCACATTCAGACTTCGAGATTTATGCAGATTTAATGAGCGGACGAGATGCAGGTGCGTCATGAACTGTTGTAGTAAAGAGAGCTCCAGGATCAGAGTAATAAACATCCATGTCTGTTTCAAATCAGCTATATTCTTAAGCACAAATAGAAGCATCCAAAACCTTGTAGAAATGTGTAACATTAGAAGATTTTGAATATTATTATCGTAATTTGGTTAATATTTATAGGCTGCTGCACGATCAGCGTGAGTCAAGGAGGAGCAACAGACTTTACAAATAAAGCCTCAGGTCATATTTGGTTAAAACTGATGATATGATGTTATTGGATCTTTGCAAAACTATTGAATAAGATTTGATGGTTTTTCTCTCTTCTCAAACCATTAGCTTTGTAGAAGTTTGTCAGACCAACATGGTCCGATGCAGCCTGCTGGTTATCTATTGGATAACCAAGCGCACAACTTGCAGGACTGTGATCAATTGCATTTCTCCAAAACAGTTTTTGAGTATCAAACTGCTTGATATGCTGGCACAAGATATTGGAAACCATGGAGGGTATGAAATGAGGACAGAATTTGGTCTCAAGGCTGGCTGTTTTATCGCTTCCAGTGTGAGAAAATGAGTTGTAAGTTTAACTTCTTGATTTGACTATCCAACTGGTGATCAAAGAATCAGCTACAACATAATGATTTTTTTTTTTATTTTATGGAGCGTGCCATGTGAGTGTGACTCTTCTATTTTATCTTTCCTCCAGTTGCCAGTCTAGGTTTCATGGGATGAGCCGTCCTTACAGTCACTACACTGTGAAGGCAGTGGTATTACTGCGTTCGTGTGTTAGGGATGAGCTTGTTGCTGATAGTACATCTACTGGGGTGGATGCCCCTAATCCCGTGCAGTTTCTCAGTTTAATTCTCGTAAAGAATCATATCTTCATGCACCTTTACAGGTGCATGAAGATAGTCTGAAGTCTGTGGGCCTCTGTGTTAAGTATCCATATAGACCCATATGTAGGTTTTTATGTCTTTGTGTGTGTGTGTGTGTGTGTGTGTGTGTGTGTGTGTGTGTGTGTGTGTGTGTGTGTGTGTGGACAGGTCAGGATAGAGTTGTCATGAGGCCATGTGGGGGCCTCCTTCATATGTGTATACGTGGGGGGTGTCTGGATAATGAGGAACAGGCCCTTCCTTTGGATTCCTGCACCCCTGCCAATAACCAGGACCCCCAGAACCTCTCCTCCTTTCTTTCTTTTTTTTTCTTCCCCCCTCCTGCTGACACCTGGGACTTTTATCATTTTTCCTTTCCTGTTTCTCCCTTCTTTTCCTGCTAGTTCTTTCTGTGTTCCCAAGTGGAACATGCCTCCTCCCTCCATTTTACACACCTCTTCCTCTTTTCTGCTCTCTTTCTCACAGCACATAGTCCACAGTGTCTCTCTCCTTTCCTCCCCTCCCCTCCATGCTGTCCCTCCCTGCTGAGTTCTCAAACTCCGAATTGACCACATCCCTTCCTTTCACCCTCTCTCTCCCTTCCCCCATAACCTCACCCCATTTTCTCTCCCCATCATGTCTGTTCCCTGTGGAGTTGGCCCCAAAGCTCTGATCCCTTCCTCCCTGCCCCCAGTCCTCCCCACTGTGCCCTCCCAAGACACACACATGCACACTCACATGCACCCTGTGGCGACTGGCCCCAAAGCAGCCCCTGTTTGTCTCCCTCCCTCTGTTTTTCCACTTTTTCTTTCTCTTTTTCTCCACCTCTTTCTCCCACACCCTGTTTGATGCTAAAGATTTGTTATGCACTTTTATTCAAGATGTTTTTTCTCAAAGTGGTACATTAAAAGTTAGTAGCTAATTGCTGTGTATATAGTTAGTTCCACATCCTGCTTAATTACTGCTTGAAATTATACATTTGCGGTAGCCAACAATTTCACATGGTTGTAATACTAAATACCAAAAATACTGTTGTTTATCCTGACTGCGTCTTTTCTCTGTTGTCTCTTTGCTGATAATAACTGAAAGTTACCTGTTTGGAAAACAGATTTTTTGTGGAAGGTCTCAAATAATAAAATATACCGTCTAACTTGATGTTAAGTAGCTACGTAAGTAAGCAACTTCCAGGCCTAAAGACTCACGTGCTGCTTTCCACAAAAGATGGTCTGAGGATCTACGATTCACATGAATGAGATTTTGATTCAAACGTTGGGTTTTGCTGAAAAGTGACTAGTTTGCAGGTATGTACTCAGAGCAGGTGTTATAGAAAGGACACACTGGTAAGAACTGCTTTGATATGTGTGAGGTTTGACAACAACCTCCTGGATGTTCTGCAACTTCAAACTTCAAACAAATCAATTTTTTTTTAATTATTGGTGCTTAATTCCAAATTCCAGACTTCAAAACTGTCAAAGCGTCCGTTGAAGTCTAGTTGAAGTAACTTTGCCTAGCGTGAAAAACTGTCCATATTCCACCATGTAGTGGCAACGACGTAAGGTCCTTGTCTTGATTCTGATCCCCCAAAAGACTCGTGTGCATGTGTAGGTGTGTTATGTGTTTTGCTATTACTTTTGGTTTCTTTTCTTTATCTTTTTCAAGATGTTGTTCAGATGTTTGCACAATTTCCACTTCTTTGGGAAAGTAGAAACTCAACTGAGTTTTTATCAAGTTAGGACACTTTGTTTTCCTATAGTTTGATGAAACTGTAGCCTTGACCAGTTTTGTGTATGTCTTCAGGCAGGCTTCCTTTGGCAGGGTTTTGGGGTGAAACCAAGAAGAAGGAAACTGTAACATGGCCTTCCTCCTCAGTTTCCATTAGGATGTTGGGCCCTGTTAGGCTCCGCTGGCCTTTGTTTCACAACAGTTTTAATGGCAATGGTATTGTTTTTACAACACTTTCAACATTAAATCAACATGAAAAAGTGAAAGGGAAACTACAACAATGAGATGACCATGAAAGGAGCCGAGATGGTTGCTGGGACTCTGTTTGCTGTGTTTGCACACATATTGATGATGGTGATAAATGAGAATCTGAGTCTCCAACTTGAAGAGGAAAGTTGAAAGACAAAATGTCAACACTTTGCTCTACCCAATAGCCGGGACTTATCATAGGGCGGTTCCTGGCCACCCGTCAAGGCTTTGTAAAAACCAACTGAGGTATGGTTGAGAGCAGCAGATATTGTCAGAAACATTTACATCCCACACTTCCAAACTCCCTTGCTTGTGGAGTAAAGATGACTACCAAAGTTTAGTTTATACAAGTCACTATAACTTTGACTTAGATCAAAGTTAGACCCACTTTTAGGAGAAATGACTGATAACCTATTAAAGTGTTCACAAACTTGCAGGCAACTTGCCATTTGATTTTCCTACATTTATGAAGGCATCAGTGCCATCCGGATCACCTACTTGTCAATTTCAGTTCTGTATTCATTAAGATCTTTCACAATTCTGCAAATTGGCAGTACCGCCTGTCTGGCCATCTGTTATTGCACCTCACAGTCTTAAAATCCCTAAAATTGCTCCCCACACTAGGAGGGCTAGATGACGCTACCCTTCATCCCCAAATCACATGGTGCACCCTAGGGTGCTATCTACAGAGCTGAGTGGTAGTACTGAGGGGGTCATTAGTGATTAGACCCATTCAGGTTTGTAGAAATACCTCTTGCAGCATATAAAAATGTCTGCTGAGTAACAGACCTTTGACACTGTTAATACTCTTGTCTTTGCCTCTGTCTTAAACACTTGAATTTAAACTGCAGGATCTAGTCCTATAAACGATATGAAAACACAAATATTGTGTTGCATGTCTAACACAAAGGTGCAGACAGATGTGTCGGCATATGCATGTACGTGAGGGCTGGCAGCAAAACATGCATGTAGAGTTTCAGTCACAGAGAGTGATGGCAAAGGGCAGTGTACCGCAGGGAGAGGGCCGATAATAGTTTTAACCCAGTGCTCAGGTGTGACTTGCCTTTGTCCAGTCAAATGTCAAAGTACAGCAGAAGTCTAGGGAGAGCATTGCGGTGAAGGATCTGGGGAGGGTGGGCAAGAAAGTGCAAATGCAGGAAAGGGGATGAGGTTTATAATACAAGGGAGGTTTTTATATCAATCCAGCAGAACGTCTTTAAATAATCAACCTCAATAAGTGGCTGGTTCTTAAGTCAATTAGACAGTCAAGAAAAACTACATTATTTTATTATGATAATATTTGTATTTTTGTCCGAATTTTTGAACTTCCGTCTGACCGGCAGTGATGACCAGTGAGCTGTTTTTGCCAGGCTTTCATTCTGGGCCCCTGGCTATGTGGGGGCTGGGAGCTGTGCTCCACTCTGTTCTCTCCACGCCTCAAGAGCTCCCTAGGGGGCAAGAGGACCAACTCTGCCAGCCTCTCTCTCACACTCCCATCTTCCCCCAACACACACCAACACACACACACACCAACACACACTGACGTCAGCTGCTCTGGGCCTTCTCCCCTGGGTGTTACCAGGGCCCTTTGTTTCCACCCACCGCCCCCCCCCACCTTCCTCCACTGCATCTCTCCTTCCACCCTTCCTCACTTCTCTCTCAGTCCTTTGTCCCTAGAAATAGCTGTCCTGCTTGCTGCCTGATTGGAATTCACCTCACTATGGGAAGTCACAGAGGAGGGCCATTGTCAAGTGTGTGTTTATGTGTATATGCTTAATTGTGCACATGCATGGGTGTGAGCGCCAAGTTTTCTTTTCTTTTCTTAAATATAATCACAAGGGCATGCATATTTATTGTGCAGGTGTGTATCAGCGTGATATGTTGTCAGATATATGCTTGCAGTAAGATTTTATATCCTACATATTTGTGTAGTTCTTTTTCCTTTTAATCAATATTTTATTGTAGCCAGATGAATAATTGCCTGACACAGAACCATGATAACCATTTTTCATATTTGTACTCTTAATTAAAAGCTCTCATAATAGAACACAGTGTTTGTGTTGTTATGTGGTTCCCTATGTTTCCCCCACTGTCTCTGTTTCTGCAGTTTTAATAATCCACTAAAGAGGTTATAATAGTGTGCTTGTAGAAGTTATTGTATTCTGTCAAGCCAAGAGCTGTGTTGTGTCATATTATTTTGTTTCTGTTACACGAAAACCAGTTTATGCAAATGTCAGAAAACTTGGTGGAGAGTTGAATCATGGGTGGAGGGATCACGCAGATACACGTGAAGTGACAGGAGTGCCACAAAAAAAAAAAGAATTAATCTGTAAGTTGATAATTAAAGAAAGTAAACAAATAAAAAGAAAAAAATGAAATAATTAATGTGTAAATCAAAAAGGTGGAACTATCAAGAGAAACAAACACACCACAGTTGTCTTGGTTAATTACAGTTTTCTTAAAAGGTCTAAACCGCCTGTTGTGATTTAGATTTTTTCATTTTTAAAAGAACTTTCATCAACTGCATCCTTGATCCCATCTCTAAATGACTTTTCCCCAGCTGTTCTCGTCCTCTTAGAAATCAGTTTGACTCGATTGGCAGTCCCTTGTCTTAAAATGTAACTCTGTAAGTTTTAAGTCACAACACCTAACCACTGACTTTACCTGTAACTTGATCATGTGAGCCGCCGTGCCAGCTACATGTAGATATACAAATATGTGGAGAACTTGCATACGAAGAGTAAGTAATTTGACAAAGAAGAAAGATAAAAGGAATAGCAAAAGAAACCTGGAAACCAGTAAAATTTAAAACGTAAACAAATGCATGAAACAAATGAAAAACATGTCTATTTCTTTATTTACTGTTTCATTTATCTCTCTTTGTATGTTCAAAGGTTCACTTTACAAAAGTGTTCTTTCATTCATTCTTCTCTATATTTCCTTATTAGGTCTTTTATTATTTTATTTTTTTTTTGGCCACGGTTCTGCACCTTCAGCCTAAGTAGGTTCATACTCTTGTCGTAGTCACCTTTCCGTTTTCTTTAGAAGGACCAGTTAATTGTCGAACCATTTGGAACTTTGTGACAATTTATTCTGCAGAAGTCTGAGAGCCTGAGAGCATTCTTCTTCGGTGCATTTTTCTTGGTCTGTGTTTATGTGTTCGTGCATGCTTCTGCTCCCAACACGGATGCCAGTATCGGGGCCAAGGAACAAGAGAATTCTTGCTTCATATTCCCTCTTTCCTCTCCTCCCATCTCTTACTCTCCCTCTGTCTTTGTTTCTCTCGCTACTTCACCCCTGCGAGTGGGATGTCTTGAAATATTAACCAATCTGTTCTTGATTTTTAAAATATGATAGAAAACACACTTGTAAATAAGTCAGAAGCAGGGCCTGCTGAGGGGGGTGCAGAGAGAAGGGGCACTCAAATAAACAAAATAACAAGACAAAAACAACAAGGAAGAAATGGGAAAAGATGGAGAATGGAGGGCTGTCTCTGAAATGGCAATTGCCTCTATCTTCATCTCGGTCCCTGTCCACGTCAATGTCTCTGCATATCCCACTGTCTCTGACACCATATTTAATTCAGTCTCTTTTTTAAAATTCTTTACCTATCTCCCCCTTTTTCATGCGCTTATTCTAACCTGTTTGATGTTTTCATTTTCCTTGCTTTGGGAGTAGCTCGGTTAGTTTCTGACCGTCGTCTCAGTCAGCTCAGTTGAGCTTTGAGGCCTTCTTTACCGCTGGTGTGCTGGCGGATGGAGGGAGCGCCCAGCTTGAGTAGGATGCGCAGTTCCCATCCTGTGCTACCCTCCTTCCTTTCATGGGATAGTGCTAGAGCTTGTGCTTAGTTTAGGGGGTGTTTTGGTGGTGGTAGAGGGCTTTTGGGGGTTTTGGGTGGTAGAGCAAGAGGATGTTCCCCCCTTGTATGCTGCCAAGCCATGCGGCCTGCGAACAAGCAGATAAAATTATGTTTTTCACGAATGTGAGTCTAGAATGGCTCAGTCTTGTGCACGGAGATTTGTATGCGCCTGTGTTTTGAGTGTAAGTGGGTATTTGGTATGTGTGTGTGTTTGGGAGTTTGTCCTCTGAGAATACTGTGTGTGGTGTGGATGGGGGCTGCAATGACAGCTGCAGAGGGGGACTGGGGGGGTGGGGGGCTGACTGCTTGCCGCCTGATAAGGGGGGCTTCACATCAGAGACATGACAAGAAGACTAGTAAATCTGCAGAGCAACATGCACACACACAAACCCACTGAAGCTCATAGAAGATAGGCGGTGTGAGGAAAAAGTTAAGGAAAGCTAGACTGGGCTGTGGGATGCTCCATGAGGAGTGTGTTTGTGTGCTTTGTAGGCAACGGCATGAATGCGTTCATTTGTAATATGCATCTTTGTGAACTTATAATTATGAAAGTATCTGAAGTAAAGTTTAAGTCAGACAAATTTTATAAGTCTGTAGTTCCCCTTATTTTCTTTGTAAATCCACACAAAAAGTCAAGGTGATGTGCAAATGTAGAATTATTCTATTATTCGTTCTGATCTCTAAAAAACTCTAGATTCAGTTTAAGATATGTAAAATAAAGAGACATATGTGCCAGGAGCTTTAACTGATGGGTTTTGTGTTGCATACCACCTTATAAGCCGCAGAAAACTGATTCTGAAAATTGATTTTTATGAAATGAAAGTTCTGGCCCAAACCCTTTACTCACGCCAGCAGCAGTGGATGGCAACAGAAACTCTGAAAAAAGGACGTGTCAGGAAATTAGAAATTAGACTATTTGATTGTGGCATAATGTTTTTTCACTTCACTTAAGTTGTCTGTATTGTAGGAGATTTAAAGGTTTTAAAGTGATGTTGGTGCTCTTAGAACAATACTAGTCCTGGAGGTGCAGTCAAATATAATTCTGGCTGGTGTAGGAGGTTGTGTTACTGCCTTGAATGAAAAGCTTATTTTATTTCAGAATTGAAAGCAAGTCTTCTTATTTTCAAACTCAGATATTGTACGACTCTCTCTCAATACTCAGAGAGAGGACGCTGTGAAATAAATGAGCAAACCCACAAGGAAGCAATGATGTCGGCAGCATCATATCTGTCAGTTTATTGGCTGCGATTTCTGATGGGATTGTCTCACAATAAAATCTGAGAGGGGAAAATCTGCAATCCAAGAACAGATGTTTTCCTGAGCATGCAGAAGAAGCCTGGGTGGAAGGAGAAAAGCTCAAAATGGGCCACAGGATAGTTGTACGAGTATCTACGTGCAGAAACACGGTTTTAAAACTGAAGCAGATCAGATCTGCGTGTAGGCATGGACTGGTCTACGGTTTTCTGAGGGATAAATAATATCCTCTTGATTATATATAGTAGTATACCAGATATGTGTAGTTGTCATTAATTATATGTGTGATTTACCTGCTTCGACAGTTCAGGTTTTTGCGTTGAAGGGAGCCTGTACAGGTGCACGCTTAAGCATTTAGGCTCTGAATAAAGCCCTTTTCTTTTGCTCCCGTCCTCCCGCTCTGATCATGGTAGTACTTAAGCCAACTGCTTTTAAGAGGTAGTTGTCATGTGTTTTATGTACTCCAAAATGCTGAACAGAGCAGGCTTGATTATCCAGAATGTAGGTAGACTTACATCAAGCCTTTTGTAGATAACAGTCGCAGTGTAAAGTGCAAATATTCTCACAGTATATGTGAGTATTTACATACCACAGGTTCCTCTTCTCCCACAAAGATTAAACTTTACAATGACACATTAAACTTTTTATCCCTCCCTCTTAAGTTGACACGCTTTCCTGAGGTTTTAACCAAATGCAGTATCTGTGATGTTTTAGTCAAATATCACAGTTACAATAAAACACCTCCCTTTTTCAGCCTTGCCTGCACAGCTAATTTCACAGCAGGTGGTTTCAGGGACAAAGTCAGGATCGACTTGCAGATTTGCAGATTTTTGCCCCTCACTTCCAACGTGCAGCTCAGTTATTCAACTCTTATTTGGGTCTGTGATGTCACAGAACCCTCCAAATGTGAAAGGCTCATTTAACAACATATTTTAAGAACAATTTAATCCCAAACACAGTGACAGGGTTGTGTTGTGCTACCGTTTTTGAAGTGGTTGCCAGCTCAGATGCACAAATATGTGTTGTCAAGCACAGACACAATATATATTTTTTTAATATTATAGCCCCTTTAAATACATTCCAGCACTATGTGTTTTCCGTCTCTTTAGTGATGTAAAAATAACCCCCATCAGTCCTTAATTATTCATATTTTAGTAGTACAATCCAAGTTAACGGTTCAAACATTAGTACATAATAAAACTCCCGAGGCCTAGCTTTTAATTTAATTCCTCCATTTAAATTAATTTTGGGGCATGCTATGCTTTTAGCTTGCTTCTCCTCAGAGGGGGAGGGAGGTGGGAAAGAGAGAGAGGAGAGATGGAAGGAAAGAGGAAGAGAGAGAGATGGAGATACTGGGGCTTGCTCAGGGAGCCCCTGGAGGTGGAGGAGCTGCAACACAGGTGTTTTCAGGTGCTTGAAGGATGTCAAGGAGAAAAAAGGAGAAAAGTGGGGTCGGGTCATGCATCCTTTATTTGTTTGTTTTGTAAAGCAAACCTTTGCCAAACAGTGATGGGACTAAATTAAAGTTTTTTTTATGAGTATAAACACCCATTTTTTTCACTGACTGAGTGATAAAGAAAAAGAAGAGAGAAAAAGGAGGGATCACCTACAGAGGTGGTAATCAGCAGATGAAGAGAGATACTGAAGATTGACGCAGGTGTACAGGGGTTGGTCTGGCAGACCTATTTTACTCATTTATGTCATTTCATTCTTATCTGTGTGTCTGTGTGTTTTTATTTCCCACATTTAAATATGTGCTCTTACAACTGTGTTCTAAGTACTTTTGAGTGCTTCTGCTCCTGCTTTTTATTGTGTGTTTTATGAATCGATGCTTGTTTTGCATGCATCTATAGCTCTGCAAAGGATTTTTTTGTGGTGTTTTCTTGTGTGTTTGTGTAAGTGGGTTCGCATGCCTGTGTTTTTGCTGTTTTTTTTTCCTGTTGAGCAGTCACAGTGGGGAGAAGAAAGTGGTGGTGTGTGTGTGTTCGTGTTCGTGTTCGTATGGAAGTTTACCCTCAAAACCTTCCTTCGTTCCACAACCATACTTGAACTACCTATTTGTACGCACGCACACACACACACACACACACACACACACACACACACACACACACACACACACACACACACACACACACACACACACACACACACACACACACACACACACAGCTCAGCGGATGTAAGTTGTAATTACAGGACCCCCTGGCCTCACTCTCTGTCTTTCTACCTCTCTGCCCTGTCGACCTCTTCTCCCCTTTGATCTGCTTCATGTCTCCCTTTCTTTCTCTGTTTCACACTCACTCACACAATCTCTTTCACACACATGCACACACGTCTGTTGTTGTGGATAAACTCTGATGACGCACTGTATTCCCGTGACTCTTTCCTTCACCAGCACAACTGTAAGCCCTAAACCAAACTTAATTCTTTTGCCTAACCCAAAACCTTAACCTTAGAGCAAGAAAAAAAAGGCTTAACTTTATAAAAATCTCTTCAAACTTATGATTACTGCAGTTTGGTCCCCATAATTTCAAGAAGTCTCCCTAAGGTAAGTACCTGCCAGGTTCTGGTCCCCACGGTGGCAACACCAGCAGCAAACCATTCCCATAACCTCCACAGATGAGATGATAAAGGTTTCTCAGTCCCTCCAGGATGGTCATGGATGGTTTGATGACCGTTTTCTCCAGTCTATCTACTTAAACGTTTAACAGGATACCAGACTCCACATTTCCCTCACAGAACTCCTAAGAAGTGCTATATCAATATCAGCATCAATATGTGTGGATAGATATATGGAGTACATTAACTGTGGTTAAAAAGAATCGCCATCTAACAAAACTGCTTTCACTTTTGTCTTGTTTTAATTTTGTAATTGACATTTTGATTCTGATTTTCAGCTACAAAAACATTTTTGTTCATTGCTGAATGCTTTTCTGGGTGCACTTTTGCATCTACAAATTAAGCAGATCTCGGGTTGTATTTTCAGAATCACGTGAAGAAAGAAAACCACAAATACAGAAAAACAAAGTGTGCAATTTGTTTTACATTATTTCACTGTTTCTATAATTTAATTGCCAAGGAAATTAGCTTAAACATATAAGCATATTGTTATATAATTGTTTCAATCTGCAGCAATTAATAAAATTAAGACACTTTTAGATTTATCAGAATTTTAATAAGATTCTGACACACAACCATTGACAATATATACGTGTGTGGAAAATAACTAATTTGTTAAAATTCCTACAGTTTAAAACGTTGCATATCTGTGTTTTTGCTTCTATATTTTGGGGTTAGTTGTCATTAGTTCTTGCCTGGATGTGTTTGTGTATGTTTATGCATATTACTTTATGGGTGTTGTGCATGTCTGTGTATCCCTGTGTGCATTCTCCCTCTCCGTCCCCTGCCGTCTGTGCCTCTAATCCCTGAGTGTGTCAGTAATGGCAGGTCCAGGTGTTCTGCTCTGCTCTGCTCCACCCCCTGGAGACTTGCCTTCCATGTGTGTGCGTGTCCGTGGGCATGTATTCCTCTCATGGAGGGTTTAGGAGCTGTAAGTGGGGGCTGTCCAGGATCTTGTTCTCCAGAAGGGGACGAGAGGGAAGGGGAGCAATGGGTTGGAGGTACCCGCCTCTCGCAGCTTGCTCTTGGGCTTCCCTTGGGCACAAGACCCCCCTCTGCTGTTCTCCCCTGGGACTTCAGAAGCCTCGGTGCCTCTCTGTCTCCTTCCCCCTCATTTTCTCCCCAATCTCTCTGAGTCTCTCTGTTTCTACTCAAATCCATCTCTTGGCAGCTCAACTGCTGTAGTTATTTTGCTCTAATGGAGAGGACTTGCAGCTTGTGTATGTACAGAAAAGTGTGTTTGTTGATGTGTGGAATAGTGTGTTTGCATAATGAACCGCAAACTCCAGCTGCCTATATCACTTATTTACAGACCTATGTACCCATAGATGAGTGCGACAGGCGCACCTGAGTGTTTGTTTATGTGTGAACTGCATTGTTTCCGTTTCATCCATTTATTGTAGATATACTTTGTTTAAAACTAGAATGCACAGAAACTAAAGCAAAACTGGTAACTATTGAGGACATGACAAAACAGAAGCCATGTGAGCTATTCTGTATGTTGCAGTTGGGAACATCGCTGTATTTTGTACAATCTGAAGATAATTGAGAGGTTTTTCTTTTTCTCTTTATAGGACCAGTTAAAAGTGCCTTTTAGTAATCTAAACGAGAGAATATTATCTCTAATTCAGGCTTTGACAGTTTTGGACAAGCTGTTTTGATCTAGAAACATTGACTGGTCAAACACAACACTGAAATTTGTGAGGCTTGATTGAACAGGTGACTCGCAAAGGCAGTGAGCAAAGATATTGATAATGATTTAATTACAGGAAGTTACCTATTAAACTATTACTTGATGTTTGTCAAGCAGTTATTGAAGACTTAGCATTTTTAAAATTAAACAGAATCCTGATGAACCCCACATGACAGGCCATTGGCATCTAATGTGGACTCATTTATTCAAATACTAAAACTAATGTCAGAGCCATTGTAGAACAGGTTTTTCCCCTCACAAATATTAAGAAAACACTGTGATAAACTTAATCAGATGCTGAGATGAGGCTAAACAAAGCCAGATCTGTGAACTCTATGATGTTTTGTCAGCTTTTATGGTACCATTAGATGCCTTGAGAGTAGTCTGAGAAGAGAGAAGCTTACTAAAACCAAACTGAAATGTATCACACATGTTGTATTGCACCAGAAAGGTCATGATTATGACGGGCACAACTGTTTTTAAAATGTAGTGATGGTTAATTATGGGGCTACAGTTCTTTGGGTTGGAGGGATTTAAACTGGATTTCCTGAGGACCGGTTAAACGACAGCTTCTTTTAAACAAGCTGGGGACAGAGCCAGTTAAATAAGGAGACAAATTTACAATCTGTGACTCAGGTGAGTGTGTTTCTAGGTTAGTGAGCGGTCCGCTTCGTCCACCAACTCTCATTCTTATAAATAGATGATGTAGCCGCCGGCAGGCACACAATGGGATCAGTGTTTGTGCGTGCGTGTGCCTGCGTGTACACGTCCTACTGACAGCATGTGTGCATTTGTGGTGTACTGTATGTGTGTGTTGGCGTGGTGTTGTTGTTTATCTAACACTCCTGCCTGACAGCTGGTTCTTGTTTCTGAGAGAACAAACAGCAGACAAGATGGACAGAGTAAGGGATGGGTGGAGGGGGCTGTGAGATGAATAACTATTGCTAGACACGGAGGTTACACTCATGGTTCAGGTACAGTGCTTCCTCTTATGAGTGAGACGAAAACTGGGAAATGGCACACGGTGAGATTAAAGGTTTTTCTTTGAAAAAAGAGTGAGAGAGTTAAAGAGGGAAATGTGGTAAGAAGAAGCAGATGCTAGCCCTCCTCCACCACATGGTGTATGTTTGAAGGTGGAGGGATTCTGCTGGACATGCTGTTTGTGTTGTCACGTAAGAGTCTGCTCGTAACTTCTCAGGATTTAGTTCTGATAATTATTCCTACACTCATTTAAACTTGCAACCAAGATTCTTTTGGAAACATTTCCTGCATTATATTTCCATCACTGCTAAGCTCTGTATTTTTTCAATAATCAGAAGTTACTCTGCCAGTTGGGAAAATACAGCTGCAAACAACTATGTGCAATCTCTGTCACTTGGAATCATTGCTCATGTGTTGATGTGTTGTTTGCAGCCATTTCAGTCCCACATGCATAGTAATTCATGTGAGTGCATTGTGTGCACTACATCATGGAGAGTGAACTTTAATGAGGTTTTTGTAGAGTTTCATGACTGCAGATCCACATCAGTTTAGCTTCTTATCACCCATATTTCCCCTATTTCCAGGATAAGGAATAATACAGGCAATTATCTCGCTTTCCGTTGTGGACTAAGATTCTGCTGCTTTACTGTGACACCTGGGTGTTTTTTCGTTTGTAAGTCTTGTATTAGATCTTTGACATCGCACAGATGTAGTATTGTATCAGTATTGGTTTTCACTTGAAAATCTAATATCTCCAATTTTCATTACCCTAATGTGTCAGATCTCTTCTTGATTACATGAGGAAGCTGAATTGCTTGTCTAAAATATTAAGCTGAACCGTGTTTTAGTATGTTTGGTTGAAGCACTGATTGCTGTGTATTATTTAGTGTGGTGGGGACAAACTTGTCATCTGCCAGCCCACTGTCCACCCTCCCCCATCAGAAGCCCCCTGCCCCCTAACCTTCTGCCCTCAAATACACTGGCACGCACACACAAACACACACTGCCCATATGGAGCAGTTGGCGCCCCAAAGCAGCCGGACCCATTCCCAGGGCAGGAGGTTAGGGTCCCCACTGCCCTCACAAAGTGCGTGTATGCACAGTTTAGCCATTATGTCCTCAAGGGCTCAAACCTCGGACAGCTTGCTGCATCGTCCTCTCTGTCCATCAGGGCTCCAGCTCTTTCAAGTGTGTGTGCTTGTCCCTGCGGAATGCAATCCCATATGAGCTGTGAGGACAGTAGCAGAGGACTTCGGACCCTGCAAGCCAGGCCAGGGTTGCAGTCGTATGCATCTGTGTGAACTGCTTTGCTCATTTCCGCTGAACTAGTGTTTAGTAATGCAGTTAGTAGAGTTGTTAAGTATATTAAGACCATGTTGAGAATACAAACCTCGTCACTCAGAGGGACTTCATCTGTGAAAATGCACCAGCGTCTGGATTCTCTTCCACTGCAGCAGAATGAATTCATTCACCCCGCCACATTAGACATTGACATAGACATTTGACAAGTCATTAATATGACTTGTCAAAAGAAAGGGTCCTACTGAGTCATTGTCATAAAGCAAAACAACCAAAAAGCTTTGTCTTGGCTTGCTGGTTTGCCAACAAAAGCCACATTACCAGTGTCATTGATACTGTCACCGCTCAACTTTATATATTACATCAAATTAAAAAAATAAAAACAGCCTTAAAATACCTTCTCAGTTAAAATGATGCCCCTTCTTTAGTCATACAGCTCCATCTGCCAAATATTTTATTTGGAAAATTAGGCACGTCGAGAGCAGCTGCTGTTATTTTAACCTGCTGGACGCTTTCCCAAAAAAATGTAAAGATAAGCTTGTTATATTACACTAAGTTCTTCTTTTACCGTTTAACTAGGTATTGGATATTAAAATGTCCTCTGGTTGTGTTTGTATGTGCATGGGTGAGTCTGTTGAGAAACAGTGAAGGCCGGAATGAAGCCAAGGGTGGAAGTTGTTTTTCTGCCCCCTGTGGTGAGTCTGGGGCTGCGTGTGTGGACGCCTAGGGCAGCCTGGGGCCAACGGAGGGGGCCTAGGGAGCAGTGGAAGGAAGGACGAAGTAAGAGAAATGCAAGGAGAGGAGGTCAGCAGGAATCTTGTGGGGAAAGGTGCCAGTATGAGCTGATGGCCAACCAGAACACTGGAAAGGAGAGTTAGATGGTCAGAAAAGAGGAGCGAGGGTGGTGGAAAGGAAGCAGGGCAGGTGTGCAGAGAAAGATGGGTTGAAAAGAGGACAGAAATTTAAATTTGTAGACCACAAAACATGGGTTAAACTCAATAAATGACTGATGTTTGAACTGATTAAACCTGATATTGAATATTGGCATAGAAGTGGCACATGCCTGCATTAAACATTCTGATTAAAGTAAAAATAAAAGCGGGTAAAATCTTAGATTCATTGGGCATGTGATTTTACAGACATCCAACCTCAGTGCATATTAATTTAATGACATAAACACCTTTTCTGTGCTTTGTAGTTCTTTCTTTCCTTAGTATCAAGATGGCATTTAGATTTGCAGGGTTCTATAACATCACAGACCCCGATCAGAGTAGAATTACCCAGCCTCGCCGTTATCTTCTTACATCATATTGCATTTGCTGAGGAAGTGGGAAGTAGGAAGTGCAATGCTGCGAAATTTAAGTAGTAGGCAAAACCCACCGGGGAGGTGGTGGGGTGGGGCTGGGTGGGTGTTGTGTGTGTTGGGGGGGTGGGGTGATTCCCACCCCCTGAAATCTAGCTGCTACGAACAGAGGTGTGAAGACATGGTTAAAAAGAGAGCTGTGCTGCTGTATTTCTGTGTTATGTTGACCAAAACACATCACGCATATCTCATTGAGACTTATGTCTGTCTGTCTTTAATTTGTACTTTCAAACTTTTTTACTTTTTAATGCATCTTTAAAATATTTTTATGTAAAGCACTTTGAATTGTCATGTGCTGTACAAATAAAGGGCAGCACGGTGGCTTAGTGGTTAGCACTGTTGCCTCACAGCAAGAAGGTTCCCGGTTCAATTCCCGGCCCGGTGGGTCTTTCTGTGTGGAGTTTGCATGTTCTCCCCGTGCTTGCGTGGGTTTTCTCCGGGTACTCCGGCTTCCTCCCACAGTCCAAAAACATGCAGTGTAGGTTAATTGATCTTTCTAAATTCTCCCTAGGTGTGAATGTGAGTGTGATTGGTTGTTTGTATGTGGCCCTGGATAGACTGGCGACCTGTCCAGGGTGTACCCCTGCCTTTCGCCTGATATGCGTCGGGATAGGCTCCAACAGACCCCCGTGACCTGGAAACGGATAAAGCGGGTACAGATAATGGATGGATGTACAAATAAACTTGCCTCGCTTTGAGACAATGTTCAACATTTAAAAAAGATCATAAAATCTCTCCTTTAAATTGCATGTTTACATCAGCTGATCACTGTATATTCATTCAGAAATTGCTGCACATAGCTGTAGGTGGTAGACAGTTTTAGCTCTTGTAGTTGCAGCGTTGGGACCTGAAACCTTTTTTGCTGCTATCAGCTGAGCTGCTTTGATTCAAACATCAAAGCAAAATAAAACAGAGACAGCGTGCCGTACGTAGATTATATTTCCATTTCAGGCATTTAGCAGACATCGTTATCCATTGCAAACTAATTGAAACAATGTTGTTGGTTCCAGTTCAGTCACTTTATTTGTTTATTTTATTTCATCAGCATCAAACAATCAGGAATTTGGAAATGCTGCGGAGTATTTGAATAGTACCTGCTGGTTTCCTTCTGACATTTTGTAAAGCAGTTTATTTTAATAATGTCTTTTTCCTGTAAATATAATTTATTCATATAATTTCACTCTGTGTGACAGTCATAAGAAACATACTGAGTTTGGAAAGGGGGAAGTTGACAGGGTGGCAGGAACAAAAAGAGAAATTGATCAGCGTGTTCATCTCTTCATTAAGAGTGTTTCACCAAGGCTGTGTCCTCCACATGTTGCCTCGCTGTCGGGCCTATTAGAGAGACACACAGGGAGTGTGTGTGTGTGTGTGTGTGTGTGTGTGTGTGTGTGTGTGTGTGTGTGTGTGTGTGTGTGTGTGTGTGTGTGTGTGTGTGTGTGTGTGTGATGTCTGGCGTTGTGTGTCGGTTGCATGTGTGTTGTTTCAGGTAGACTCGGGAGGTCTGTTTAGTTCCTTTCTGGTCTTTTCCAGTTTTCATTTCAGACTCCTGGATCCTGTCCTTTTTCTTTTCTCTTCCACTTTCATCCCGCCATCTTTTCCCTCTCTTCAGGAGTTCAGAGTTTGTCCATCTGGAACACCCCCCCTCCCTAACCTTCCATCTACTCTCCCCCCCGGTCCCGTCCAGGCTGAGACACAGGGGTGAAGGCCAACACCAGTAGGGGAGAAACTGTTGGAGACATGGAGGGGCAATAGAGGGAGGGATGTCGGTGCTGTAATGAGTAACAACATGAAAGGTGACAGAGGGAGGGAGCGACAGAGGGAGGCAGTGGAGAAGAGATGAAGAAAGAAGAGGAGAGAGACTGCTGAGGACAGAGGGAAGGATGAAGAATAGAGGGAATGGACGGTAAAGGAGAAGACTGCCGAGTGATTGGGGTCCCGCGGTCCATTCCGCTCCTTTCGCTCATTTTCATTCAACAGAGAAGAACAGAAAGGAGGAGGAGGAGGAGGAGGGGATGATGGGTGGAGGAACAGCGTGTTAGCGTCCGCCTGCTTCTGACTGTTTTTCTTCTTTTTTCAATACTTTTTCTTTTTTTTCCTTTTGCTCCAGTACCCCTCCCTCAACCATCCGTCCTCCTCATCTTCTCCCCTCTTGAGGACCCTTCTCTAATTTAACTTTTCATTGAAATTTTCTTCGCTCTCCCCACCAGATCCTCCAGTTTCTCCCAGTTTGCCATTTGGCCTTGTCTTGCCAGGTCCCCTCGTGGCCGACTGACAAAGGCGCCGTTAAAAAGCCGTGTGATCCTCCATTTTAGCGCCGGCCACGGTAGTCAGAGGATTAGGCCTCTTTAATGACACTAATCTCTCCTCCCCCTTTTTTTCTGAACACTCCTTCATTCTCCCTCAAAAAATGTTTTTTTTCTTCCTTTCTTCCTCCTGTTCTGACTGATTCTCTAGTGCGCTTTCTCTCCCCCCCCCTGTCTTCGACCCCACTTTCCCGCCTCAAAAACATTACCTTTTAACTGACTCACACTGGTGCGCCTGTAATGATCCACACGTGTCCGGACTGCTGGGAACAAGCAGTTGCATTGTTTCCAGGTTTCCTTTCACCCTTTCATTGCTATTTTTCCCAATGAGTCTTGAAATTTAAAAAAAATATTGATTACATTGGGTGGAGTATTTCTGTGTATGACGTCTGCACATCCTCTTTTGTTAACTTTATTCTAAGTGATAAAGTCATAAAGAGCGAAGGTGAGATGGATCAGTGTTTGGGATTTGTGATCCTCTGGGCAGCAGGGGGCAGGTTACTAGTTTAATTTTCAAGCTGCACAGATTACTGAGAAATTAGATTTTTTTTTTCTTTCTTCCCTTAAGTTAGTTTACATACAGACACGATGATACAGGCTCTCTGGCAAAGATTTCTAAGAGGAATATTTTCTCTGTGACTACAGAATACCCAAAGCTTTCAATTTGTACAGGCTGTGTGGTAAAAATGAGCTGTGAAGGAAACACCTCAGCATCACCTGTTTGAGTATTCCTGCTGCTATGAGGGAACAAATGTTCCATGCTTAGAGACATAACACTGAGTTACATTTCATTTTAAGAAGACATCCGTGCATATACTTATTTAATGTAGTTGTACTTTTTTAGTAGTACTTTTTTATGGTTAGATAAATGACATACATATAAAACATCAGGACAAAGTAAACACGTCTCAGTTTCATCAGTTTAATTTGGTCATGTCATCAAACATTTGAACAACGTTGCAGTCTGGTGGCCTTCACCCGAGCGTGAAAGAAAATGAAGGTCATGTCTTTTCTTTTTTTTTTTTTTTTTTTTTTTTTTTTTACACAAGGATTAGCAGGTTATTGGTTTGAAATATCACATGTTTTTTTTTTTACCACCTGAGGTCACAAACATTACTATAACGAAATATGCAAGGACCTCCCACATCCTTTAGAGTATTGATTTTATTTTATTTAAAATTGTTTGTGTTAAATTGTATGAAACCACAGGTTAACCAGAGCGGTAATGTTACAATACATATATTCACAGGCAGCCACACGTACTCACTGGTATTAGATCACAATGTGTAGAAAAAAATAATGTTGTGTGATGACATAACTGTTTCTCTCTGAGGCGAAGTTTTGTTTATGGTGGATGTCTGCAGCTGTCAATCTTTAGTTGATCAGTTCAACTGTATTTCAACTGTTCATTCAACAGTTCAACTGTATTGTAATGAAAATCCGATATTGGAATGGCTCTTATTGGATCAACACTTCACATTTCTAAAATCTGCTATAGCTGTTTGCTATGGCCAAAACATTTTACCTTGGCTGATATTTTCAGAAAAAGTGGCAATATAGTATATTGGTATTTTCCATAAATATGAACTATTAATAAACAGATGATGGTTCTTTAAAACTCTAAGTATTGGCATTCATTGGAATTCCCAATAGAATTGTTCCTGTTTGTTGTTTTTTTGTGTTAATCAGATTTCACAATGAGTCAGAAATGGGGGGGTGAAAAAAAGCGAATTAAAATGTCTTGTACAAATAATCAATGAAATTATTCACGTTCTGATTTTAGATGTAAAATGACTGAGAATATTCACATCCAGGGTCTGAAATTAACTTTTTGACCTACTAGCCAAGTGAACTGGTAGATACAAAGAAAAATAAAATCCACCGACGAAGAATATTTCATAACTGGCCAGAATAATAAATTGTTTTTTTTTCTGTTCCATATCCTTTAATTTCCATACATTTCATTGAGGTAAGGTATTAGGTTGAAGTTGTGACAATAGCTGCACTCGTAGTCACGGATGTTTTCCAGTTTCATGATCTTATTTCCAATGATGAACAAGTTGTGCGATCCTTTTCCTTGCCATGCTGGCAACACACCGAGCAGCTCATTACCAATGACTCAGCATCATCCCAAGAGGCTGGTTGCCTCTTTTATTACCAAACCTCAATGACTCCCAAAACCCCTTCCTTGAAGGTGTGTGTCGTCCTTTGTCCTCCTTTCGATTGCTTCTTTTTCATTTTTTTAGGTCTCGCCACGCCATTCAGATACTGCTACATAAAAGCAGTTGTTAATGGCGGGCTTCTAGCAGCAGACCTGCATCCTTTTATTCAATCTCTGCCTCTGATTGACTGGTGGTTGTTGCTAGTCAAATGTGTCAGGATCAGAGCCAGTCAGAGGTGGAGAAGGAATAAGAGGGCGGTTATCACTTGACACTGGTCTGCAGCTGTGTGTCTAACGGACCCAAGTGTCCAAGATGCAGTTTTATGTACCATTGGTAGAAACATTTACCTGCCAGTGTGGTTGATAACATCTGCGATTTACTCGCCAAACAGAAATTTTACCCGCCATTGGTGCTTGGGTAGTGTTAGTTTCAGACCCTGTCCACATCACATTTGCAGCTCACAGTGAGGCTGCAGCTTCTCTGCAGGTTAGGCAGAAGTGAGAGAGACAAACCAACTAATGCCAGTTGGTTTACATAGCTAGGTTTAAACAGTTTTGCTCAATTGAAACAGAGAGGAGGAAACGTTAATAAGGCTTCAGCTCACCTTGTTGCTGACAAACCCACAGGAAAAATGCTCAGAGTGGAACAGTTTTACTGAGAAACGGAATTGAATCAGATGTCTTTTTCTTTTTTATTAGAGTTGGCTTAAAAAATACAAATATAAATGAATAAGCCAGTATACCTATCAGCCCTAAACTATTCTCAATCAGAAGTTGTAACATATGAGACCAGTGACTGTGACTGGTCTGAGGAGAGATTACCTCATTCCTGGGGCAATACATTTTTATGCATGACTTAAACTTAAAATTAGTTTTTTTTTATTTTATTTTTTTTTTCTCCAAGTGAGGAAAGGGACACCTACTTTGGCACTGATTACAGATCAGTGTGGTTCCTGTGTTCTGAGGGGAAAAAAGGCAGACATTTAGGAGAAAACTGAATAAATTAAACTCACTTGTTCACTTGCTCACCTCCCTCCTTGCTGTTAGGCTTCATGTTGATATCTCTATTCCTTATATTTTCTTTAGCCTTTTTCCCTTCTTGCATGGAGTAGATTTTATAATTCCGTGTGCAGACAGTTTTTTTTTGTGTTTAACCCAGACCCCCCTGCAGAGTTCTATTTGCTCATCGCAGTGCCTACGTTTTCCCCATGATCGATTCATCACAGGAATCTGTTTTCCACCCCCTCCCTGCAAGGCGTAATACACTGTAGACTGAGCACACACAACGACGACGCACAAGGCTGCAGTAGGAGTTGGTTGAGGTAAAATGGTGTGTGCTTTGGAGAGGCTTCTAAAATTATCAGAAGAAACTTCTTTAATGCGTCTGTGTTTACTTTGCAGAAATATGGTTCTCGGTGAATTTTTGGCACAAGTCACATCTGACATTTTCCCCTTTTATCTGTTCAGTCGGTCCCGTTTCCTTATTTTCTTTCTTTTATTTGTTGCCGCCCTAGTTGATGGAGCTACTGGATAAAATGAATGGAAAAAAACATCCTTTCTTGTCTCCCTTTTTTCATTTCTTTTGCTCTCCTTTACATTTTCCAGCCAAATGCTAAACGGCGTCACTGCGCTGCCTCAGAGCGTACAAAGAGGAACAGAACAATATCAAGCATTATTCAGCGCCGCCTTTTGTCACCTCAAATCCATTCTGAAGTGTCTATTAAAGGAGTCATGGCCTTTTTGTCGCCTCTGTGAGAGACGACACAAGAGGGGGAAAAGGGAGAGGGGAAAAAAGGAAAGGAGCTATGCATAATCACCAATGTACGACAGATAAAGGGAGTGAATATCGCCATCTTTCCGCTCTGCTCTCCACATCTCCTAATCGCTTTTCCGACGTTTCAATCTGCCAAGGCCCTAATGAAAATATGATGAGGCGGATCTATGGTCCTTGGGGACAGATGGAGGGAGGGGAGGGGAGGGGAGGCGAGGGGAGGGATAGAACGAAGGATGGCTGCAGAGGGAGGATGAAGGGAGAGAAAATACACTCTGTCCTTATTTCTGGGCTCCGTCGGGGATACATAGTTCTTGGAGCTTTCTATTTAGATGTTGCCACTGCCAGAGTGTGTCTCTCTCTCTTTCCTGTTTCAGTTTCTCTTTATCTTCACAATCCTTATTTTTGTGTGTGTGTACTTGTTTGTGTTACCAGAATAAATGCTATTATCTTTTCTTTTAGTTTAAATCATGTTTTTTTCTCATTTCAACTCCTACAGGCTGCCTCTCATGCCTTTTGCTTTCCAAGGAAGATTAAACTTTTTCTTAAAATCAGAACAACACACTTGTTTATCCCATTTGAGCTCACCTGTCTCTTTATTTTAAATCCTGTATCTTTGTGTAAAAGTTCAATTTATTTAGTTGTAGCAGATGAATTAAACATTTTTTCCGTCGATCCTTCTCTCTCTTCAGATGGTGACGATGACCCGGCGGGTCTGTCCTGGGTGCCTTCCTCACCCTCCAGTAAAGACGTGGCATCGCCCTCACAATTGCCCGATGGCTGCTGCGACCTTGGCATGGCCACTGGTGGTGAGGAGGAAGGAGGCGCAGGTCTGCCGTACCCCTGCCAGTTCTGTGACAAGTCCTTCAGGTATCTACTTTGATGTTTCAGGTGTCACTTTGGTGGTCTAAAGTGCAAGTGAATTTTGAATAATAACATCAATGTCACATTTAAGTGGTTTTCTCTGTTTTTTTTGTTTCTGATGTGTGTGTACGTAAACTAACTGTAGTATTGAGGTACTGTCATGTGGAACACAGAGGCATCAGTAAAGGGAATGAAGTGAATACTTTTCCACACTCACATCTCCAGGGACTCAGCCAAGACCCAATTTAAGAACAGCTGTCTCATACTGTAGAGTCATCATCATTATAACTTCTTCCATCGAGCTGGTTTTTCTATCAGTATCTGTTTACAATTAAAGTGCACATTTTCTTTTTTATGCTTAGATTGCCTCTTGCCTTTAAAACTAAATGTGGTTAGATAATGTTTGAGAAATAAAGGTAATTGAAGCCTGAAGAGTTTGTTCAGCCTCCCCTTATGATCCAGGTCCTGCTCAACGTTCAAAGGTTTTCCTCCCACTAGAGGAGTTTTCACCTGCCGTTGTTCATGTAATAATTGCTCGAGAGGTCATGATCTGGGTCTCTGGAAAGTGCATAGAGACAACTTGTGTTGTAATAGACACTATATAAATAAAATTGAATTGAAAATTGAATTGAATTATTATTATTTAAAATTCTTAGTTATAATTTCTCTACTTTAGGTCAACTATAACTGCATGGGTTGCCCCAAGGCTGGTAGATAATGTCTCCTCTTTTCAGTTTACACCACTTTTTTCAGTTTGGTTTTTGGCTTCTCGTGTCACTGTTACTTACAGGATACCCCAGTGTACCTACTATTTCCACCACACAACCCTAAGTCATAGAGGTGTGGACACAGTTGCAGCTTCTCTCACCAAAATATCAATATGTTTGAAGGAAAGCCGTCTTCAGATGAACTTCTGAAACTTAATTATTCATCATCTTAGCACATTCGTCTGTCAATCACATTATCATTATAAATATCACCTCTTCATCTGTGTGATGATCCATGAGCACTTCTTCTCCCACCATGTTGCAGCTGTTTTATAAGAAAAATCTGTCTGTATTTAACTCAGGATGCCCTGCAGCTCGTGGGACAGGTCATAGTTATCTCTTGCCTGAACTTGCAGGCAGTGAAACAGATGGTGCAGAATCCAACGGTGTGTCCGGTTCCATCAACTAAGAAGGTTGCATGTCACCCCACCACTTGCCTCATACCCATGGCTGCCTGGATCAAATTCACGTCAATAACGCTGCCCACAGAATGACTGCTCATAGATATCTACACTCATCCATACAGACTCTCAGAATTGTTCCTCTCAGAACAATGTCGAGGCGTACACGGTGGATTCAGAAAGGATTGTTGTCAATGTTAGGACGAGCTGCCAAATGGTATCAAAGCAAGGTTGTCCATCTCTCAAAACAAGGAGGAGACTAGCTCTCTCAACTTGTGACCATATTTGGTACCTAAGAGGAAAGGGCGTCTTTTTTATTAAACACCCATTAATCTAACATTCATGGCATTGGATTGTGGGAAGAAGCTGGAGTACCAGGGGAAAATCCACGCAAGCACGTGAACCCCTTGAAACTTATGTAAGAGGTTCCCTGAATGTTGCCGGTTATAATAGTTATAATAGTCTCATGTTATTGCCAGCCTCTGAAAAGAATCCAAGTTAAAATATAATTATTATTATTATTTTTATTAAACTAAAGTATTGAAGGCCAAGAGCCGTCTATGTGTAATAGTAGTACTCGCTCAAGAGGATGATAGTCACCTTATTGCTTTCTGTCACTGATTTCTAGACAGCTTCTTTGTCTCAGCTGTCAGCTGAATGGTAATAATTTATAAGCTTTATAATCCACTGACAATACAAAGACAGGTGTCCTTTGTTTGATGCAAATGGTCTTAAACAAATGGTGAACTGATATAATGACACTACAAGGCAATTGGGTAATAATAGCTTCTAATAAAACGACTGTTAAAATGGAGATGTGATTAAGATATTTTTAACAGAAGAAAAAAGCACAGCATCATGGTGCTTTTTTAAATATGTAGAGCCACTAACATTTTATTCCCCTTTATTTTTATTGTGGTCTGTCATTTAAATACATTTAAAATCTAATGCCTTGAGGTTCTTACTGTATTGAAGTTTGAGAGTTGTTTTTTACTTGTTGATTGCTGTGAATAAGAGGCAATGAAAAGATGGCATTTTAGTGGGGTGCATATATGACATATGTTTGAATGAACAGCGAACCGTTGTCATGGTTCAAAGTTATTGGCATTGCTTCTATCTGCTCCTGTCACCCTTCAGCCGTCTGAGTTACTTGAAGCGACATGAGCAGATCCACAGCGACAAGCTTCCTTTCAAGTGCACCTTCTGCAGCCGTCTCTTCAAACACAAGAGGAGCAGAGACCGCCACGTGAAACTCCACACGGGTATATTCAAACATTCAAACATGTCCACTGTGTCACTTTTGATGCTGTTTTCACCTGCTAAGTGTTTTCAGTGCTTTGATTGACTGTGATGACATGGGACCTGGTAGAGAGAGGCTTTAACAGACAGATAATGGACTATCAGACCTAGATTGGAGTTTTTAGATATTTTAACATCTAGAATGAAGCTATTCTCTGAAGTAATCATCTGTAATCAAACTGTCAAATGATACAGGAGATAAGAAGTATAGTTGCCAAGAGTGTGAAGCTGCTTTCTCTCGCTCTGATCACCTGAAGATCCATCTTAAGACACACAGGTAACTGCTTCTAACCATATTCTAACAGTAAATCTGTGCAAAAATAGTTTTTTATTTTTTTCTTTTGTTTTTTTTTCTTTTGTTTTGGCTTTCTTTTTATTCACACATCCAGCTCCAGCAAACCATTTAAGTGCACTGTGTGTAAGCGTGGCTTCTCCTCCACCTCATCACTGCAGAGCCACATGCAGGTAAAGCAGTTTTACTTACTGTGTTATTACTCTCCTTTATCTCTGCTTGTGTGATTATTGCTCCCAATGTTACTCATAAACTAAGGAAAATAAATCACAGTTTCTTCTGAAGATGATTTCACTGTTTACTATGTGTGCTTTCTGCTTTGGCAATCTCAGGCTCACCGCAAGAACAGAGAACATCTGGCACTGAGGAGCGAGAGAGAAGGAGGAAAGAAAGGAGGAGGAGGGGAGGGTGACGTGGAGCAGGACCTTTATATGTGCGATTACTGTGAGGAGACGTTCAGCCAGACCGACGAGTTAGAAAAACACGTCCTGACCAGACACCCCCAGTTGTCCGACCGTGCCGACTTGCAATGCATCCACTGTCCGGAGATATTTCTCGATGAAGCCTCGCTCCTCACGCATATTGAAACACAGCATGCCAACCGCAAACACAAGTACTGGCCAGCTTTGCGTTGAAAAGTTCTCAAACCGCAGATTTTCATTAACGTGGAATGTTGGAGTTGAACCTGACTTTGACATGTCTTTTTCTGTATCCCCAGATGCCCTGTATGCTCAGAACAGTTCGCCTCTGTGGAGGATGTGTACTGCCACCTAGACAGTCACCGTCAACCTGACTCCTCCAACCACAGCGCCGCCAGTCCTGATCCTGCCCTAGGCAGCGTGGCCTCAATGAGCTCAGCCACTCCTGACTCCAGTGCCAGTCTGGAGAGAGGCTCCACACCTGACTCTACATTAAAACACAGTCAGGGTACTGAGCGAGCCCGCAGAAGAGGCACCGACAGTGGGGAGGACATAGGAGTAACCCTGGGCCATCAAGGTGGAGGTATCTCAGTCTTTCATCTACAGGATAACATAGGCATCAAGTCTCTTGAACATTTTAGTTGGTATTCTTTTGCTAGTCTTGTGTATTTCTGAATTACCTGTTCCCTATCTCGACAGGAGGTAATTGGGGCAAAGTGACATACTCTTGCCCTTACTGTTCAAAGAGAGACTTTCATAGTCTGGCCGTGCTGGAGATCCATCTCAAGACCATCCATGCAGATAAGCCACAACAGAGCCACATGTGTCAGCTCTGCTTGGAAACCCTGCCAACACTCTACAACCTCAACGAGCACGTGCGCAAAGCTCACCGTGCCAGTGGAGGGACCGTGGGCACAGCAGCATCAGCGGGATTTCCGTTGCTGCAGTTCACCAACGTCACAGCATTCCACTGCAACTACTGTCCAGACATGTTTGGGGACATCAACTCTCTGCAGGAGCACATCAGAGTGTCCCATTGCCTCCCTGGTGGGATGATGGCGGGATCCACGACATTAGGTGGGTTTCTAAAGTGACCAAGCAAGCTGCCACTAAAACTTTCAGTAAATAAATAAATAAATAACACACACACACAAAAATATTTTTTGGCAGCATTTAGATTTTGCACCTTTATCAGACAAACATCTTAAACAGGAAGTTGTAAGTGAAAAGGCAGAGACATTCTCAGTATCACATAACAGTTATTCCCACACCCGTTATCTTTACCTGGTTAGTCCAATTTTGGATCATGAGGATCTGCTGGAGCTTATCCCAGCTCTCTAAACAAGAGTCAGGGTACACCCTGGACCGGCCACCAGCCCATCACAGGACCACACATACAGACAAACAACCACACACACTCTCATTTACCTGTACGGTCATTTTACCAATTAGTCCAATGTGCATATTTTTGGATTCTTGAGAGAAACTAGACGGAGAAAACCCACACATGCAGTCTCCACACAGAAAGATTCCTTTTGCGTTTTGAACCAGGAACCTTCTTGGAAAAGAACTACCAAGCGACCATGCCCCCCACCACGTAATTCATCATTTTACAATCTTCATAACAGAAAATTAAATGATCTCAAATGTGTATTCCTACATGATATTATTACAAAGATATTTCTAAATGGCACATTAAAATTGAAGATGAGAGAAGGGAACCCGCCATGCACTAGAATACGTTGGAGTTTTCAAACTACAGGAACGCAGCCCACACTTACAGCTTAAAGTCTCTGTTAGTTGAGTGGTTGTCTGGTTGTGGATCCGCAACAGACTTTAGGTCTACTGTGGTGAAGTCTTAATGGTGACGTCTGTATCTGCATAAGCTCTTCAGCGAATCCTAGAGATTCCCAGTGGAGAAGGTCTGGATTCTGTGGTCAGTTAATGCGTGATAATGATGTCTCGTACCCCCCTGAACTGCTCTCTCACAATTTGAGCCCAACGAATTCAGGCGCTGTCATTTTAGAATATGTCTGTGCAGTTAGTGAAGTAAATGAATCCATTTTGTTTGATGAGGTCGTCAGGTGATGTCGTTTTATGCACCCATAATTTTGCTGAACCTCGACCTGATTACCAGAAGCAACAATACAACTCCAGGAGGCTTGAACCGGCATGGCAGGTGCACCACTACCCACCACTCTCCTTCCCCTGATGTGCCAATCAATATGGAGCAGAATAAATCTGAACTGATGAAACTGCACGGCCTTTTCCCATTGCTCCAGATTCCAATCTTTATGCTCCATAGCACATTAAAGCCTTTTTGTTGATTAGTTTTACTGATAAGATGGTTTTTTAAGACACAAGCGTTTACTTCTAGTACTGATACTCTTCACGTTGTGCGGTTGGGAGACTTCGTACATTGTCTATGCAATATTGCCTTGAGCCTAACTGTTAATTTTCTTCAATTTGATTCTAAAAAATGTTTAACTTTTTTTTTTCTACCTATTTTTTTTTTCATCTTTTTCATGACCAAAAGAAGTGTGTTCTGAGATGGTTGTTGAAGGAATAAGAAGCTGTTCACTGCTTTATTTGGGATTAAATAATGATCATTCCACTAAATAATCACGCCAACAAGAGGCTCTTATCTACTTGCTTAGCTGAATCCAGGTGGTGACTTTTGTTTTTTGTTTTTTTTCAATGGTTGGGTCCTGTGTCCTGAATGTGATGTGCAGTTGAGGGATAATGGAAGGAAATGGTCTGATTTTTCTTTTGTGCCTCTAACCCTGTTATGTGCAGCATCATAACTTATAATATAATACAATATCATTTTCCGGTCCTAGAGGGGAACCATGCCTTCTTCTGCAACCAGTGCTCGATGGGGTTCCTGACAGAGTCTTCACTGACAGAGCACATTCAGCAGACGCACTGCACCTCTGCTACAGGTGGCGGAGCCGCGTCTGGAGGAGCCGTGGCCAAACTGGAGTCTCCTGTTCTCCAAGCTGCATCTCAGTCCTTCATGGAGGTGAGAATCAAAAATTAGTCAAGGTTTACATTTTAAAAAGGAGAATTTAAGTGTAATTATAATGAGAACTAATGGAACTAAATGTAGCTTGCCTCATCCTTGTTAATTAGATGTGGAGCTGATTAGCAGTAAGCTGCTTCTTATTTAATTATGCGGTTTGAATCATGTAAGAAAGGAACTTTGATTATTCCATGAATTCTTGCCTTCAGGTCATGCTATACTCTAAACAAGATTGAAACTTTATAAGAGTCGATACAAACATCGGCCCAAATTTTAATTTGCAGGTTACAATGTCTCAAGAAAATTGGAATCTGTGCATCTTTCCTAATCGTGTCTTTGTATGAGTGTGTAATAGTAGATGTAGACTTTAATTGGTAGTTGATCTGTAATGTTATATAATTACTTCAATCCGCTGGATATTTATTTAAACTGTTTTTAATAACACACATTATGGTTTTATGATTTAAAAAAAAATGTGGGATGTAATTCATTTTGAATCGGTGCTTATTATTTGTTTAGTTATCTTTGTTATGGGTATAGTTACAATTATGACATTTGCTTGTTTGTCTTTCTTGCTGTGTCTATTTCTCCTGTCCTGCATGTCTTTTCCAGCTTCTTTTTTATTTTACAAGGACTAACAGTATATATTCATGCACGATAATCTTAAAAAGTAAAGCGTTACTGTCCGTGTACAGGTTTACTCCTGCCCTTACTGCACCAACTCTCCTATCTTCGGCTCACTCCTTAAGCTCACCAAGCACATTAAGGAGAACCACAAGAACATCCCACTGGCCAATAATAAGCGGCAGGCGAAGGTCGCCGATCTCAGCCCCGCCTCCTCCGATGTTGAGATTTCTTCTCCAAAGCGCCACAGACTGGGAGGAGACTCCACCCCGTCCATGGGGAGCAATGGGGATTATCCATGTAACCAATGTGACCTGCGATTTGCCAGTTTTGAGGGTTTCCAGGCCCACCTGAAGTCCCATCTGGAGATGCTCCTGAGGCGCCAGTCCTGCCCCCAGTGCAACAAGGAAGACTTTGAATCCCAGGAGGCATTGCTTCAACACCTGACTGTGCACTACACCACCACATCGACGCAGTACGTGTGTGAGAGCTGTGATAAGCAGTTCTCCTCAGTGGATGACCTGCAGAAACACCTGCTGGACATGCACACCTTTGTCCTGTACCACTGCACGCTCTGTCAGGAAGTGTTTGACTCCAAGGTCTCCATACAGGTAAATCGGATATAATGCTGCGCATGGCATGTAACTTGTGTTACTTGCCTACTCCCCTCAGTGCATGAATAAGATGATAAACATTTAATGACTTGTTAAGTTTAACAGATTGATCCTGGATTGCTTCTTCCTCTGACTTTCTGTCATTCAGGTGCATTTGGCGGTAAAGCATAGTAATGAGAAGAAGCTGTTTCGTTGCACAGCCTGCGCCTGGGACTTCAGGAAGGAAACGGATCTTCAGCTTCATGTTAAGCATAATCACCTGGGCCAAAGGTCTGGTCTTCCAGGAGGTCTTGCAGGTAAAATTCATTTTTCCCGGGACTGTGGAAAATGGGACTTAATAAAATATACAAAATATATGTATACAGTCTTCATTTGTGGGGCTTAGGGATATTAAATCAGTCCATTGTATCCTTGTCTTTCAGGACTCAAGCCCCGGAAGTGCATCTTTTGTGGGGAAACATTTGGAACAGAGGTGGAGCTGCAGTGTCACATCACCACACACAGCAAGAAGTTCACCTGTCGCTTCTGTGGCAAAGCTTTTCATGCCATCTCCCTGCTGGAGAGACATCTCAGAGAAAAGCACTGCGTCTTCGATGGCGGCAACGTCACGGGCAACGGAGGAGGCACAGGGAGCAGTGGGAGTCAGAATGGCACTCCCAACGGGCTGGCGCAGTCCTCCAAGCGAGGAGGAGGGGGAGGAGGAAACGGGAATGGCGGTGCAGGAAGTGTTGAAAGAGCATCAGTTGTGGCTGCTGAACAAGCCGATTTGCAGAACATGCTGCTGAAGAGTGCAGTTGTCGGAGGAGGATCAGTCCCGGGAGGAGATGCTGCCAACAGCCACGAGGCAAGTGGTGGAGAGGAGGAGCTAGACAATTCAGAGCCCATGTATGCCTGTGATATCTGCGGAGCGGCTTACACCATGGAGTCCCTCCTCCAGAACCATCGGCTGCGTGACCACAACATCCGGCCAGGAGAAGACGATGCTGGTAATAACCAACCCTCGTGTTTTCAAGATGTAGTTAAATTCATCATCATCACACTAATCATAACAAATTTTAATTCCATATATGTACTAGGTTCTCGAAAGAAGAAGGCAGATTTCATTAAAGGGAACCACAAGTGCAATGTGTGCTCCAGGACTTTCTTCTCTGAAAATGGTCTTCGGGAGCATGCTCAGACACACCGCGGTCCTGCCAAACACTACATGTGTCCGATATGTGGCGAGCGATTCCCTTCTCTGCTAACACTCACTGAACACAAGGTGAGTGCTGCATCCCCGCTGTTCACTGTTGCTAGAGAACGTTCATCCAGCTGCTTTATTTTATTGGGAAAGAAAGATAAATTACACATTTAACGTAAAAGTATTTCATTTACAAGAGGAACATCTGTTTTTTTTTTTTAAGCATAGATCAATAATGCTGCATCAATAGCAATAGTTTTGTACAATTTGAAAGAAAACAAAAGTAAATTGTTAACTCATAATGAAAACAATGATGACACTTCCACCATGTAATCTCCACCAATTTCCCCAATTTCCACCATAAATTTTTAGACTGAAATCCAGACTGTTTGCTGCCCATGCCATTGAGTTGATATAGTTTAATATATCAACTCAATGTGCATCAAAAAAAGTGCATAATAATCATCATCGTCATCATCCTGCAAAGCATAATCATCATAAACTTACATTTTATGTTGTCTGAGTGTAGAGTAAATGACTGCCGTCTCCCCTGGTACTTTACCTGACATGCAATCTCAGCAATGACTGTGGGAATGGGCTTTTTCCCCCTCTATCCTGGCAGTTATCTTTATATGTTTCATCAGACCTGCACCAAATAAGCATTACAGCATCATTTCCTTCCTTCCTTCCTATGTAGGATTACAATTCATGACTAAATATGACTTTTGTCCAATCATACTCAACCCATGTCTGCTTCTTTTCAGCCCACTGCAACCTTTTTGTCTTTAGTTTAGGTGTTTATAATGGTTTATATGTATATGTGCCTTTTTTGTGTGTAAAGGCCTTTTACACACCTTTTTTTTAACAACTGCTCCATGTCCTCCATTTCTGTTTTTGCACATTTTCTATTTTTAAGGCATTAAACTGAGTTTTCTACCTGACAATTTGGCATCTCCCTTGCTCTACCTGTACATTTCTTTTTTTACAGTTTTGGCATTTTATTTTTATTTGTTTTAAATTTCACACAAAACCGACTGGGAACAACAAACACATTAACTTTTGAAGGAGTTTTTTAACATCATCTCCATCGATTGAACTGACAGCTCTCTCACAGGCCCCATGTTTGCAGCCAGTGAAGTTACGTGCAACAGCTTATTAAATTGCTCTATGTGGCTGCAATCTAATTTGCAAATTTAGATGTGTACAAGGGTTTGTCCCTTTTTTTAAATTATTTAAATATTTATTTTACAAAGCCAAAATGACCAGCTGCTAAATAACAGGTTTTGTCCTACAAAATAAAATGGCTAAATGAAGATTTCTCTTTTGCATTAGGTTGTATAGTTGGACATGAGGCTTTTTGTGTATGTGTGGTTAATATGTAATATAAAAGCTTTTTCCTGAAAGCGTAGATGTTGCTTGGATGTTGTGCTGTGACATAACAATGCAGCAGTCTGTGTAGATGCCTGTTTGCTTTTCTCTTGTGAGACTGAGGTTGTGTTTTATTTGTTTTATTTGTATATCTGCATTTTGATGCGGAAACACATTTGGCTGCTTTGAATTCAGACTTAAAAAATGTTAAATAGTCCTCAGAGAGGCAATTTGTGCTGTGACCAACAATAGAAAAATGTTGATATTTTCAACAATGTCAGAGTAACTCAGCTAGAGTGTGTTTTTCTAGCAACAGTTGCCCATTATGTCAAAGCAGAATGGAGTCTACAATGGATGGTTAACAAAATTATTCCAATATAATTATTAAAACCGTAGTTTTCTTTCTTTAAAATACTTTTGTTCTTTAATGAAAAGGTACAAGCAAGTGATTTTGCTGTCATGACACTAATATTTCCTGCTGATTTCCCTCTGTACAGGTGACCCACAGTAAAAGCCTGGACACAGGAACCTGTCGAATCTGTAAGATGCCCCTGCAGAGCGAGGAGGAGTTCATAGAGCATTGCCAGATGCACCCCGACCTCCGCAACTCCCTCACCGGCTTCCGCTGCGTTGTCTGCATGCAGACCGTTACCTCCACCCTGGAGCTGAAGATTCACGGTACCTTCCACATGCAGAAGCTTTCCACTGGTTCTGCACTGGGAGGAGCCGGGGTAGGCGCTGGGAATGGAGGAGCAGGGAACGGCTCAGCTTCGTCGTCCCCTAACGGGCAGCTGCAGCAGCATAAGCTGTATAAATGCGCCTTCTGCCTGAAAGAGTTCAAGAATAAAGGGGAGCTGGTGAAGCTGGATGTCAATGGCCTGCCTTATGGGCTCTGTGCTGGTTGCATGAGCAGGTAGGACACCAACATATGAACCCTGTTGATTATAATGGTGTTTGTTTACTGGCACCATGTTACAGAGCAGAATTTAAAACATCATGTTGGCACATATGTAGTCGGGTACAAAAGAATATACACTAAGGTTTCAAAGGCTTCAGGATCTACTGATGATTTTCTGCTGCTTGCTGGGTCTTAAAGAAAATACAACCTCAAATGGACAGCTTCATATCTCTATTAAAAGTTAAAAGTGCACCCCATGTCTCAGTAGCTCATAGAACCACCTTTGGCAACAATGAATTGAAGTAATCTTTTTTTTTTTTTGCTGATATTATTCTCTCACATTGCTGAAGGGGAATTTGGCTCACTGTTATTCACAACTTTCCTTAAGTTCATTGAGGTTTACAGCTCTTTGTTTCTAGAGCGCTCTTATAAGGTCCCACAAATCATTTCATCAGCTCAACGGTTTGGACAGCCTGGACCACCCTGTTTTAGACTTGCTGGTTTGGGATATTTGTCTTGTTCTCTTGTGGCATGAACTTATATCAGCCTTACACTTAAACAAGCTGTAAGTGTCAGACAGCTGGACTCGCATTTACCTCTAAAATATTAAGTAAGTAGTTCATGCCCTGGTCTTGCGGCTGAACCCCCAAATCATGTGATGTGTTTGTGCTGACACAGATTTAAGCTCAATAAGGCCATATGTGTCCAGTTTGGTACAAATTTGTCCATACTCTTTCACGACTCTCGTAGTTTCCTGATTCACCTTTATAAACCTAAAAAAAAAATGCTACCATGCTTATTTTAGACAGCAGAGGCTTTCTGATGCCAAACTTCAAAACAAGCCATGCTTGTGTAATCTTTTTATATTTGTGCTGTCATGAGCTTTAAACTTTAAGATCCTGCCTGAGGTCTGTAGAGTGTCAAATGCACTTGGGTTTCTTTAGTTTGGCCGAGTGTTTCACAATTCGGTCTTCTCACGAACTCAGTAGGACGTCCATTCCTGGGAACATCTTGAATGTCATTCACTTGGAAATAATCATCATTGTAGAGCAAAGGACTACATATTGTTTGGAAATGACCTAATAAGCCTTCCCAGCAGCTTCAATTGCTTCTCTAAGCTCATTGCTGATATCGCACTTCCACAGCATTTTTACAAACACATACATCAATTCTCCAGACCCACAACCTGCAAACTTCTGCTTATATAGAGGTGCCCCCACCTGCTGATGATCAGTTAATCAACTACATTTAATTAGCAACACCTGGCTGCTATTTATCCTCTTAACTCCTGTGGATGCAGGCGTATGTTTTCCAATGCATTCTGGCTTTGTTTTTGTTCAGTACATAATAAAATTGTAGTCGGTAGAAGTGAGCAGATGTGAGGAAAGGCTTCTCTTTTGTGACTTCACAGTGCAATAAAGTTTCATTTAGTCTGACAGTGGAAAACATAAAAAGCAGATTTTGACTGTTGCAGCAGAGGCATTTGGCAAAGACATTTTCAGCCTTTTTAAAACAATAAACTAGGAATGATTTTTGAAATTGCCAATAGATATTAATTTTGGAAATGTGTAAATGAGTATCCAGAAACTGTTCTAACCGTGCTTTTTTATTAACATGAGAGGTGATTTTATAAAATCATTTTATCGCCATCTTTACACTGTCAATAGAGTGATTGGTGGTTTTCTCCAGCATCTGTTAAAACTAAACATTGGCTTTGGAAGTCGGCTTTACCTGTTGTAAAGTTCTCAGTCCTTCCATTCACACATCATATTGAACATTATGGATTGAAATCTGTTTTTACTGTATTTCAGAAACGTTTAATGATCCCAGAAATCATCTAAAGCAAAATCAAATCCTCTATCTAATCAGGGGTACGAATGGCCAGAGTCCCAGCCAGGGAGGAGTGGTCACGCTGGGAGACACGCCGGGAGAAAAAGCTGTGGCTGGGCTGAGGTGTCCAGAGTGTGGGGTCAAGTTCGAAAGCCTGGAAGACTTGGAGAGTCACGTCCAGGCGGATCACCCGGAGGTCAGCCCTGAAACCAGCGCAGTAGGAAAAAAGACTGAAGCATCACCTGCACCCAAGGTGAGACTGTGAGATTAGTGGTTCGTTTGAACATGTTAACTGTTAACTGTCAGTCAGAAACAAACACAATCCAACAAACTGAAATTCTTCTTGAGATGAGGAGGAAATGTAGGATGAATAATTATATAATGTCTCCTTAATTTTATAAACGTATTCCACTTTTTGTTGAATCATTAAACCATACAATCATGATCAATATTGTTGATATTGGAACAGCATTTAACAAGATATATTCAATAAGTTGACAGTTTCCTGAGGTCTTACTGAAATTTGTGTGACCACACGACAACTTCCCTTGAAGCCTGCTTCTACTACCCAGCACACGCCACACCGATCCCTCACTCACACACAGTCTGGTTGTAAGTAATGGCTTGAACTGGTCCAGTTGTTTAAAACACTGCATTGCAGATAGGAAAATTAAAGTAATGGTCGGTTGCTCAAAAACATGCCACAATTCCCTCATCACACACCAGCCCCACGAAATCCTGGGATGACTTTTCAGTTTTACTTGTTTGTTTGTTTATTTTAGAAAACGCTGGACCTCTGCTTCTAATGGGACATTGAGCGATCCATGTGAAATGGTACTTTCCATCTTCGGGCTTGGAAACTCTTAAAGAATGCCAATAAGAAGTTTAAATTGGCATATTTATTTGAACATTAGTAGTTAAAGTACTGATGAATGTTTGTGGTTAACAGCAAAGCGCACCAAGCAGATTTAACTTCTCGTTCGTTAGGTGGAGTAAACACAGCATCACTTGAACGTGGTTGCTGATTAGGAGGGAGCGGTTTGATGATTCTGCTCTCACCTGAATTTATCAAATTTGAACAGCTCCCTGGCTCGCATATTTTCACAACACGGCTGTCCCAAATTAAATGACAGGGTTGTGCAAAGTCGTCGTTGTCGGATTGGCTGTCACTTGTTCAATCAAAGAAAATGTGATTTTATGTTTTGTTTTTTTTTACAAATGGAGATATTGTGAGCAGTGCGAGTCTGTTTGTGTGCGGTGTGTTGTTGCGTGCCGCTGCATGTATGACTGTAGATCGGATACATGTGTAAGCCGGTATGTGTCTACTGCGCCCCACTGGGTCCTGCGGCTGGGCCGCGCTGAGGCATTGTGGGAGCTGCTCGCTCTACTTGATATTGACAGTCAGGCTCCCCGGGACATGCTGTGTGCCTGTGTGTGTACTTGGAAGTGTCTGTGTGTGAGTGTGTGTTTGTCTCTACATGTGTGTGTTGGAGACAGTTTCCAGGGACCCAGAGTCTTACCTGCACCTTTGCTTCTACTTAGTCTAAAACCACAAGTAGGATTTGTGTGTTTGTGTGCGCACGTGTTCGTTCTACCAGGCTGAGGCAGCAGAGACGTGGGGCCGGTGTGTATTTTGTATCTGTTTGTGGATGAGTGATTGCTGTGTGCTATGAATGGATAAGCAGAGTTTTTTTCAGTTTTTTTTCTACGTCTCCTCCTTTCTTGTAATATTTTCTGTTTCATCCATTCTTTCTCTTTCTGCATTCTTCTCTCTAACTCCCTTTCTTATTTTTTTTCTTCTGCCAGCCTTCTCTGCAGTGCGTGTGCAGCAGCACACTGTATTTGCTTTTCCTTTACCAAGGATTTGGACTTTCAAGAGAAGATATAAACATTTCTTTTACAATACAGCTTTGTTGGTGAGAGAAGAGTCTCACTTATAATTTCTCTATCCTTGACCTATAGCGTCTTGCTTTTTAGACGTCTATAATGATTGGTTGTGTAGAATTAAACACGCTCAGTAAATAAGAATCGCACATGTAAAATGTTGGGATGGATCAACACCCGGCCTAATCTCGGGCTTATGTTCTTAAAAGACATTTGCCCCCTTTACCGGGGGCTTCTGGGTTTAAACAAGGTTAAAAGGTGTTGTAAGTACAAATCATTTACCACAACATACATAATTCAGGAGGCATAACCTATCAAGCGTAAATCTCTGTGACTCTTTATAATTAATTTCTAATGTGTTTTTCTCTCCATCTTATGTACTTTTTTTCTATCTAAAATCGGTTCACTTTAGTTGTTTGTGCTTAAACGCACCAAATGGCAAACTAGAACGTGTGCAGCATTGTCTAGTTGATGCCATTTCCAAACTTTTAGTAATGTAAATGTATTTGTTTGTCTAAATATAAAATGAAACTGTAGTGGGACAAATTACCAGATGAAACCCTTTTTGTTACTTGTTATCCTCTTTGTCAGATTGCATTTTAACTGTTTATGAGAACTACTGGCTCAGTTATGCTTCTTGTAAAAGCTTGTTTTTTTTATTTTATTTACTTATGTTGTTTATATTTTGGGTCCATACTGTTTGCAGAGGGAAAAAGTGACAGTAAATTGAATATTTGCTGCATTCTTTTAGTTTCCTTTTTTTTTTGTTTCCATCATTTTCTGATTTGTGGTTGTAGTTAACATTCTTGAAATGTAATTGTCTTAGACTTAATCTTTAATATATTATATATGCTTTTATTATAATTATGTTTTGTTGTGTTTGTGTTTCTGTTTGTCTTAGAAAAAGACCTACCAGTGTATTAAATGCCAAATGACTTTTGAGACGGAAAGAGAGATCCAGATTCATGTTGCAAACCACATGATAGGTGAGTGAGGCACAATTCTTTCTGTGTGTGTGTATGTGTGTGTGTGTGTGTGTGTGTGTGCGTGCGTGCGTGCATGCATGCGTGCGTGTGTGTGTGTCCGCTGCTGGTCCTACTCGTGGTGGAGGTCTCATTTTATTTAAATGGCAGTGTGGAGGTATGACACAGTTGGGATGTAACACAATAACACACATGCACACTCTGCTGTGAGACAAACCAGTTAAACAGACGGCTTTTTTGTTTTTGTGGGTTGTGTAGACCTGCTGTGCAATTTACGACTTAGCTGCACCTCTGAGGGATGAAGGTTTGACCAGTTAATGGCTTAAATTGTAAAGGAGACTTTGTTGAACAGTATAAAAGTAGAGGAAGGAATGTAATCGATAGGACGGGTAATGATTGTTTACGGTCAAACATGCTTTTATACTGGACTCACTGAGTAACAGTTCCTTAGGAGACATTTTCATAGTGACCTGATCTTACCTTACAGTTAACATCTCACGGTAAATGTACGTCTGTTTGGCCCAGTTTCACTGGTGATTAGTATGTGGGGAACTTAGCCACACTTTAATACAGTCCTAGCTATATTTAAACGTTTGGAGTTTGCAGCTGAGCTTAAAGGTGAAAGTGATTTGCAGTTTCACAGCAAGCACAGGTTCAGGTGATTAAACTGTCTGGACTCTGGAAGTAAGTTACAGTGTCAACATTAACCCTGCTGAGTCAGTACAGCCTCCATGAAATCAGCTGTTTTATAAACAAAACTGGGTGAGCACCCACCACAAAAATATTTATTCAGTGTAAGAAATAGAGTACATCTATTTAATCCTGCTGTAATGCAAAAGGTTGAAATATAGCTGATTCTATCTAACCAGCATTTGATAGTCTGAATTTTGCTTGATGCATAGTTTTGACATGCACTAATATTTTAAAGATCACTTTCAGTTGCACAAACATGGGCCCCCTTAATAACCTGGATGAACTTTTTAACAGATGAAGCATCATATTGCAGTTTAACAAAAAGGATAAGACCCGTCAGCAGAAACAACCTGAAGATATTAACTAGGCTAAAATTAATATCATGATGGGCATGTGTGTTCCTGCAATGTGTAAAGCCTGATGAATAAGTAATGCACTGTACATATGATTTTTTTTTTTTTGGCCTTTGATTTAAAAGTAGCACCCTGCAGGGGCCTCATTGAGGGTAAATATTAACAAAGCAAACAAAAATGTCCCCTTCTGTTTAAGAAATGTGGACTCATGTTAAAACGTGCATGCATCAGGTTTGAGCAAACATGAAGGGGGTAAGACCTGTAATTTGTTCAAGGACACAGCAACTGAGATAAACCTATCCTTCAGATGCAGATTAGACTACAAGTGTGACAGAGTTTAAGTGGTCATGTTACTTTATGTACTACATGGGCATAAAGCCGGATTGAATTTCAACCTCAGCTCGTGGCAGTACAATCAACCCTTTTAACTTTTACTAGGAAAAACTAGGACAAACTTGGTCGCTCCTTCTTTGTACTCTTTTAAATGTGTGCATTGTACAACTAAAGCTAAGTTCATGGTTGCTCTTAACTTGTGAAATGTTGGGTTTGTCCACACTTAAGCCACCACACCTGCTGCTTTTGGCTCTTTGGTGTCATTTTGGCTAATTGTGCACCTCCTGGATTTTCTTCTGCATGAGGTTGAAAAACAGGAATAGCTGGAGGGAAACGTTAACAGCCGGTCTGTATGAGCCATCTGCACTACCGATAAAAAACCAGAGGTGCAATTATGGCACATTTCACACAAACATTAAAAAGAAAAAGATATCATTTGAAACGTTGTAGTCACAGGCGCGCGCGGACAAATGTGTTGGTACCCTTCCAATACCAAAAAAGGAAAAGCCACAGCGGTCACTGAAATAACTTGAACCTGACCAAAGTAATATTTAAATAATGATTTACTGGAAATCGACTAATGGAAGTTATGATTCAATAGATTCATTAAAAAAACAAAAAGAAACAACAACCTTATGAAACGGGGCTTGACAAGTTAGTTGATACCCATAGCAATGATAATTTGAATAGACATGTGAAACTAAAGTGTGTCCTGTTATTGTCTCTCCGGTATAAGGTTTTCTTTTTGTTTGTTTGTGTTTTAATGATTCTCTTGAACCGCAGTGTAAACGCAGTGTGTAATTTTCATTAGTCAATTTTCAGTAAATTATTTATTCTTTCTCCTGTCAGTTTCCAGTTATTTCATTGACTAATGTGTTTCTTTTTCTTTACTGGAAGGGTACCAACAAATTTGTCCATGAGTGCATGTTTGTGTTTGATTGATGTACTTCTGGTGCGATTCCTCCCTGTGCCGTTTCTGTGGCGTAACAGTGCCACTTTGTCCTAGTTGCACTTACTTTTTAGGATATAGACTGATGTGAGGGGAGTGCTTTTCGTGGACTGGTACATCTGCTAATGTGCTGACATCACACATGATTGACGTATGCAGCGTAACGGGGCTGTAACTCATAAAACAATGTACACACACCTGTATTCATTTATATGTATGTTCTGTTTAACTTAAAAGAAAAAAAGACTTGAAGAGGATAGTTTGTAACACAAAATCAAACAAAACTGGCCATCTGTGCGTATGCATGTACAACTGATCCCACCGGTTTTCATCATGTTACCCTCTCCCTTTTGCTGTTGGTATGTATTCAATTTAAAACTGACGTGCAGATAACCCTGTCATTAAAAGGACTAAATTGTTTTTGTTTCCAGGAAACCAGGTTGAATACTGTCAGACATGAGTCAAACTATTTTCGTTACGTTAAATGCTTTTAACTGAGGAAAATAATATACCCCTACAATGGGGGTTGGTGGGTGGAGTGTTTTTTCTGGAAAGGTGGGGGGGTGTGTGTGCATGACGCAAACACACAGGAAGTTGTGAGAAACGCTTCCTTGTCTGCCTAAATGCTGCAGCTTCACCACTGAAATGACCTGATTTTAGTTTTTCTTCTGGTTGTTCCATCATTGTTCCTCAGTTCTGAGATTCCAGTTATCATGTTTTCTCTGCATCTGCTGTCTTTTATTCCCAGACATCCACACACTCGTGGTGGTGGCAGTTTTAGGTTAATTACAGTGCTGGATGTGTGGAAACAGTGTAGATAAATTGTGAAATTGAGACAGATTTGTTTTAAGATTTTGCCCAGTTCCTTTCATTGCATATTCCACATTCCCTCTCATTTCTCACTGCTCCTTCTTATCCCTGCTCCATACCAAGGATGGTAGCATCATATGAGGAAACAGACCATGTTTGGTTTAAAGCATCAACAGCAAGACAGAAGACCAAAGAGAAGAACGCAATTTTTACGTGTCATCCGTGTATCAGCTATAGGTTTTCACTCTCCAGACACAACTGTGATAAAAAACAAAGAACAATAATGGACAAATTACAAGTTTGGAACTAGAACAAACCATGAATTTTGATTTAACAAAGTGCTAATGCCAAAGTGCGACCATAAATATAACAGACCAACAACCATGGCTTATTTTAGAGTTTGCGTAGTCAGTGACTTCACGGTGTGTATAACACAGTTGATCTCTGAAACATACGAGAATATACTCATTGCATCATAGAAAATAGATTTCAAACCACACAACCACTACATCTCCTCCTTGCTTTAGTCCAGAAAGGAAACATCACATAGTCTCTTATGCAGTTTTGAATGAAGTTTCAAATTAAAAGTTAATGTGGCCCTACGATGGACCGGAGACCTGCCTAAGGTGTACCCCTCCCATTTGCCAGAAGACAGTTGGGATAGGCTCCAGCACACCCATATGACCCTGAATTAGGGATAAGCAGGTGGTGATGGCTGGATGGCTTAACAGTTAAACAGCAGATGTAACCTGTGATTTGTTTTAATTGGTGGCCAGGATATAGACAGTCTGTCTATTATTTTGACCTCCTGGCAGATCCAGGTTTTCCCAGCAGATTGCATTTTCACGGGACTGGCAGGCTTAAGAGGCTATTGCTCAGAACGAAATATTGTTCCAATCCAAGCAGCCACACCAAATCTCTCTATATCGGTTTGAGACTGATGCAGGCTGTGAAATAGTCCTGCTTGACAGCTAAGCAGCTAAGACAATCCTCCAGACACAGATACTGAATAAGAAGACTGGTGCAAACTGTAAAGCAAAAACCACAACCAAAACTATCATCTGGGAACCCTGAGAATGTGCAAATATGCACAAAAAACATGATCTGCTCACATTCACTGTTTATGGCTTGGTTTAGTCTCTGCTCATTGGGGTGTTCTGAAAAGATACTTGACAAGCTGTTAATATTAACCCGAGGCACATAACTGAAACTTTACAAATACACTACATCTGGTGTCAATGTGTGCTAAACAACAAAAACCCCAGTTCTATCTATCTATCTATCTATCTATCTATCTATCTATCTATCTATCTATCTATCTATCTATCTATCTATCTATCTATCTATCTATCTATCTATCTATCTATCTATCTATCTATCTATCTATCTATCTATCTATCTATCTATCTATCTATCTATCTATCTATCTATCTATCTATCTATCTATCTATCTATCTATCTATCTATCTATCTATCTATCTATCTATCTATCTATCTATCTATCTATCTATCTATCTATCTATCTATCTATCTATCTATCTATCTATCTATCTATCTATCTATCTATCTATCTATCTATCTATCTATCTATCTAAACAGCTTACTTTATTATCATTTGTGGAGTCATGAGTAGTTCATACTAATCCCGCCTTTTAATACGAGTTTACTTGCCATTTCAGCTTTTTATGGCCCCAGGTTTATAAAATAGTCCGAAGTCAAAGTGGTGAGGGCACACCACTAGGTTTTTGCCCACCATAGCTGGGACAGTCCCTTCAGAATGAAGTTTATTTACATAGTTCTTAGGACATCTGTTGTTGGGAGGAAATGCAGTGTTTTGTGTTGGACTGTACACCCAGCAGATGAGCTTTTCCTTCGAGTTTTGGGCAAAATGTCTATTAACTGCTGCTCGGGAAGACAGCAGTATGGTGTTTCTCTAGTATCGCACCCCAGATACCAATCTTGCATCCTCAAGCGCAAGAAAAAAATGATTTTTCAATAATATGTACCTTTTTAAAGAAAAAAATGCTGGAAAAACAACGAAAATATTTGACACAAACTTGCATGCAAACTCGTGTCGCTTTCATCTTTGTTCACTGTTTTGCAACAAAATGTCAGTCACGTGAATTTTGCTTCAAATAGTACACGCATACACGCCCACGCACGCGTCTTTGAGCCACTCACAATCCAGATAAGGGACTGCTTTGCTCCGGTTACACGGGGAGCGCATAAGCCGCGTTTCCATCAACACTTTTGCGCAAAAGAAGTAGAATCTGTGAAGGTTCGGTAACGGCAGCGCCGCCGGGGTCACTGTTTCCATTGATCGCTGGTTTTCCAATAAACTCTTATTGGAAACTCTCTTAATTAAACTCATTTTTTCAAATCATTGCCGTTTCTATTACAGATTTCTGTTTCGATATTTGGTTTTGTGCAAATCTAAGGGTAATGAAAACGCGCCTGTAGTCCATATAAAAGAATTGGTGAAGCATTCGGTCACGAGACCCACTGGTTCCCGAAGACCGGTTTTAAAAAAGCCAGTAGTTCCCTCAATAGTTGTGATAGTCTGGTCAAGCATGTTTATACTCAATGACCACACAGAGCTGACACCATATTGACAGCTGAGTGGTATGAAGAGCGTACTAATTTCAGCCTGGATTGTCACATCCCTTCATGGATAATACACGGTGCACCCCGAGGTCCTGTTAATTATGCTGTCAGAGAGCGAAACAGATGCAATGCAGAGACGGAAAGAGAGAGAGCAGGTCAAAGTGGGAAGTCTAAGGAGGAATGCTTCTGGGGCCGGAAGAGAAACGGGAGGGACGCTTCTCCTCTTCTGTTTTGACCCCTAATTTAATAGCAGTGTATTCACTACCGTTTGTATCGTCAGCTGTTTTAAAACATCATCATTGATGTTTTATTCAATCCATCATCAAAAAATAGTAGTATTAGTAAAAAAATAAATAAATAAATAAATAAAAATCCCTAATTTACTCTTAAATGTAAAAGGTTGTTCAAACGGCAGCTGTGCTGTTTGGCTTTTTTGTTAAGCATATTGCCTCTGAAAATTGAGTTTTTATTTTTATTTATTTTAAAGAGTTGCATGATTTTTCTTTTTGTGCCTCAAATTATGAGTGGTTTCAACATTTCCTCTTCCAACTAACATTGATTATCTGTTGTGCGGAAGACTGATCTTTGCAGGAGATTTGCAATCACAGTTTTATTCAGTTATTCCACAGTTTTAAAATAATTTCTTCAAATAAATGGGACTGCATGCTGGTGTCGCTGCAAGATTGTTCATATTTAAAATTGAGACCCTAAATTGCTGCTGTTACCAGCTCCATGTTCAGCTTTAATCTGATTGTATACTCTCACCCTATGTGTGTTTTCCCGCCAGTTTTGGCTCTTACACAAAGCACACAAGTTAATTAAAACGCCATGTGGCCAGTGCCCTGTTCTGGAGGCGTAGACCAGGAGACAGGAAGAGACCAAGAGATGAGTCACTACAGGAGGGGAAGAGGAACCCCGTAAGAAGTTTGAGAGTGGCGAGCCCCCCGACCCCCCAAAAATTCTCATTTACTGTAGCTGTAGCTGTTTTTCTCTTTTGCTGGTGGTTTACATGAATAAAGTAAAAGAAAGTAAAAGAAACAATAGCGTGTTTCAAGTGTGTTTTACAGGTGGGCTGCACTGGATATTGTGGTTTAAAATATCCAGAGTGGTCTCCCCTCCAGCATCGTGATGTAGCAATTGCAGGTAAAGAAAATGAGCTTGTTTTGCTGTAACCTGTATATTTTATATATGTTCAGGTTGTAAAGATTAACTTTTGCTTCCTTCTCTTTCTCTCGATTGTTTCTGTGATACACCAAAGTGTTTGATTTTGGCATGTTTTGCCGTGTGTCTTTGAGTGTGTTTGTATCCCACCTGCGTGTGTGTGCATGTGTATAATCGACCCCCAGATGCAGCGAAGCAGGTGGAACGTGGAGAGAGGGATTGAAGACATGCAATTGTTTCTCACACAAATGAGAAAAACCAACGTGGAGTTATTTGAGTTTTGGACTGAGGGTAGTGACAGAAGTGGGGGTTCCGACTTTCTTCTCTGCATGAGCAGCATTGACATCAGCTGATGTTGACAGAACACCATGTTTCATTACCTACACATGCTTTTAAGATAATCACACACTGCTGTACTTCATCCTCACCAAGACAACCATCCTATTCTATAATCTGCATTCAAGTTCCTTATTTCGTCTTGATTTGTTTTTTCATACCTCTTTCTTTTTCTTTACCGCTCCTCCCTGTCATTGTGTTTGTGTGTGTGCGCGTGCACGTGCATATGTGTAGGTGGGTGTGTCTCCCTGGAGTGCGATGCAGCAAATTTTGGCAGACGCTATTGTTTCTGCTGTGCAGCTGCACATCATGCAGAAGTTCCCTCCATGTGTAATGGTGTGAGGTGAAGACAAGATTCTGAGTGGTGTGTGTGAGAGAGAGAGAGAGAGAGAGAGAGAGAGAGAGAGAGAGAGAGAGAGAGAGAGAGAGAGAGAGAGAGAGGAGCGAGAGAGAGAAGAGAGCGAAGGATAGAGAGCGAGCGAGATCGCCTAGAGCGACGCCGCGAGAGAGAGAGAGCGAGCGACGCGCTACTAGATCATAAGATAGCAGAGAGAAGACCACCTTGACATCCAGTAAACTGTCCCTTTTTTGCATGTATGAAGTCGACATCTTTTGCCTGTTCCATTATCCATTAAACGGGAAGGTACAGTACAGTTTGATCTCTTTGTCATGGTATAAAAGAAGGCTGTATTATACCCTTTAAAGAATCCCCCCTCCAAAAACAAACAAACAAAAAAAACACACACACACAAAGACACACACTTGAGTAAATAGTGACCTGAATAAGATGTTAAGTTTTGCATGAAGCCACAAATGCTATAATGATCACCTCAGTCAACGTTTCAAATGTCACACACACACACACACACACACACACACACACACACACACACACACACACACACACACGGATATACACTCACACAAGCCCACACACCAGAGCCGCCTTGGTCTTAATTAGGACCATTTTCTAGTTAGTGTAATGTAATGTCCATGTGTTCCCTTAAGCTTAATCCTTTGGTAGGAAAAAAAGAGAGATGCTAATAAGACTAGACGTTAAGGTGGGCTTTAAATTGTGGTGTTGCTGCTGCAGGTGTGGGAAGAGCTGCATATAATAGAAGTGATGTCCCTCAAGCTTTTCCTTTACTCAGATATGTGATGTTGACATGTTGAAATATACAAATATTTTGAATGTCTTCTCTCAATGACGGCAACACACACACACACACACACACACACACACACACACACACACACACACACGTTCAGTGCATTTTACTAACCCTGCCCATTCTCTCCTCCACTCTCCCCCATCCCCACCTGCCTACTGGATGGCTGTAGAAGAGCCCACCTGTCGGCAAGGTTTGTCCCCTTTCTGTCTCCTTAGGTCAAACTGTGAGCTGCCTGCCTATCATCATAAACATGATCCTGTTTTGTATAGATTAGTTTTCACTACAGAGTAGATTTATTCTTTTAATTACTAAACACAGGAGCAAAGCACTAGTTGTCATGGATACACACATGTAGCTGCTGCTTTAGCAGGTGCTGTCTACTGGAGTGATTCGTCACTGCCATCGTCATGCGGGTCAGAGGGAAGCCGAGCGGCATAAAGTATGAATATCTGTAGAAGTTGGTCTTTACGGGAAGACAGTCAGTTAAAGCCGTGTGACTTGTTTCGAATGTCAGGCTTGTCTTTATAATACAATACACTAAAAAGAGTTTTTATCTTTTCAATACCTTAGTTTGTAAAGGTGACTTTTTATTAACATCTTTTCAATGTTTAAACCAATTCAGCTGATTGATTTACTTTTAAGGTGCATTTTTAAATGTACAAGATGTGTTTTTGTAGATAATTTTGGAAGTAAATGTTTATAATGTAAATGGAATCAGTTTACATTCAGATCTGTCAGTTTAATCATTCATTATGAAAGTTTATCTGACATTGTCACATAAGAGAACAGGAACAACGGGAAAATTCAAATTTTTCACTAAATAAAATAACATTTAAAAAAGTTGTATAAATGGCCAACATAAAAACTAAATCTAAAGTCCTGATATCTAAAGTTATTTATACATGTAATTTATACTCATGAGGACACTGAACCTTGTCTAAACATTCTTAAGATGTGTGGACACAGCCATAAATACATTAGAAAAAAATAATAGCATGATTCTCAACATCCACACGGCTGGAACAGCATAGACCAGATCCTGAGAAGTTTATCATAAGATATAGAAATAAGCATGCAAAAATAGAACATAAATATGAAAAAATAGAATATTTATAAATCTTTTAGTGTGTGTGTGTGTGTGTGTGTGTGTGTGTGTGTGTTTTTAATATCTTTTGGTATATCTTTTTTTTTTTTTTTTTTTTTTAGCTCCATATGATAGTTTGACATTTAAAACATTATAAATGGTCATATTCACTATTCTTCAACAATAGCTGGTATCATTATATGTGAACTTACATTTATCAGGGCAGTTAAATTTTACTCATTGATATCAATTTATAGAACACTTTGAAATGCTATGTCAGCAATTCCCCATAACTTTGTTGAGTGTTATTGCTGAAGACATTAAGCACATTTGAAACATCCAGTTGCAGCATAAAACTGTAGCATTTCCCCTGCAAACCTGTCATTTGAACAGTACAGTGGCCACAATGATGCGCCTCAAAAGACCCGACGCCACATCTGCACGATATATCTCTGCTTCATTGTTAGTAACTGTTCCCAAAGTCCACACTACTTGGTGTGGAAAAAATAAAAGTACTGGCATGAGTTTAGCTGTTGAAAAAAAAAAAAAAAAAGCAAAAAGACCAGACAACAGATGCAGGAATTAAAATGCATAATGAAGCATTTTAAAGTGTGTTTTTTAAAAGGAAAAACATCAACAAAATAAAGAAGTAGTTTTAGACCAATCTTTGCACAATTACCCCTCACCTCACCTCAGCTCCTCATTCACCCCAATCCCTGCTGCTAGCTGCATGCTTCATTGTCCTTCTCACCTCATACACATACACATGTGCACACACACATATGCCTTGGAGGTATCGAGTGGCCACTCACCTGGATCTAAGTGCTCCCTGTGGAGTGTGATGGCTAATGATGTGTCCTCAGCATGAGCTTTACTTACCTATTTACATCAGTGCACTCTAATAACTGTAGGTACTGTGTCTTATTCACATTCTTCACGTTTTCATAAACACTACATAAGGGGCACATTTTTAAACTACCGTGTTGTGCTTGTGATTTTTGCCTGGAATTGGTTTGCTGATTTTTCCTGTTCAAAAACTGGATTCTGTGATGTTTTTCTTCTTGAAATTGCCTGAACGAGGCCAGTCCATTGTATTTGGATCACCTTCCGCAGCACCTTTCAGTTTGATGCTGAGACTGAGGGAGGAACACACACCCCGCTGCAAGGAGGAAGGCACTGAACAATCTCCGTTTGCTTTTATTTTGTACCTGGAGGTCACATTTATCTGCTGGCTGAAAACAGCCCGTCTATTAGCCTGAAGTCAAATCTGTGATGCGCTCGACTGGTAATGTGGGTCTGCTGTCTAAGCAGCTGTCCCACGGGTTTGTGGCTGAGCCGATGTCTGTCTGTGCACACATCTTTCTGTGCTACTAAGTGCCTCCTCCCTTCTCCTGCTCCTTTTTTCCCTTTACCACATATGCACAAACACACACATATCTGTACTTATGTGTATGCGGTACTGAGCAAGGCCTGCTCTGGTTACTTTGTGTCACTGAAGACTTAATGAGGCGAATAAGAAGCTTTTAGAGTCAATGGAGGTGGATAATGTGGTTTAGGGGCCACACATGTATGTGTGCGTGTGTCTCTGTGTTTGCCACCGGCCAGCAACATGGCTGTTTGTTTCTGCCCTGCTGCACCTGAACTAATAAGATAGAGGCGGCTGTGCCTTCTCTGTTGTCGCTGTGCACCAGCAGTCTCTGTGGTGCTCTGTGCTGAAGATGCTGCAGCTCTTCTACACTATACGGCCAAAAGTATTCGCTCACCTGCCTTGACTCGCATATGAACTAAGTGACATACCATTCCTGATCCATAGGGTTTAATGTGACATCAGATCACCCTTTGCAGCTATAACAGCTTCAACTCTTCTGGGAAGGCTGTCCACAAGGTTTAGGAATGTGTTTATGGGAATTTTTGAACCTTCTTCCAGAAGTGTATACACGCTGATGTTGGACCAGAAGGTCTGGCTCTCAGTCTCCGCTTTATTTCATCCCAAAGGTGTTCTGTCGGGTTCAGGTCAGGACTCTGTGCAGGTCAGTCAGGTTCATCCACACCAGACTCTGTCATCCAGGTCTTTATGGACCTCCTTTGTGCACTGGTGCACAGTCATGTTGGAAGAGGAAGGGACCAGCTCCAAACTGTTCCCACAAAGTGGGAGCATGGAATTGTCCAAAATGTCTTGGTATGCTGAAGCATTTAGAGTTCCTTTCACTGTTCCTTTCAGGGACCAGGCTCAGCTCCTGAAAAACAACCCCACACCATGATCCCCCCTCCACCAAACTTTACAGTTGGCAAATTGCAGTCAGACAAGTACCGTTCTCCTGGCAACCACCAAACCCAGACTTGTCCATCAGATTCGCAGATGAAAAAGCGGGATTCGTCTCTCCAGAGAACGTGTCTCCACTGCTCTGGAGTCCAGTGGCAGCATGGTTTAGACCACTGCACCCGACGCTTTGCATTGCACTCGGTGATGTATGGCTTGGATGTATCTGCTTGACCATGGAAACCCATCCATGAAACTCTCTGTGCACTGTTCTTGAGATAATCTGAAGACCACATGAAGTTTGGAGGTCTGTAGTGACTGACTCTGCAGAAAGTTGGCGTCCTCTTTACATTATGCGCCTCAGCATCCGCTGACCCCGTTCCATCAGTTTACATGGCCTAACACTTTGTAGCTGAGTTGCTGTCGTTCCCAAACACTTCCATGTTCTTATAATAAAGGTGACAGTTGACTGTGAAATATTTTGGAGCCAGGAAACTTCCCAACTGGATTTGTTGGACGAGTGGCATCCTATCACAGTTCCACGCTGGAATTCACTGAATATTTGCTGTATGCAAATGCATGTTTAAGTATGTGGACTGTTTGTCAAAGATTTAGAAAAAGGGAAAACCACAGTAGTGCGCTGCAGGAGAAGAACTAATCCAGTCGCATTCACAAGTTTTAACACCATCCCACTAGAGTTGGCTTAAATCTCATCTCACCGATGAGTTGATGGAAAAAGTCTAATGTCATACAAAGCTGCTTTCACACCTTTTCACGTCCCTCTCTGCTCAGTGACGCTGCTCTTACCAGAACTTAAGCTTATAAAATGATTATTGCCGCTGTTGTTTTACTGATGATGGCAGATGATGCAAGCCAAGACATTCATGATACCTAGATTTTGAACACATTTTATTTTAAACGGGTACGTCCCGGCTCCATCTACCTGGAACATTGTGCAACCCAAATTGCACCCAGACACTCATTTTACTAAAGACAGGAATATAATTTACATTTAATTTTTTCCCACTCTGAACGTTTAAGAAATGGTTTTTGAAGAGTTTCACTTGATCACCACTACAAGCACCCCTGTGCTTCCTAGACAACTCAAAAGATCATCAGTACTAAAGTCTGAAGGTATGCACAGCGAGCCAACTTTTTTTAATTCAGAGGGAAAAAGGCTTCACAAAAACACATTTTTCTAAATCTTAGAAAAGAATCCCACTTCTTATTTTTATATTTTTTCCCCAACATCCCTGGTATTTATTTATTTTACTGAGAACAAAAGAAAAGAAAAAGACTTCAGTGCACTGCATATTATTGCTTAATATGTACTAAATCAGGTAATTGTTATCTTACTTAACTCAGGTTTCAAGTGTCCAAAAACATAAAATTCAGCAAGTTAAAGCATTTTCTTTTCTGTTTTCTGCTTCCTGTCTACCTGGATAAACGCAACAAAGCTCCAGAATGTACCACTAGTAATTTTACTTATTTCCTTAATTTCTTTAGTTTCATTTAATTTATTTAATTTGCCAGTTTTAGAAAAGGACTTTTTATTAAATAAAATAGTCATAAAATTAACTCCAGCAGTGTTGAGCAGGATGTTGGTCGGCACTATAATGGTGTGAACATTGGAACAGATGATGGCAACCCCCCTCCTCCTGCCTTCTTTCCCTCCCTCCATCCATCCTTCCCTACATCCCTGCCTCCCTCGCCACCTGGAGCCAGCGAGCTGTGACACCAGAGGGAAGGAGGGAGTGATGATGAAGGGGTAAGGGAATGGAGAGAGCAAAAGAGGGGACCACGCAGGATAAGATGATGGAAGGATTTGAGATAAAAAGAAGTGCTCGCTTTGACAAGAAAATAAATTGAATATTAGTAGGTTTTTTTGATTTATTCAATTTTTTTTTTTTTAATTTAATCTTGTTAATCCAAGGCACTGACCTCCACTTCAACATACTTGGGAATCATAGCAGGTCTCAATACAGATATAACACTCCTGTTCCTTTTGGCCATAAGTCGGCTTGTCCTACGTTTCTTCACACATATCTGCACAAATATAAAACTTTGGTTTCTGTTTGTAGCCTGAGTAGAAGTGTTCAATCATTTCTGACTGGGCTCTAGTTGCATGTAGATTAATGCTCCAAACCCTCGATCTGTAGTTTAACACAGACAGAAAATATGACTGTAAAGCATTTTTAAAATAATCGGTATTTAATCAGTGTCTTGTGGGTGAACAACAGGAGGCCTTGGACCTGATATCCATGATCAAAATGTCCTCTGGCTGCACTTCAAATGATGAAAAATCCCCCAAGGTTTATCAGGCGATTGCCAGTGATTATTCTGCGTGGTCATTGCCTAAAACGTTTAGGTAGTAAATTTTTGACTTCCATTAGAAAATGTGATATACATGAACTCTGTGCATCTCTGCCTGCATTGTTCATTTAAACATTTTAGTATCATCACTGCATCTCTACAGTAGATACAGTATGTAAAGTTTGAAGGAAAGAAAGTTTTCCAAATCCACCAGAAATGTTTGATAGGATTCAAGTTGTATGACTGTGGTGGCTTTGTCAGATAATTTGGTTATAATTTGGGTGTAATCAAGCCTACAGGTGCAATTAGTGGTATGTTTGAGGTTATTGCCCTGTTGGAGTGCCCCTCGATGCTTTACGTTCAGTTTCTTCACAGATGTGCACAACATTTTTCTCCAGGTTTTCCTGGGCTGTTGGGATCAGAGAATCCCCTAGCCAACTTTGTGCTTCACTGTGGGCAAGGCATACCTAACAGCATGTGTCCTATCAGTCCTCCTGCATATGTACTAAACATTCAAATCCCTGAAAAGTCACAGTTTGGTCTCATCACTCCACAGAAAGTATCTCAAAATGTCTGTTGTTTTGCACATAATGGAGACAGCGCTTCTTGGTAAGACACATAATGCTTGTATGTGCGCTCATGACAATGCTTTAGCGTTGGCACTGAATTGGTCTGGCAGCCAGTAAAAGTAGTTTGGACATCTGTCATATAGTTGTATTGAACTTTTGAGACGTACCAATGAACTAGCCGGTGATCGTAGTCACGTGTTTTCATCAGGTGTTCTGATCATTGAATAACCAGTCTGGCAAATATGTATGTTTCTCCAGTCAATACATCAGTCACACATAGAATCATCAAAGTTTGCAATTTGCACATCATTTAAGGCAAAAATAATGTCTGAATAAACAATAGCAATACATTAATTTGGGTAAAAACCTAACCTAACACACTTAAAAGCACATCACTGACCATGTCCAAATGTCTAATGAAGCCATCAAAGATTAGGAATCCAAAAATGAAGCTAATAGAGCACACAGCCTGCAGCTTCTGATCTCTATCAGTGGTTGATTGTGTCCATGTGTGTGATTGATTGCAACCCTTAAAAAGAAATTAAGAATCATAAAGAATCGTAAATGGGAGGTCAAACCTGTAAGAAAATCTGACATCGTAGCTGACAAAGAAAACTACTACTCGTGCAGCTCTAATGTTCACTGTAATCTGGTTATAACAAATGGCTTTAAAGTGTTATATTTTAACAGTAAATCTAATATGCAGTGGAATTTAATTGCTTTTGCTGCCAACTGCACCTTTTTGACTCCTCTGACACAGTTAAAATAAAGTCTTTTACTTTGTTAGTCCTTATAACGTGCCGTTGTCTGCTTTATCGACTGCACATGAACACATAGACAGAGTTGTTGGTGTATTTCTGTCAGTGTGTTTGTGTTTTGAAGACTGGGAGCATAGTGGTTCCCTGGAGAGCTCATTTTGTCATCTTCTCGCTTGATTTACCTTCCTCTTCTTCTGCTGTTTATTATCAGTCATTACAAGCTGTTTGGAAACCTAATAGGACACACTGACAAATAGACAGGGAGAGACCCAACCAGGAGCAGCATTAGAACACAAAATAATTGTGTGTGTGCGTGTGTGTATGTGTGTAACATTTCGCCTCTGAGGATCTTTCTACATACAACATAAGCGATCTTAACTCATGTATAGGAGTTGTCTGCTTTAAATGAATGATGTCTTACTCGTGCGCTTTGCTGTGCCAGTGTGTCTGCGTGCATATTTTCCAAAGACGGTGACCAGGGATGGACTGCGGTGTAGCTCAGTGTACCTGCTCTGCAACCCTCTTGTACATTCCCCTCTCCTCAGCCCGTCCAGGTGTGGCTGCACCAGCTGCTAAAGAGAAAAGGACAATTACACACATACGCTCACACTTCTCGCCATCTCTGCTGGCTAATTGTCACAAGAAAAACAAAGCGCTTTGCCTTTATGCGCTTCGTAAACAGGGGCCAGGCAACAATTAACTCCCTGCTTAATTCTCTAACTATTCTGAATTCATTTTCTCCTGTGACAGGCACATCTGTCGAGCTGGTACCAAGTGTGTGGGTGTTTATGTATATGTGTGTGTGTTTGTTGCAGATAGCGTGGGCCTGTGCAGTAATGGAACAAAGTTGTGCATTTGTGTTTGCATTTTGTAAGGACAAGAGACTAAGAGAAAGACAGTGACAGAGACGAGGCATGCGTCCTTGATATGCATTACGTTTATGTTTGATTCGTGCATCATGATGTAACGCTGCAGGGTGAGCTGTTTGTATTTTATTTAACAGAGATGACGAATTGACAGCTTGAGGCAGACAATTCAAATCAAGTAGCTTTAACTCATAAGACACCTAAGCAACTGAAACAGTCTTTCCAGCTCAATGATAAACTTTCATCTATAACTTCAATGCACCAAAAGAGACGTTGGGCCAGTACAGTCTGCAATGAAAACGGCATTAAGCCAACTGAAGAAGACGACTTATTAATAAGGGTGAAAAGAGGAAATGAAATCACTGAAAATATGAGTGGAGAACAAACAAAAGCTAGACAGCCTTCTCAAGTATGTAATGTACAGAAATGTAGGCTGTGCAACATGTGAAATACAGATTTTGTTTTACAGAGCTGTAATATCAAAGCAGATCCATCGTGAAATCTATGGCAAATTCTCTACTTGGGGGAAAAAAGATTAGTGGGCTGCCAAAAATAATCATTAATTGCAGCACTAGAAATAACAAATGGACTGATATGGATCTTTTTTTTTCACAAAAAGTTTCATACCATTACATATCACAAACCCGGATCAGAGTAGAATTATTCATCTTCCCACCTTTAGTCTTAGATCCTGCTCCACTCAAGTGACCAGCCCGATTTAAAACAAGCTGTGATGGACAGAGATGTTAAGATGTTGTTTTAATAAAGTGCTTTTTTACTTTTGTCTGTGTATTTTGACCAAAGCACACAACAAACATATTATTATTACCGCAGTGAATCGTCTCAGCTTGTTTTTTTTTTTCCCTTGAATCACATTACATGCCACTACATCATGGCAGATTTTAATCTTCTTTTCTTTTTCTAGCCATCACTGAAAGAAAGCTAAATGTCAAAGTTTTTTCAGAGAGTATGTGTTGTTTGTGAGTTATTCTGGCTACAGAAGTTTTGAGATGTGCTCGGTGAAAAGAAAATATCTGCCCGAAGGCCTGGAAAAAAAACAATGGAAACAATGGAAACAATGGGCCGGAGTCAAATGCACTTAATTATTTACTTGGCTTCATGTCTTTAGAGTTTAGTTAAGAATTGTGAGTTTTTATTTAATTTGGCAAAACAATCACATTAACTAAGTTGAGTATTATTCCAAATTCCTGTAGAACTACAAGAAGCAGGTTTTAACGGGGAAAAAAAAGTATAAATGGGAATATAACGATGAGCGTTTTTAGATGGGACAAATAGGAGTAAAATGTCAAAGTGCACAATGCCAGAATGACACGGAGAAGTGGAAATAGTGTTGATTACAGAGCAGCTGAGTGGGAAATGTTTGGAGAGGGAAGCAGACCGATGCAGACATGAAACTGCAGAGGAGATGGAGGAAACAAGTGAGAAAAGAAGACAAGTGAATGCTAATCAGTAGTTGGAAATGAGGAGAGAGCAGTGGTGTGGTTAGATGGAGTAAGATAGATAAAGAGTGGAGGGAGAACATGCCAGAGGGGAGATACGGAGAGGATGAGAGTGGTTTCTGGCAGATTTTGGCTCACTTTTCGTCCTCTTGCCGAGCAGCTGGACTTCATTAGTGGCTGGTGTTAATTACTGGGACTGGACATGTGCACATACACACACACATATATGCACACACAGAGTGCAACATGAACACACACTAACTGGTAAATGCACACACTCACACAGCCTGTGATTCAGGGTCACCTTGCCTGCCTTGTTTGAGCCAGCAGAGAGGAGGAGATGGTGCCAGACAGACAGAAAAACAGAAAGTGAGTCCATTGTGCAAGTTTTTATTCCTATTAATTGTTTTTTTGAGTAGTTTCATGGTTGCTGGTAGACGGACCGGTGAAAGTCTACAGTAAACGGCTAAAAACAGGATTTACACGTGTTCACAGATCAGTGTTGGTGCAGAATAACTACGCAAGCACTCGTTGCACATCTGGATGGCAGTTCACGATTATTTGGAGACTGGAGGGAATCTTCAGGGTTCACTTGATCCCATATCTTCTGGTTATGGCTGGATTCACAATTGTTTGTTCATGGAGGCTTTAAAAAAAGAAAAGAAAATAGATGTCAACAGGTAACTACACAAAAACTGCTGAATATATTGGAATATGGAGCTGCTTGCCTATCAGGCTTAGACTAGTTTGTGCAATTTTATTTCTCAGAATATTCACAGTTTGTCTCCATCCATAATGGAATAAGCTCGGTCTCTGGAAAAATATGCATAAATACCTGTGAATCTTAAAAAATAAGAATCTGGATTTGTATGTGAAGATGCTCCTGCCCTTCATGAAAACTAGACTACAGCTGTGGTGGTGGTTGGATTTCTAAAGCAACACCATTACCTTTTGCAAATGTTTTAGGTTTACTCATATACTGAGTATTTGCACTTTGGTTTAAGATAATGATACTTGTTATTTGCAAAAGAATTTAATTCATGACACTGATTTCATCCTGCAACAGTTCGGACCATGATGCAGGTTCAGTACGTTAGTTATATTTATAGTTATGTTTCCATATAATGTAAATTTATACAAACAAGAGGCACTTTTGGTGATAACACCAGAGAATGTTCACTGTAGTTTTTCTGTTTCTTTTTTGTTTTTTTTTAATTAAATGTCTTGTCCCTCCCTTTCCATTTTTGCATGACATTTTTCTGATATAACTGGATTCTGTTTTTGCTGAAAGAGAGAAATTCCACTAAAGCAGGACATGTGAATGAAATGCAGATGAGCATAAGAGAAACAAAAAGTCTCAATATCTGTACCTTCTGCATGTCTGAGAGATGTCTATGTAGAGAAGATGTGCCAGTGTACTTAGTTGAGTGTAAGTGTTACAACCCACAGTTGTGGTTTTGGAAGTGGATGTAAATGTAGATTCAGTACTTGTGAGGAAAGTGAGCCACTTTAATCTCAGTGGTCTGTTTGCAAAAATCATGAAGATGGCAGAAAAATATGATGTTGACAAGGTGATGGGTGAGCAGCACTGACCCAACACAAGTACAGAGAGCAAACTTCTGATGGAGTGAGAGGTAAACAACTGGAGATGGATCGTTGGTTTTACCCTCTTGGACTGATTGATCGACATCATCTTCATCAAGCCTGGCTCATCCAGTAGCCTGCTATGCTTCAAATACAATAACAGTGAAATTGTTTGTTTTCTTTGCTTTGCTTTCAATTTGAAGAATGTCTCAGGCTTTTAAGAGAGTGGACTCCAGCACTGATTCATTTGTTTCTTCTGGAATCACTTGTTTAGCATACATACAGTTTTTTTTTTTGGTCCGTTGCCACAGGAGCAGCTTTAATTGTGACCCATTAATGGAGCTGCTGATTGAGCGACAAAAGGAGAAAACAAGAATCAATGCTTGTTGTTTCTTTTTAAATAAACAATTTGGTAAATTATCTTGACTAGCTCGACAAGTCAAGATCTCTAGTAAGATGAAGCTTCTCTTCCAGCTGTCGATATGGAGTCCAACATCCAGCTTCAGCCAGAATGCAGTTCCAGGCAAAAGCAAAGGAAAGATGGTTTTAAAAACAGGCAACAGCACAGCAGGATGTGGGATGCTCAGTCATGCCGAGAGAGGTCAAAGGGTTTGCTTTGGCTCTTAATTACACGTATGAAGAGACAAGAAGGCAGGAATGAGCACAAGGAACAGAGAGGTTGATACGGTCTGTACTGCCGCTCTTATCTTTCGTCTCTAAACAGATGTCAACCAGGCTGTTCTCTTTATTACGGCACAAAGGCCCTCTGTCCAAAAACACAAAAAAAAACACTCTCTCTGGCATGTATACACTTCATCCTGAATAAATCAATGCATTCTGGACTCAGTAATTTCCCAGGGTGCCTTGCTTTAACCCCCTTTGGGTGAGCAAGGTGACAAAGCCAGCAGTGAAGGAGCGAGCCGCTCACTTTCTGCCCTCATTTTTAACTCGTTTGCTCTGTTTCGTGGTTTTGCAGTCGGCGCTCTTCCTTTTTGATACTGCATGTGCATTTTCTTCCAAACAATGGGCAGTATTTTTTTTTTTTTTACATTGACAGATTAACAGCACTTGCAAATTATATTAAGACTAAGCTTGACTTTATTACTGTGAACAAAGTGCGAGGTGTCGTTATTTGACTGATTGGGAGTGAGAGGTGTTTCTGAGGTCTGGATTTCTTTGGCGTTTTCCTTCACTGTGAAAAGTTTCTAAAGTAACAAAATCCACCCAAAAGGGAGTTATTCTCCTCTAAGAGGACGCTGCACTGGAACCGTTGGAATGGTCACATTTTAGATTCAAGCTTTTCTACAACATCACCATGAAACACGTTTGCACAACCCTTTTGTAGTAAGTTGTTTGGTACATCCTCACAGAAAGAATTGGTTTCCACTCTGAGGAGTGAGCTGACCAGTCGAAACTGGTTTGACCTTTCAAGATGGTGGAGCTTAAAGACACAAAAGCTAAGTATTTAATTTCTACAAAATCTCCACAAATAACGTCTGAAGGAACACAACGCTGACTTTTCTTAGCCCGTACTTGAATGCTCTCTTGGCATTTTCATTGCAGTACTTTTGTATAACAGCAGATCTGTTTGACCTGCTGAAAGTCTGAGATGTGAGTAGCAATTCATAATTTCAGAGGTCTAGAAAAAGGCTTTTAGTCTCCTGCTTGATAAATCTGTAAAAGCATGCAACCCTTGGGGACAACAATCAGTATGTGGGGGGATGTTTTCTTTTGTATGAAACAAAACTAAAAAAATCACAGAAATGACCCACAACCTTAACAATTTTGCTTTGTCAAGTATACAGTCAATATAAAACCTATTGCCACCCATTTATGAAATCAAACTAAAGCACCTTTTTAATGGAAATAGCCATAACTGAAATAGTTTTTTTCTTTGATTCCACGAGAATAAAAGAAATCAAGCTAAACTAAGATATGAAAGGACCAAAAGGATTAGCCCTCTGACAACTGATGGTCAATAACAGCTTCATACGGTGTGTCCCTAAGCTGGCACATGTCTCTTGAAGAATTTAAATACATTTTCCATGGAAAATTGTCTTAGCTCATCCACCCTGCATGTTATTTGAACATGAGCCCCGTCCCCAGATCCACAGTAGGACTGGATTTAGAGTGTAGAGGCCACCTCAAATGTAGATGTATACTTCAGATCATTGTCTTGTTGAAGAACCCAGTGGCAACCTAGAGCTGGACTGACAGCAGAATCATTTACATCATCCCTTAAAATATTCACATATCAGTAATCTCCAAACCACTAATAATTATTCTCTCTTATTTCTTTGTTCTTGCCATTACCTGCTCTTTTTTTTTCCAGCAACACCTCTCCACTCCTACATGTCATGTTCCTTGTCTCTCCCCACGCTTGTATCTCTCCTGGATGAGAGACAATCATTTGTTACTAAGCCAACCTGCTAATGGTGGATGGCAAGAAACAAAATCAGTCATGCCAAATATACACACATGCACTTGTATGAACAAACAAAAACATCCATCTGGAAATATGCATACAAAGACATTTTCTTATTCAGCAATATACTGTGCATACACATTCTCAGGTATATGCACGTACACACACACACACACACACACACACACACACACACACACACACACACACACACACACACACGTGGACATACATCAGTGCATAGATGTACAACACATTCACAATAATGTATTCACATAAAACTCTGCATGCTCCCTACTGCATTGCTCCTGGTGCTGGGCTTCCTCTCTGCTCTGTGCCTTGCCTCCTCCTCCTCTTCGTCCTCCTCCCCCACCACCTCCTTCTCCCAGTACATCTGGCACGCTCAGCTGCTGAGGAGCGCCATAATTATCCCGCCGGAGACGCACATACTTGCACACGCGTACACAAGCTTGCACAGTCTCTGCGACACACACTTGTCTTCGGCGATCCGCGCCGCTCCCTGCTGCTCTTCGTCACTACCGGGGCTTCATTAGAGTGTGTGGAGAGTGTTTGCGTGTGTGGTGTGTGTGTGAGAGAGAATCTGTGTGAGTCGATGCATAGTGCCTTTGGATGCTTTCCAGATGTTTTTTCTTTATAGTTGAGGAGTCGGGTGTGTCCTAGATGCAACTGCCCTGCTCTGGTATGCACCATGTTTTTGAATCCTCTTCCTGGCTCCAATGCAAAAGGTGTTTCTGCCTCCTCCTCCAGCTGTTCACACCTGTGTCCAGTCTAATTTAGCTGTCATGTAGCAGACAGCAAGTGGACAGCAGAGTGTGTCCAGGTGTGATGAAGAAAAGGCTGAAAAAGGATATTGTACTGTCATCTTGTGGCTTTAAAAGCTTTTAAAAAGCTATTTTTTGTCTGTTGATCTGGTTTAGTAATGCATTGTATCAGGATTAGGAATAATATAAAGTGATTAAAGACATAATATAAAGACGGAGGTTGACACAATCCTCACTTGCGCTTTCTCTACCAGCAGGCTGTTTTCAACCTGTGTGGTGTCAGATTATAATTACTGGTGTGTACAGGTGAAGGAGAGGCTAAGGTGGAGCGCTGCTGTGTGTGTGTGTGTGTGTGTGTGTGTGTGTGTGTGTGTGTGTGTGTGTGTGTGTGTGTGTGTGTGACCGGAAATGACAGAGTCTGTGAATGAATGCGGACAACTTGATTGGCTGTAATTGTGTGGGTATTTATAGCTTGATTGGCAGACGGCGTGTAAGTGTATGGGTTTTGGTGTGTGAGCTCTGTGCGTCAGCCTGCTGTGGTACTGCAGGTTTGATTCCCAGTTCCACTTTGTGTCAGACATACCACAGAGCCAAAAGCAATTGAGCATTGTCAAAATGGTCTGGAAACACCTCCCACTATTCCATTTTCAAGAGTAGCTTTTAGTGCCTCAGGAAACACGGAATAAAAGCACTCACATCAGTCACTTGGATTGACTTAAAGACCAGTCAGGTGGCAGGCTTTGACTCTGGCTGTGTGTCACTGAGCCAATTGAACTGGCTGATTGTGGTATTTCTTTAGTACCTTTGGTCTCTTGTCATTTTTTTTTCTTTACTTGTCTACAAAAAACTGTGCTGCGATGCTTAAAACTCTGGTTCTATACCATTAAATTTAGAGGGGGAGCAGTTACAGCTTTCTTGGTGATTTCATTTTCTCACATTAATTATGAAGACAAATTCCACAACACTTTCTTGGAAATTGGTGGGGAACATGGACAGAAGAACTACAGTCCACAACTCAGTGTTGAGAAGGAAAAAAAAAGGTAGTCTTGCGTTTTGCAATTCTTCTGTGGCTGGAAGATGAGAAAAGTGAGACAAATATGGAGCTGCAGACGGATGGAAGATGCACACTTTATTGTTTGTTTGGCTTTCAGGTTTCATATCAATCAGATTACTTATACAAGCCAGAGTCTTCCATGCCAACCAGATTATAGCACTTTCAGAATTAGTTATATTTGAAATTAGCCCAACTACTGTGGGGCTAAAATCAGCACAGTGTCTGTCTGGCTTAACAGATAGCTAATCTCCATTAATGCCATCACCAAGCAAAGAGATAAACAGTATCAGGGGGTGTTTGCTTAGTGGCTGTTGGGTTCTTTTCACCAGCTGGAAACAGCTATGGATCCAGAAAATTCCCTGCAGCTCGCAATACGACTGCCAAATATCTTTTTTTTTTACCATCTATACTGGTCTCAGTTTAAAGTTCTTACCAGGTGAGAAGTACCAAGTGAAATAAAATAAAAAAAACACTAGATATATTATTCAGTGTCAATATTCACTGAACAAAACTGTTAAAAACTGTTAAAAAGTAGTGTGTGGAAAAAAAATAAAAAATAAAAAAGTGGTTGGCAGCAGCATCAGAATCGCTGGTTTGTGTGCTGGGGACTGCTCTAAAAAGTTCTGGGAGCTGATGGTGCAAGGAAAAACATTTCATAAGCTGCAAAACATGGTTGACAACACTTTCCAACCTCTAGACACCACAGTGACGAGACAAGTGTGTCTTCAGTCAGGCTCTTCATGTTCGCTATGATACAAAGTGCCCTGCTCCTGTGGCTGCATAAGATGCCCAAATTATTATCCTTCCACCGCCATGCTTGACAGTTGGTATGAAGTGTTACTAGTGATATTCTTTGTCTACTGTCAAACATTTCCACTTTGCTCTTCTCTGTCCAATGGACATTGATTAAGAAGTCATGTGGTTGTGTTCGGATGCTTTTCAAACCAAAGTTGTGATGCGTCATTAATGATGAGGGGATTTCTCCTTACCAAACGTCCAAACAAAACATACTAGTAAGGTCATGAAACTTTAATAGTTAACATGAGCTGCAAAGTCTGAGCTGTAGCTTCTGGTTCTTTTGCAGATTCCCTGAGCAGTGCATGGACTGATGTTAGGAGGAACACGCATGACGAGCGACTTTCTTTAATGTTTTCCACGTGTGAACAATTATTATCACTGTAAAAATATGGGCTCCTTTTTTGGACATGGCTCCTCTCCAGACCCTCTTCAGACTGATGAGCAGTAACATAAGCAGTGATCTCGTTCCTTACTGAGATTGTGTTAACACACACGTGAAGTCTCCAAACGAGCAAACTGCCAAAATGTGCTCTGAGATGTGCATGCTTGCTGATGATCAATTCATCAAGTACGTTTCATTAGCAGCACCTGGTTGCTCCTCACCCTTGTATTTATAAAAAGCAGTAGGGATGTACTTTGTTTTACACACTTTTTCTCCCTTTAGGAAACATGTCTTTTTTATCTAAATAATGACATAATATGGCATCTTGTGGTGTTGATTTTCTGAAGTTGCATTTACCTAATGTCTAGATGCATTGTGGATCAGATGATTTTCTATTAGCTTCTGATTTCTTTTCACGTGACAGTACATTTGACAGTACATTGGAGAATATCTTGGAAACAAGGATATAACATTCCCACTAACATAATAAGAACTAGCCGGATGTAGTTGGTTTCTGTTTCTCTGTCCTCTTCATCTTCTTTTTAATCCTTGCTGCTCACTTCTGCTCTCCATCACCACCCATTCCTCAACTGCCCCCCTCCCGTCAGTACTTCCCTCTATTCTTTGTCTGTCCACCCCCCTGAGGTAACAGATTTACTCCTGAGATTCACTGGACTCCCTCCCTCGCTCTCACACACACAGTGCTTGGGGCCTCAGCCGAAGTGTAATTTCCCTTGTGTTCTCCCTAACCTGGAATATCTGACACTGTGACACCAAAAAGGGAAGGGAATCTGTGTGTGTGTGTGTGTGTGTGTGTGTGTGTGTGTGTGTGTGTGTGTGTGTGTGTGTGTGTGTGTGTGTGTGTGTGTGTGTGTGTGTGTGTGTGTGTGTGTGTGAGTGAGAGAGAGAATTTATACCCATGAGTGCATGGGGAGATGTGAAATTTTGCAAGGAGGGAGAGGTCTCCTGGTTCAAAGGGGTTTCAGTTCGTTATTTTTGTCTCTGAGCCTTTACAGAAACTGCCTACCGTTCACAATGGGACCAAACGGTGCGAGCTTTGGCTGAGGTGTAATTCACACATAATATATAGTTTAGTGTATGGCTGGACAGTATTAGGTTTTGTCCACCTGTCTGTGTGTGGTACCTGAAAAAAGTCATGATAATTGGAAAAATGGACTAAAAGTAAAAAAAAATCTGAAAGTTTTGGAGGAGAAAATTACTTCACTGGTAGAAATGCTGTGGTGCAGTCTCAAGTGTTCCTTTTGCTTTTAATTGCAGAATTTCATTTGAAACTGGCTCTAATTAAAGATACGTTTTCAGTCATCAGGAGAGAGCTGACTTTTTAGTCTGGACTATAAGGACGTACAAGTCTGCAGCAAAAACTTTTACATCTTTGGTTCAGAGAGGAGAAGTTAATCCCAACAGAGAGCAGAGTTTCAACCTCCAATACTGTGATGGCCCCAACTTGAAATGAGGGAAAGAAGAAAAAGAAGACAGCGGGTGGTCTGTTGACCTCAACATTTTTGTTTTTATCACTCAGCTCATCACTGTAGACTTTAAAAACACCTGGCACTGGGTCACTTTGTAACAGCATCCTGACATCTTTGTTATCCTACTACCATTGCAATCACTGTTTTTTTTTTTTGTTTTTTTTTAAATCAGCCACATAAAAATAGCTGTTGCCCGTCTGTCCATCCACCTGTCTGCTCATCACTGTAATGTCTGCAGACTGTGCCTGCTCTCTGACTAAAGTTTGGACAAATGGCTGTTGGATCGATAGCTTCCCACAAGCAATATTTGCTATCAATGCATGTCCTCCTCATTACCACAGCAGGCAGCCCCCTCCATGGACCTGAATTATGCAGACACACACGCGGGCACAAATATACACACACAGATGCACACAGAATCTGGCCCCCAATCAGTTGCTCCTATCTCTCTCCTTTATGTCTGCTCTTTTTGCTTCCTCCGGTTCACTTCAGAAAAGGAGCAGACCAAGCATCGGTAGTGCCTTCCTATTTCTGTCACCTTTAACATCCTGTTTCCCAGATGCTTCCCTCGTGGATATTGGCCTTGTTGTGGACATCATCTTTCCTGTATTATATTTTCTATGTACCTCTATTTACTTCACTGTGCCTGCAGAAAAAAAGGCTTTTTGGTAGATGACACTTTTTTGAGGTTTTTGTCCAGTATGTTGTTGTGCTGAAATAACTCATGAAGTTGTTAAGATGATATCTGCACAGCGTACAGTTTGCTTTAGAAGCATTGACCCATTTACTGTTCTGTGTTGGTTTGTCAAGGAGACTTGCGATAAAACTTATCACTAAAAATATTCATGCATCAAAACACATCGCTGTGCAGAATAATAAAGGTCTTTTGGAGGATTGAAAGTGCAACTAAACGTCCAGATTTCACTTCTCTGTATAGTTGAGGCTCGTTTTTGTGAATTAGCTTCTGCAACCCTTTCATGTTGTCTTAGTGTTCAAAATGTAATTGTCTCCTATAATAATGATCGTAAAGTTTAACACCCTGGTGCTGTTGTAGCCGTTAGCCATTTAATGTGGGTATTTAATGTCTGGAAATGGTTTTTAATGATGCTGCTTATGTGTGTGGGGTCCCTATAGTCCGATCATGTCTGCTCAACAAGAGAAAAGGAAACAACGTCCATTTGGTTTTAGAGACTACATTTTTTAAAAAGGGGGGAAAAAGACGACAGGACAAGAAATTGCATTAAGTTTGCTTTTCTCTGTACATTTCCCAGCAACTTTTGTGTTGGAATTACTGTATATTTTGTGTCCTTGTCAGAATGAAATGCTAAATGGCCAACTCCTAAAACATTTAGTTATGACATAGTAGTCTTTAGTTGTTGCTATGATCAACTGTGGCAAACTGGGATCATCATTTGTATTTGCTATGGTATCTTGTCCAATGTCTTCCAGTGGTAATCTGACCAGCAACATTCATTACTCTTCGAACTGTGCATCGTTTGTTTGCGTAGTAAACACCATTTGATGCTATGGTAAACTCTCCATCACTGGATATTGCCGTGATAGGCAGCCCAAATTGTTTGTTGCTATGATAAACTGTCCATCATTAGTTGTTACCTTAGTAAACAGGGTATGGTCCTGTTTAGCATGTGAGATAGCACCAAGTCCGTACTCTGGACCTGAATTCAGATGAGATATCTGCATGTATGTATTTGTGTGTTTAGTGTGCTCACTGGCATGTGCATACGTAGGTGGAAGGGGTGGTGTGGCCTGAGGCGCTCAGTCCTTAACAGTGGACTAACAGGGCACAGAGCAGCCCTCATCCTCACCCTGATCAATGCGGTGTGCAGCCTCTGTATGCAAGTGTGTGTGTGTGTGTGTGTGTGTGTGTGTATGTGTCTTGTTAGCAGGAAGCAGAGGAGAGTCCAGGGACCCCTGCATTCCCTGTCCAGGGACCCACGCAGGTCCCAGCACCTGGACCAAGCACGCACCTGTCCACACTTGCACATAGCGTACACAAACACACACTCTCATTTTCCTTGTCACTCTGTTACATACTTTCTGCCCAGTACAAAGGCTCACACACGCATGCATGTAGATTGTGTGCACACAGTGGTCCCACTGCGCTGCAGCAGCACTAAGCCTAAAGTACGGACATGGCCTGTAAAACAAACGCAGTCCATATCTGTGTTTGTTTTATAGGCCATGTCTCTGGATGAAAATATAAAGAAGAGATGCATCATAACAGAAAATCTGAGCACATTCAGAAGTGCTTTTACACGTAGTTCTGCTCAAACCAGAAAGTGATAGTGTGTAAGCGGCCAGCAAGGTCAACTGTTTGTATTTGACTGGGTGATGTGTCCGAAAACATGAACTGTGGTATATGTTATGATATAAACTGCGCATCATTACTTTAAGTGAATTTTTAGTATTGATAAAACATTACATATTTGCATTCTTCCTACTAAATAAACAAATTCACACTGACCTTTTTTATTTTGTTGTTGTCTGTTGTCCTTCTCTCCTCCTGCCATTGCTTTCAGACTGTTTTTAAATACAACCGAATTCATACTAAAGCCTCTCTTGTTAACAATAACTTTGTGAACTGTTCTGGTGATATTCATCTACAGGATTTAACTGCTGTTTGCCCAATTTATTGCTGAATTGAATGCTAGAGTGAAGAAAGGGGCAGGGCGTACAAGGGGAGAGAAGAGAAAATAATGAGCACTGGCTTCATTACAAGGGGAATAGATACCATCATTATATTTTAAAGTATATAGTACGCATAATTTAATATTCCACCTCATTTAAAAAACAGTGAGTTAAAAGAAAAACTGGTATAGCGCCCAGTCCTGATAAAGATATTTATCAACAACTGTTAGATATTTACAGCCTCTGTCGAACAGAAGAAGCGAGCGTTGCCCTCTGCGTCTGTCTGTCTGTGTCACAGTGAGATGCTCCATGAAACTGTTGATGTGGAAAGCTATTGTGGGTGTAAAAGGAGTGTGTGTGCATTTAAATGCCAACGTTCAAACTTCCAAAAGTGTGAAAGAGGCCGACTGTCTTGCTGTCAAGGACACCTGTAATTGAAGCAGCAGGGGCTCCACAGTGTGTGTTTGCTTCTGTGTATATGTACGTAAGACACACAGGTAGCTGTTGCAGGGTAAAGAAACGTTCTTGTGTTTGTTGCTGGGTTGTTGTTTTTGTGTAGTGGGGGGGGGGGGGGGGGTCAGTTTCCTCAATTTTAATACAATACCAGTGGTATACAAATTGCATCCTTTTTTCCAAAATGGAAACAAAACGGACACCACGTGGACACAGATTTCTCACAATGCTATGCAGGAATGCAGCCAAGATGTTAAATAGAAATTTCACTCTGATACGTTCTATGCAGCTTCAGTGCATCTTTTTTTTTTTTTTTTTTAAGTTTTTGTAAATGCATTGTTGAAAAGTTACCATAGTAACATGTCTTCATCAGACAATGAAGCATCAGACAATGAAGTGATGATACAAAAACACACTATCAAGTGTGTCTGACAAGCTGCTCATGGGTCTTTACTTATTGAAAAGTATTTTTAATGAAAGAAAACTCACGTGAGTAGTTGAAATGCAGTACAGACTACCAGATGCAGGGTTTGTTGTAGTGTACACCTGAACAGAAAATACTGTCCCATCTGAGAATCACAACAAGAAAATGTTCCTCCACTGCGCTATGCTGCTCAAAGGTATTAGTGAAGTGTTTACTGATTGTTAGATTCCCCATTTTACAAACTAATAAGTTAGCTGACTTTGTGGACAAAAATAGTCTTGCTACTATGCACAAGATTATCATAATGATTAGAGCTGTGTGGAGCTTTTCAAATGTAAACATGAGTATTATTGCTTCCTTTAAGTTGGTATAGATAATGCAGTGTGATCTTGGTAGATCCTATGTTTCTTTCTAAGAGCCATAATTAACTATATGTAAACTCCATCCATCCATCCATCCATCCATCCATCCATCCATCCATCCATCCATCCATCCATCCATCCATCCATCCATCCATCCATCCATCCATCCATCCATCCATCCATCCATCCATCCATATTCCTGTTCAGGGTCACAGGAGTCTCTTTGGGGGAAAGGCAGGGTTTTTTCTTGATCTTGGCGGGTCGCCAGTCCATCTCAGGGCCACATATACAATCTTTTTTACTTGTCGAGTTAAAGAAAACTTTTTTAAACCTGTCTGAAAAAGAAAACTTTAACAAGACAAACTTTTTTCATTTTCTTTTTTTAAATTTATTTTCATTTGACCATTCCACCACCAAAATCCTTCTCCAGAAAGCCCACTTACACTTTCACCAGAACTGCAGCAGGCTACCGGGACTTCTCTCTCTGTCACCAGAAATCTAAAAAATAAAATGCTCAGGCCCCTGGAAAGGGTTATTTGTTTAAACTCCTAAAGAAAAAGAATTACAATATATTACACAGCATAAATCGGTTTATAGGTTTATGGTGGCAATCTGAAATAAAGATGAGAAGTTAAAGCGCAAAGTTTTGTTTTGGGTATTTTAATTAGCATTCAATAAAATATTGCACAAATAGGAATTGAAATGCTAAGGCAAGGTTTAGACAGAACCAAAAATTTTGAATTATGATAAAAGAAATAAAAATTGTAATATTGCACTTTTTTCCTTCTGTTCCCTTTTTTTTACTAGTTCATGATATTTTCTGAACTATGAATGAATATATAAAAGAATGAAAACTCTTGAGCTCTCAGTACTGATCATAAAATACATTAACAAACCTTCCTAAAAGAAAAAAAGAAATGCAGTGAGTTGGTGCAGCTGTTTTCATATATTGCTTATTTTCATTTATTACATTTTCAGCTTGAAAATTCATGTTTACATATTATGAAAAAAAAAAAAAACTACAAAAAACAAAATGTATATCTGTAAACCTAGTTTTGCCCTGATTGGAAAACTACGCATCTGAGTAGTCACACGTAGTGAAATGGTATTTTAAACTACCTGGGTTTCATTTAGACATTATACTGTCCCCATAACCTCATTTTATTATGTTGTATTCTCAGTTTTTAATATGGAGATAATAAAGTTTGTAAGTACAAGTGAAATAACTAATTTGTTAAGCTTAAGTGTGGACCATGTGCTCTGAATCTTCCACATTGTGAAATTTGAAGCTGCATATGTTTAAAAAACAAACACTAAATGAAGAAGAAGCAAAAAATTACAATCAGAAAAAGAACTTCTGAGTTTTGGGGTGATCAGAAAGATGCTATTCTTGTTGTGCTGCTGTTATCTAACCTCCATGTTCCCTGTGCCTTTCCAGCTCCGTACTCCTGCGGTTAACACCACATACAATATAAATGAACACAAGTCAAACATTTTAATTCTCCCATCTTTTTGTCTCCTGCTTATCCTACTCTGAGCCCCACCCCCTCCTCTCCTCCTCCTCTCTGCAGGGGTAGATGGAGGTTGGGGGGTTTATGAGTTGGCAGTCAAACCACTGAAAGGGTGGACACCTATGGGGACCCTCACAGCAGCAAACTGACACATGCGCACACACCCTTCATACCCAGAGCCCAGGGAGTGTGTGTGCTGAGAGCAGCTGTAAGGCCAGTGGACTGTTACTGTAGTTCTTTGTTCAGTCCTGGCTCAGCTCCACTGCCTCGTTCCCTCTCTCTTATTCTTTGATTTTTCTCTCTGGCCATCTTAGTCTTTCACCTTTTTCCATTTTTGATATTTTTTTGTGTTTCCTTTATGCTCATCCACTTTTTCTGCTGTTGCCCCCCTCGGAATATCTGCAGTGCCTGCAAACATGTTTAAATTTTTAAGGGTAATTTTGTTATTTTTATACTCGTAGCTGCTGCGTGATGATTATTCAACTTTATAACTTATTTTGGAAAGCTTCTAATGGCATCATGATTGTGGAAGAGGGGCTTTGAAGTTAACATGAGAAATCAGCGCCACCTACAGACTCTGACGTCTTTGTGATTAACATGAAATCGCCACTAAATGCACTTCCCTGTTACGCGCTTCCCTGTAGTATTTTCACTACAAACAGCTAACTTTGGTATATCGTGGAGTTCAAGCTGCTTTTTGTTGGCGCGTCACAAACATACTTTGTGTATTTATGCGAGTGTGTTTTAGCCTGTGGATCCCCTGTGGGTCTGGGCTTGTGCACGACAGACATCACAGTCATGTGTGTTTATTTTCCCTTGTGTGAGTGCGCTTTAGTGTGTCATGCCAGTTTCTGAAGTGAGGGGATGCGAGAATGAAAGGGCGCATCTTCAGTCGCCACGGCGATCAGGCTAATTACAGCAGCTTAAGTGCTTTACCCACGGTCATCACACACTGTCAAAATACACCACTGAGCTTGAGTGTGTGCGGTTTAATTTTTAAAGGCCATGAAAGCTTGCTTTTAACCAGCTCAGCTGTACTTTAGTGCTGCAGGGGAGGGTGGGGGTTTTGGGAGTGTTTGGGAAGGGGGGTAGTTTTGATGTTTATTTTTTTTTTCACGGTCTATCATTTAAAGTTATCTACCTATGCTATTTTCCTCCTCCTTTATCCGCTCCTCTCTTTTCCCCTTCCTTCTGCTTTCAAACAAATTGAGCACATCATTCGTCGAGCTCCTTGTTGTGTATTTGTAAGTTTTTCATCTATTTCAATTCTCAAACATAATTGAGGAATGTGCCACCTATCTGGACGTGTGTATGTGCAGATTTGTGTTTATGAATAGTTCCTTTGTGAGTTAATAAATGAATTACTTCTGTAGCGTGTGCACGTGCATGTGTGTATATACCTGAGTACCGAGGGTGTCTGGGTTGTATGGTGCTCATGGAGCCCTAATGGTGTGTGTGTGTGTGTGTGTGTGTGTGTGTGTGTGTGTTTATGCTCTCCCAGGCTGCTGTTTACCGCTTAGCGAGCTGGAACTAATTTACTAATTGAGTTTTGAGTTTGGAAGGAACGACGGCAAAATAGTAGGAGAGAAGGATAAAGAGATACAACAGGGGATTCTGAAAATCTCTTACATGTTTCTCGAGGAAAAAAAGAGTGAGACAACGTGAGAGATTGATTTCATTTTTGATTTTGTGCAAGTTGTGTATTGGCACGACACGGCAGTGCTCTTTCTTTCTCCCGAACGCGTGGAATCCTTTCATAACTACTTGGCATCCCCTGTATGTGTGAATGTACACGTCTGCTGGGTAGCTGACTGGCAGCTGTGACGGCCTGCTGGTAGATTATAAAGAAGTCTGATATCTCTCCCAGAATGCACTTCAGCAGCAGTTCTACGAAAAGAAAGCAGCGGGGGCATGCAGTCAGAGAAGAGACCAAAGACGAAAAGAAATTAAGAATTTCAGACTTGGTTGTGCAGTTTAATAAACTGTGGGTCACCCAGTTCACACAAACCTGTTTAAAGTGTTTCAAACCATTTTTAAAAGTGTTACTTATAGATGTAGTTGGTGAATATAAATAGGCTTAATTAGAAACCGGACAATAAAGTGAGTTTCCTCTTATTATCCAGCTAATCATGTAGTGCAAGAATAAACAAAGGAAGCAAGATATAGAAATACTAAGATTATTAAGAAGGGACAGAATCAGAGGTTGTTTTTTAACAAGGAGAAACATAAAATGAATGAAGAGGAAAAAGGCCATACAAAGGTAGAATGGAGTTTTTGTAGGAATATCAGAAACTAAAGGCAGCACTGTAATAGAA